>OY740789.1:9595540-10030540 GCA_963514005.1 Raja brachyura
GCTTCCAGTAAGGCTGACAACTTTCTCGCTCCCAAATAAGGGACGAAAGGTCAAAATACGGGACAAATTCCCCACGGCAATTCGTTGACCATTTCGGCCGTGGCTGGGTGAATGATGAGTTGGGCCCGGGTGCTGGACTGCACACAAAGCCCAGCCAGCGGGCCAGCTGAGGAGTTTTGGCCCCGGGCCGCGCGCAAAGTCCGGCGCCCCGTCCAACTCATGAACCGATAATCAGCCATGAGAAGGAGGGGTGGTGGTGTTGGCGGTAAGCGGAGGTGCGAAGGTCGGACAGCAGGCCGGGCTGCCGACCGACGGGGCCACGGGCGAGGCGCTGCTGCTGCTGCTGCACTCCATGGGCTGCACTACGTCGGGGACGGGTGAGGCGGGGCCGGACGCGGCGCTCCGACCCGACAGTCCCCTCGACCCGAGTAGTAGCAGTCAAATACGGGACAAGGGTGGTCAAACCAATTTAGCCCGATATACGGGATGTCCCGGCTAATATGGGACAGTTGGCAGCCCTAACGTCCAGCCTTAACATAACTCACCGCTCCTTCACAGAGCCAGAAAAGATTTCGAAATTCTTTGTCTTGTTTAATGTCCTGCCGGGACAATTAATTTGCTGAAATTGTGGATGGTGCAATTTACATTCATTTTGTATCGACTTGCACACGCACAGCCTTTTGTTGTCCGTGGCTCGGCATTGCTCCAACCTGCCTCAAGTGCAACTAATTACCAAAATGACAAGGGTGTTAAATGGACACTCTTTGCTCCACAAACATTCTGCTGCAAAAAGCTATGAAATGGAGCTCCTTCCAACAGCGGATGAACAGAAAGACATTTACAATTAAATAAGAAAGGAGTCTTTGTCTTCAATCCCTAACACAAGCTATTTATCATCCATTGCCATTTACAGTTTCCTAACCACCAACTCCTTTGCTCCAGACAGCAACTACAGTTTCACTGAGAGCTACAGTGTGGAAACAGGCCCTTCAGCCCACCGGGTCTTCGCTGACCAGCGATCCCCGCATATTACTCTGGAGTCATTGTACACTCTGGAGTTTAGAAGGATGAGAGGAGATATCATTGAAACATATAAGATTATTAAGGGTTTGGACACGCTAGAGGCAGGAAACATGTTCCCAATGTTGGGGGAGTCCAGAACCAGGGGCCACAGTTTAAGAATAAGGAGTAAGTCATTTAGAACGGAGACGAGGAAACGCTTCTTCACACAGAGAGTTGCGAGTCTGTGGAATTCTCTGCTTCGGAGGCCGGTGGTGTCCTGTTTTCTGGATGCTTTCAAGAAAGAGCTAGATGGGGCTCTTAAAGATAGAGGAGTCAGGGGATATGGGGACAAGGCAGGAACGGGGTACTGATTGGGGAAGATTAGCCATGATCACATTGAATGGCGGTGCTGGCTCGAAGGGCTGAATGGCCTACTCCTGCACCTATTGTCTATTGTTTATTGTCTATTGTCTATTAACACTATCCTACACACACTAGGGACAATTTATATTGAATTGAATTGAATTGAATTGAATACATTTTATTAGCCAAGTATGTATAAATACCAGGAATTTTCAAGAGAGGGTTAGATTTAGCACTAGCGTTAACGGAATCAAGGGATATGGTGGAAAAGCAGGGGTAGCAGGCCAATTTACCTACAAACCTGTATGTCTTAGGAGTGTGGGAGGAAAGCGAAGATCTCAGAGAAAACCGAGATCACAGGGAGGTCTCGGGGAGAACGTACGAATTCTGTACAGACAGCACACGTGGTCGGGATCGAAGCGTGTCTCCGACGCTGTAAGGCAGCGTGGTAACTGGCTCTTCGGCCCAAACAGTCCACATCGAACATCGATCACCCGCTCACACTAGTTCTTGGCTATTCCACTTCCACAACCCCTCCCTGCACATTCGGGGTAGTTTACACAGAGAAACCTACAAGCCTGTACGTCTTTGGGATGTGGGGGAGAACGGAAGGCCCCCTCCCATGTGAACATGGGACCTAACGGGTCCCACTTAGTCTAGTAATCTTATATTTCAATAAGATTCCCTCTCATCCTTCTGAACCAGAGCATACAATGATACCAGGCCCGATGAAAACGCATGCATTGAAATACATGCAGGAGTAGCCACTGGGCCCTTCGAGCCAGCACCGCCATTCAATATGATCATAGCTGATCATCCAAAATCATTTTTTGTCCCCATATCCCTTTGATTCCATTAGCCCTGAGCTAAATCTAACTCTCTCTTGAAAACATCAGTTGCAGGGAGAACATGCAAACTCCTCACACACAGCACCCATGGTCAGGATCAAACCTGGGTCTCTGGCACTGTGAGGCAGCAACTCTACCAGCTGCGCCACGTTGCCGCCCCCTTGCACCAGGGTATGGCAACTATCCCAGGCCGAGCCAATGTGTTCCCATCCTCCAACCCCAACCTGAACTGCTGACCATAAACCTACCCCATTACTAACACCACCACCCCTCCCCCACCACTTCCGACGCCTTGCCCGACTTTCCCGCCGCCTTTTCCCGGCACTGGTGGCGCTGCGGCGGAGACCCGGGTTCAATCCTGACCACGGGTGCTGTCTGTAAGGAGTTTGCACGTTCTCCCCTGTGTGATCTCGCGGATTGCCCCCCGGTGCTCCTCTTTCCTCCCACATCCCAAAGACATGCGGGTTGGAACGTTCCAAAAAATTCCTGCCAGCGAGTATAACAGTGGTTGCGAATGTGGGATAACATAGAACTAGTGTGAACAGGTGAGATCGATAGTCAGTGTGGATTCAGTAGGACATAAAGATTCAGCAGAGAGTGGTGGCTGTGTGGAATGATCTTCCAGCAGAAGTGGTGGAGGCAGGATCGATTTTAACATTTAAAAGTAAAGTGGATAGGTATATGGACGGGAAGGGAATGGAGGGGTATGGTCTGAGTGCAGGTAGATGGGACTAGGGGAAAATAAATGGTCGGCGCCGGACTGGAAGGGCCGAGAAGGCCTGTTTCCTTGTTGTGTCTCGCAACTCTAAACTAAAAAGAAAGGTCTTCGACTGTCCTGCCAGTGCCACTGTTCGTATCCCTTCATTATCACTTCTTCCACGGGCAACAATGGACCATTGTGGGCTCCACCGTTCCTTGGTCACCTTTCGCTGCCGGCTCTGATATGTTCTGAACCTTTTCATAGCTATAGTTTCTCTCTCCCCTGACTCTCAGTCTGAAGAAGGGTCCCAACCTGAAACGTCACCTATTCCCTTTCAGCAGAGATGCCTGACCCGTTGAGTAACTCCAGCATTTTGTGTCTGTTTAGTTTAGTTTACAGATACAGCGCAGAAACTGGCTCCTCGGCCCACCGAGCAAGCACTGACCAGCGATCCCCGCGCTCTAACACACACAAAGGACAATTTACACATACGCCAAGCCAATTAACCTACAAACCTGTACGTCTTTGTAGCAATGTTACAAAATTTTGAGATTTAAAAAATCAAGTCTGCAATTTATCCCATCAGATAAAGCATAAAAAGAAGTTTAATTTGACACCTAATTCACTTTCATATATTCAGTATTAAGAAAGTTATGGCCATTTTCATACTCGGAAATTAGCATCTTGTTCCCCATTGCCTTTCAATTGACTTAACTCAAAAGCTGTGATCTGGAACAGTTAAAAGCCCATAACTTTCTTAAAAATTAAGAGAACTCAATGAAATTTTCAGTTATTATAGATTGAAGCATTCTGAAACAAATATGAAACAATCTTACTTGGATGACCTGAAATTGAAGCATATAATTAGTTAGTTATCTAATTGTAGCTAATTACAAAATTCAATGAGTAGATCTAAACATCTATCCATTTCTTAAGAAAATATAAACTTTTTTTAAATTGCCTAAGTGTCCAAATAACATTCACACAATAATCCACAATATAACATAATTTTTAAATCTAATTTTCATGAATTTCTGGGCCAAATGGAAGGAATTTAGTGTTTGATTCCTGTAAATTAATGGCCATTTAAATCAACTAGCGAGTGGGTTTTAGTAGAATGCGGTGGATTGGAACGTTGCGGTTAGCGGTGAAGTCGGGAGGAAAAATATTGTTTGTTCATACATTTTTTTGGACCCCATTTCGCAACATGAAAATGTTATTAAAGCCTCCCGAAAAACCAACTTTTAATATAAAAATAAACTATTTACCTTTTTTTCTCCCCTACGCAAAATCCTTCCGGTTGTCGGCGCTCACGGCTTTTGAAGGTGATTTTTAAATTACTCTAGTTAATAAATAATTTAGCGTAATTTAAAAATACCTTCATTCATGAAATGTCGGAGCGATTTTTCTTCCGCAACGAAATCGCCCGACATGGATCGATTTTCCCTGCCTGTGGAAAAACGGCACTTTAAGCCCGCCCCCCCTCTGAAAGGCGCCAAAGTCGCGCACACGGGGAGTGGCAGAATTGCAGCGCTGCTCAAGGTAAGTTTTGTAACATACCTAGTCTTTGGAGTGTGGGAGGAAACTGAAGATCCCGGAGAAAACCCACGCGGGTCACGAGGAGAAGGTACAAACTCCGTACGGACAAGTCGGGATCGAACCCAGGTCTCTGGCAACTCTACCGCTGCGCCACCGTGCCGCCTGTCTGTCTTTGGCGTAAACCAGCGTGCAGTTCCTTCCTACACGCGAGGACCTCATCATGTTTCCCATGATGCCCGACTGACCGTAGCGGCAATGAGAAGCAGCTGAAAAACAAACGGTGTTCTTCAAACATGACCACGGATCGACTGGTCAGTGCCTTCTCGGTGCCTCAGAGGGCGGTGGAGGCCGGTTCTCTGGATGCACTCAAGGGAGAGCTAGATAGGGCTCTTAAAAATAGCGGAGTCAGGGGATATGGGGAGAAGGCAGGAGCGGGGCAATGATTGGGGATGATCAGCCATGATCACATTGAATGGCGGTGCTGGCTCGAAGGGCCGAATGGCCTACTCCTGCACCTATTGTCTATTGTCTATTTATTAATTGGGCAGGTGGCCTGGTGGGCCCCAGTTTAAGGGCCTGTTCCACTTTCACAACCTAATTCACGACCTTTTTTACCTACGACTAGCATCACGGCCCGCTACGACCTACCTACGACCTACCTACGACCTCGTGACGACCATGCTGCGAGTATGAGTCAAGGGCAAACTCGGCAGGGGTCGTGTATTGGGTCGTGAAAGTGGGACAGGCCCTTTTAGTGTCCCATCTGTGGACTGACATCTCCAAAAAAGGAACACTCTCCCTCAACACAGCACTGGCAATGGATAATCCCCCGAAAGGCTGACTTTGCCCGCAAACATCTTCACACATCTGTCTGCTGTAGGTTTTATCTGCCAGCTAAATCTCTAAATAGTGCTTGTCCAAACAGCATGTTCAATGCGTGCAGCCCTGCATGTTTGCACGGTTCTGAAAATAACTGAGAGCATTGCAAAGGGGAGGTGGGTTTCTTGAAGCATAAGTGACCATAATGGCTTGAATTTAGCCTTCACAGTAGCTCCAGAGCTCACGAACTCATAAGTGATAGAAGCAGAATTATGCCAAGCCAGCATCTGCAGTTACCTGTATCTATAGTAACCCAACGTTTTTCCTTTGAACTGCTTCTAAAGCTATTATGTAGAAACAAAGAACTGCAGATGCTGGGAGGAGGCAGCAAGGGTTAACAGAATTGTGAAAAATCAATGTTCATGCCACCAGGATGTAGACTCCCCAGGCATGGACATCGATTCCTCACAATTCTGTTAACCCTTGCTGTCTCCTCCCCTTCCTACCTCTCCCTCTACCTCTCCTTTCTTCCCCCCGCCTCCCCCCAACCCCTATCAGTCTCAAGAAGGGTTTCGGCCCGAAACGTTGCCTATTTCCTTCGCTCCATAGATGCTGCTGCACCCGCTGAGTTTCCCCAGCATTTTTGCCTACCTTTGATTTTCCAGCATCTGCAGTTCCTTCTTAAACACTATACTCCAGGTGTGGTCTCACCAGGGACCCGTACAACTGCAGTAGGGCCTCCTTGCTCCTGTACTCAACTCCTCGCACAATGAAGGCCGACATGCCATTAGCTTTCTTCACTGCCTGCTGTACCTGCATGCTTATTTTCAGTGACTGATGTACAAGCACACCCAGGTCTCGTCGCACCTCCCCTTTTCCTAATCTGACGCCATTCAGATAATAATTTTGTGTGTCTACACAAAAGGACACAAAGTGCTGGAGTAACTCATTGGGTCGAGCATCATCTCTGATGAACGGACCATTATCCTGACCTGCTGAGTTACTCCAGTGTGGATATTGATCCATATTCCCAGGACTTCCATAATTGTCCAGCACTTTGTGTCCAATGCTCAAATACTATTCATTAGGTCATAAGGACATGCTACAGGAGCAGAATTAGGCCATTCTGCACATCAAGTGTACTCCGCCATTCAATCATGGCTAATCTCTCTCTCCCTCCTAACCCCATTATTGCATACAGCACTTGTAACTCGTTCTATGTAGTAAAAGGCCTGTCCCACTGTACGAGTTAATTCAAGAGCTCCCCCGAGTTTAAAACAAAAATCAAACTCGTGGTAAGTACGTAGAATGTACGTAGCGGGTACGTCGGAGCTCGGGACGTCTCTTAGCGGCTCGTAACGCTAACGGCAGGTACTTAGGAAACGCGGGTAAGCTCGTGAAGTTTTTTCAACATGTTGAAAAATGTCCACGAGAGCCCCGAGTACCTACAAGCGGCCATTACCATAATTCTCCGAGTTCGAATCAGGGGAAACTTTGGAGAACTCCTGAATTACCTCGAACAGTGGGACAGCCCCTTTACTTTGCTCTGGGTTCAACCAAAAACGAAGCAATAATTAATGTTTGCAGTTGTTCAGAATTTATTTAGTTTAGTTTGGAGATACAGCGCAGAAATAGGCCCTTCGGCCAACCGGGTCCGCGCCGACCAGCGATCCACCCACATTAACACTGCCTACACCCACTAGGGACATTTTTTACACTAAGCGAGCCAAATAACCTACAAGCATGTACGTCATTGGAAAGTGGGAGAAAGCGGAAGATCTCGGAGAAAACCCAGGTCACGGGGAGAACGTACAAACTCCGTACAGACAGCGCCCGACAGCGCCCGTAGTCGGGTTCGAACCCAGGTCTCCGGAGCTGTAAGGCAGCAAATCTGACAATGTGCACTTTAACCACATGTGATTTTTATCTATTACAAATCTCAAATTGTGGTGTAGTACAGAGGGAAAGAAATAAATGATGGGTCTTTTTCGCAAACATTATGGGGGGCGCTGTCTGCCACCGTCTATATCCCTCTTTTCCCTCCCCCATGACTCTCACCGAAGAAGGGTCTCGACCCGAAACATCACCCATTCCTTCTCTCCAGAGATGCTGCCTGCCCTGCTGAGTTACTCCAGCATTTTGTGTCTATCTTCGGTTTCAATCTATCTTCGATTTGCAGTTCCTTCCCACACATTCGGAAATTCACCCTGAATGTGTTTGTGAAACTGACTGTTTGATCCAGTCGGAAAATATAGTTTAGGAATCTAAGTGGCTGCATGAATTCTGGCAGAGATTCCTGGCTCCAGGGTCCTGCCTTCTGTATAATCAGAGTGGCCACCACAAAACCTAACTGAGGAAGCCTTTAAAACTCTTTTTTCTGCCATCTTAGTTTAGTTTAGAGTTACAGCGCGGAAACAGGCCCTTCGGCCCATCGGGTCCCTGCACACTAACACTATCCTGTACTCGCCGGGGACAATTTTTACATTTACCAGGGCAATTAACCTACAAACCTGTACGTGTTTGGAGTGTGAGAGGAAACCGAAGATCTCGGAGACAACCCACGCAGGTCACAGGGGAGAACGTACAAACTCCGTACAGACAGCACCCGTTGTCGGGATCGAACCCGGGTCTCCGGCGCTGCGTTCGCTGTAAGGCAGCAACTCTACCGCTGCGCCACCGTGGCTCTTTAGAGTCATAGAGTTTTACGGTGTGGAAACAGGCCCTTCGGCCCAACTCGCCCGCACCAACCAACATGTCCCATCGACACTAGCCCCACCTGCCTACAAAAAGTTGCGACCACTGCCCGGTCCATCAATGGCTCTGGCCTGCCCACCATCGAAGGAGCTTACCGGAGTCGCTGCCTCAAAAGGGCAGCCAGCATCATCAGAGACCCACACCATCCTGGCCACACACTCATATCTCATTTCACCATTGCCATCGGGAAGGAGGTACAGGAGCCTGAAAACTGTAACGTCCAGGTTCAGGAACAGCTTCTTCCCTGCAGCCATTCGGCTATTAAACACCACAACCTCCAAACAAGCCCATCTGCCTGAAAGAGCATTCTTTAATTCCGAGGCTCCGACCTCTAGTCCTAGACTCTCCCACCAATGGAAGCATCCTCTCCACATCCACATTATCCAAGCCTTTCACTATTCTGTTCAACCATTCTACTGAAACGCGAACTCACGGCATCAACCTGCTAACAAGTTTCTAATTCCAATACTATAAGATCGTTCTTCCATCGGTGGCTATCGGCTGAGCAATTGATCAGGAAAATCTTCATCTCTTGTTTTCCCCATATTAAGTCTGTCCTCAACTGGTTTGGATCGAATGGAACATAAAATGTTACCCTTCAGGGATTCAAAGAGAACTCTTCCTTAGAAGATACGAATCGACTCACTCGGGGAAAACGATGAAATCCCAATTTTGTATCCGGCAACCTCTGTTTCAACCAGATAACGCAGGAAGCGCACATCCTATTGCACGTTGCCATGGCAGCAGAAATCCCTATTATTTCAGGGAAAATTAACATGCATTTTGTATCAAAAGCTGCGGTGCGAATGGCTGATGTGATGTACCAATTAACCTACAATCCTGCACGTCTTTGGAGTGTGGGAGGAAACCGAAGATAGACAATAGACAATGGACAATAGACAATAGGTGCAGGAGTTGGCCATTCGGCCCCTCGAGCCAGAACCGCCATTCAATGTGATCATGGCTGATCATCCCCAATCAGTGCCCCGTTCCTGCCTTCTCCCCATATCCCCTGACTCCGCTATCTTTAAGACCCCTATCTAGCTCTCTCTTGAAAGTTTCCAGAGAACCGGCCTCCACCGCCCTCTGAGGCAGAGAATTCCACACTCACAACTCTCTGTGTGAAAAAGTTCCTCATTTCCATTCTAAATGGCTTACCCCTTAATCTTAAACTGTGGCCCCTGGTTCTGGACTCCCCCAACATCGGGAACTTGTTTCCTGCCCCTAGCGTGTCCAAGCCCTTAATAATCGTATATGTTTCAATAAGATCCTCTCATCCTTCTAAATTTCAGAGTATACAAGCCCAGCCGCTCCATTCTCTCAGCATATGACAGTCCCGCCATCCCGGGAATTAACCTTGTAAACCTACACTGCACTCCCTCAATCGCAAGAATGTCCTTCCTCAAATTTGGAGACCAAAAATCTCGGAGAAAACCCACGCAGGTCACGGGGAGAACGTACAAACTGCGCACAGACAGCACCCGTGGTTGGGATCAAACCGGGGTCTCCGCTGCTGCAAGGTGGATAATGGGTTGGCATGGACACGATGGGCCGAAGGGCCTGTTTCTATCCCGTATGACTCTCTGATTTTATTTTTAGGTTCAGATTTATTATTTGCATGTGTACCGAGTTACAATAAAAAGCATTGTCTTTGTATTGTGTGGCGTGCAATCGAATCACAGGGTACTATAGAGTCATAGAGTCATACAGTATGGAAACGGCCCCTTCGGCCCAACAGACCAAGACCCCCCACCTTGTTTTAGTTTAGAGATGCAGCGCAGAAACAGGCCCTTTGGCCCACCGAGTCTGTGCCAACCAGTGATCCCCGTACACTAACACCATCCTACATAAACGTGGGACAATTTGCATTTACGCCAAGCCAATTAACCTACAAACCTGTACGTCTTTGGAGTGTGTGTGGAAACTGAAGATCTCGGAGAAAACCCACGCAGGTCACGGGGAGATTCCATACAGACAGCACAAGTGGTTAGGATCAAACCCGGGTCGCCGGCGCTGCAAGCGCTGTAAGGCAGCGACTCTACCGCTGCGCCACCGTGACCGCTCTACATTAGTCCCATCTACCGGCGTTTGGCCCATATCCTTCTAACCATGTCCTATCCGTGCACCTGTCCAAATGTCTTTTAAATGGATTATATACATCGATACAAGTAAGCCAAACTCAAGTGCAATAAGTCGAGTGAGTGGAAATATACAGAGTGTAGGAAGGAACTGCAGATGCTGGTTTACACCGAAGATGGACACAAATGCTGGAGTAACTCAGTGGGTCAGGCGGCATCTCTGGAGAGAAGGAATGCCTGTCGATGACGTTTTGGGTCGGGATACTTCAAGCGAGGAGGAACCGCCGTGAGAGAGGTGGGGGGGGGGAGAGAACAGGAGGAGCCGGCGTGGGGGAACTGTCGTGAGGGGGGTGGGGGGAGAAGCAAGGAGGACCTGGTGCAGGATGTTTTGTAACTGTGTGGGCTCCCTTTACCTCGGGTACGCCGAAAAAACAAATTTCACTGTGCCTGAGGAAATGGAGGGATGGAGGGAAGGTTGCAGCCAACAATCTTCTCACTGATCGGACGATTCGCTGCAGCGAGGAAACACAATCTGCCACAGGCAATGATGGTCCAATTCTACACGGTCATCGTAGAGTCTGTCCTCACCTTCTCCATCATGGTCTGGTTTGGCTCAGCCACCAAGCACGACACCTGGAGGCTGCAGCGAATCGTCCAATCAGCAGAGAAGGTTATTGGTTGCAACCTTCCCCCCCATTGATGGACTGTACACTGCAAGGGCCAGGAAGCGAGCGGGCAAGATCATCTCTGACCCCTCTCACCCTGGCCACAAACTCTTTGAATCACTTCCCTCTGGAACGAGACTCCGGACTGCCACAGCCCGATATAACTCGTAGTTTTTTCCACGAGTAGTAGCTCTACTCAATAACCAAAAATCTGTAGCCTCCTTTTGTTCCGCTATTTTATTTAACTCTTCACATGTTTAATCCATAATGTTTTATTATTAATGTTTAATGTTTTACGTGTCATTTGTAACTGTCACTGTATGTCATGTTGTCATTTGCGGGCGGAGCACCAAGGCAAATTCCTTGTATGTGAATACTTGGCCAATAAACCTATTCATTCATTCATTCTCACCTGTGGGTAATAATGTATCCATCCATTCATTCATTCACTCATTCTTCAGATGAATGGAAAGATGCCGAATGGAGGTCTCAGCATTATTCAACATCAATAGATTTTTAGTTATTTATTTCCATTCCTGTTCTGAATCCCTGGTCTTTGTTCACCTGCCTGCAGATGCCGGCAGCCTCTTTATCTTCCCGTGCACCTCGATGAGTTGATTTCATAGTTCCGCGTCGACGTCGCTGAGAAGGGACTGCTGGCGGTGAAAGGTCGTCGACCGTAAAGGTTAACGTTTCTCTGTTCGCCGCCCAGCAGGAGCTGCAAGCTCCGTGCTCAGCGTGGCGCAGGCCGCTGACACGGAACTGACCGCACAGGTCACCAGACGGAATAGGCTCGGGCACTGACTGACATTGACTCCTGTTGCTGCTAGTGAAGAAGAATCTTCCTGAGAAGATTACGGAGAGTCGGTCTGTCAAGGAGAACTCTCTCTAACTTCTACAGGTGCACAGTAGAGAGCATGCTGACCGGTTGCATCGTGGCTTGGTTCGGCAACTTGAGCGCCCTTATTAGGCGTTTCCCCCCCCCCGGTGAATGCTATGTACTTACCTTTTCCGTTTCTCTCCTGAGTGCAGGCCCCGTGGCTGGGAGTCAGGAATCAAGGGGTTAAAGGTTCCTGTACCCGATTGGCCAAGCTGCGTCAGGTGACGGGTGACTCATCGGAAGCTTAAATACCAGGAGTCTCCCAGAATTCGCTCTCTCTTCGTTGACCCTGACTAGTGAACAGGCTGCTGGTGTGAGCTGCAGGAGGTCTGGCCGCATGGCATAGAACTTTGTGTATTGTTACCTATATTTGTCAATTAATATTGAATTGCGACGGATAAGGGCTGACCTGAGGGTTTTCGTGTATTTTGTTTCAGGGTTATCTCCATTTAGGCAGGTTGGAGACTCTAGTTCGACGGTCCATTCCGAGGCTGGCTGGAGCACTGTTATATTTGTTTGTTAGTCTACTCTTGTCCCTGACTGTTGTTTGAATCAGGTTTGGGTTTTTGTCTTTCCTTAACTAAATTAAAGACTATTTTCTTGAACTTGAACCTGTTTTTTTTTACCATGTTACGCTGCTCTGAAGTACCTGCATTCGGGAGTCGTAACACTCTGAAGAGGAAAAGACTACAAAAAGTAGTAAAGACTGCCCGATGTAGTAAACATCATCGGCTCTGACCTCCCTTCCATCGAGGGGATCTACCACAGTCGCTGCCTCAAAAAGGTTGGCAGTATCATCAAGGACCCACTCCATCCTGGCCACACACTCATCTCTCTGCTACCATCAGGTAGAAGGTACAGGGGCCTGAAGACTGCAACGACCAGGTTCAGGAATAGCTACTTCCCCACAGCCATCAGGCTATTAAACCTGGCTCGGACAAAACTCTGAACATTAATAACCCATTATCTGTTATTTGCACTTTATCCGTTTATTTATTCATGTGTGTATATATTTATATAATGGTATATGGACACACTGATCTGTTTTGTAGTCAATGCCTACTATGTTCTGTTGTGCTGAAGCAAAGCAAGAATTTCATTGTCCTATCAGGGATACATGACAATAAACTCACTTGAATCTTGAATGTTTTTCGAGTGCAAAGAGAAATCTATGGACCGTTTGGATGGGTGGAACTGCGGTAAATGAATATTCCATCCGGAGAAGGGTGACAGAAATGGAAACGCAACAGGACACAAAGTGTTTAAGAAGGCAGGCAAAAACGCTGGAGAAACAGGGCGGGTTCTTGGTTACTTGGTCCTCCAAAATATTCCAACTGGAATTTAAACTGGAGGTGGTGAAGGGAGGGGTTTAGCCAGAGAGGGTTATTGGGAAGAAAGTGCCACTTTAAATTTAGTTGCATCTGGCTGGGCAACCCTGGCTTGGTGGAGATTATTCCATGCTTTAATAGTGCGTGGAAAGAACGAATTGCTGTACACATCTGCCTTTGAGGCTGGGACCACAAATTGGATTGAATGTCCTCGTCTGCTCTTAATTGGTTTGGGGTTGGTGTAGGTCTTGTGATCTATGTCTAGCTGACCATTTAACATTTTGTAAAAACAGGTCAAACGTTGAGCTTCACGTCTGTCTTGGAGAGGGTTCCACCCCAGAGAATTCAGAAGTTTGGTGACACTCGCTTCTCTCTCGTAGGTGTTAGTAACAAATCGAGCGGCCTGTCTTTGGACACGTTCGATGGATGAAATGTTTTTATCTGTGTATGGGTCCCAAGCTGCAACTGCGTAGTCCAGATGAGGTCTAACGAGGGTGAAATACAGCTTCTCCTTGACAGAAGCTGAACAATGATGGAAGTTTAGGACACCTGTTGCTTTCACTGTTACATGATGAGTCTGACCATTCTCCGGGTGCTCCGGTTTCCTCCTACCCTCCAAAGACGTGCAGGTTTGTAGGTTCATTGGCTTCCCTAAATTGTAAATTGTCCCTAGTGTGTGTCGGGTAGTGTTAATAAGCGAGGATCGCTGGTCGACGCAGACGCGGTGGGCCGATGTGGCCTGTTTCCACGCTGGATCTCCAAACTATACTAAACTATAGTTATCAGTCAGAGGATTGATATTTTTAATGGCAACCTTTTAGGGGGAAGGAGGCTCCATATTTCCTAGGCCCAATTTTTCTGAGGATGTTCTTTGTGGCGCAGTGACGCAGTGGTAGAGTTTCCTTCCACACTCCAAAGGTGTACAAGTTTGTAGGTTCATTGGCTTTGGTTAAAAAAACATTGTAAAATTGTCCCTTGTGTGTAGGATAAGGTTCATACGGTTCACTTATTGTCTCACACACCAATTGGTATAGTGAAATGTCACTGGCCAGGAAGTCATACAATTTATTTTAAAACAACAGACTAAAAAAAAACACATTTTAACATGAACATCCACCACAGTGACTCCTACACACTCCTCACTGTGATGGAAGGCGGAATAAAGTTCAAGTCCTTCCCTTGTTGTTCTTCCTTGGTCGGGGGCTCGTTGACGGGACGGTCTTGACTCCCGTAGCCGGCAGCGTTCGGGATCCTCCGCGTCGAGGCGATCAGCTCCTGCATCGGGGGGATGTCAGCTCCCTCGCGCCAGGCGATCGAACCTCGTGTCGGGGCTGGTCGAACCTTCCTTGACGTTGGAGCTTCCCGACTAGCCTCTCCCGAGACTGCGAGCCCTTGATGGTAAGTCCGCAGGCTGCGGTGGGAGCGGTCCCAGGCAAGGGATAGTGTTAGTGTACGGGGTGATCACTGGTCAGCACGGATCAATTGGGCTGATTGGGACTCAGCGGGTCAGGCAGTATCTCTGTCGAACATGATGGGTGACAGTTCTGGTCGGGGCCCTTCTGCCGACTTTCTTCAGACTTGCACTGCTAACCCCGACTTTGTCAAGTAAATTCTACTGATTACTTTGAAGGCCTTAAAAGGATCAATCCTGATTTTTCTTTTCCAGACTCAGTTCAGAATTCCCACACCCATCTATAAGGGAAATGGAAATCAAAGGTAGGTAGTGGGAATTACTGAGTGTAGAAACAAGGAACTGCAGGTGCTGGTTAATGTGCAGAAGGACACAGCGTGCTGGAGCAACTTAGCGGGTCAGGCAGCATCTCTGGAGAACATGGGCAAGTGATGTCGCGCGTTGAAAGCCTTCTTCAGACACCTCAGGCAGCATCTTTGGAGAAAAGAAATATACCTGATGGTTTGGGCCTGGTCGAGAAACGTCACCTATTCCTTTTCTCCGGAGATGCTGTCTGACCCGCTGAGTTGCCCCAGCTTTTTGTGTCTATCTTTGGTTTAAACCAGCATCTGCAGTTCTTTCCTACACAACCTTCTTCAGACTTCAGACTTCAGTCCTTTGGTGGGAATATCGAAGGGGTAGGAGACCCACAGACAAGATGGACAGAGGGAAAGAGGGAGTGAATTGTTCAACATAGGTTTGCCAACTGTCCCGTATTAGCCGGGACATCCCGTTTTTTGGGCTAAATTGTTTTGTCCCATACGGGACCGTCCTTGTCCCGTATTTGACTGCTGCTACTCGGGTCGAGGGGACTGTCGGGTCGGAGCGCCGCGTCCGGCCCCGCCTCACCCGTCCCCGACGTAGTGCAGCCTGTGGAGTGCAGCAGAAGCAGCGCCTCGCCCGTGGCCCCGTCGGTCGGCAGCCCGGCCAGCTGTCCGACCTTCGGACCTTCGCTTACCACCGTTACACCACCTACCCCTCCTTCTAGGAAAAGGGGAGATGCAGTGTGACATGGGTGTCATGGTACACCAGTCATTGAAAGTAGGCATGCAGGTGCAGCAGGCAGTGAAGAAAGCGAATGGTATATTAGCTTTCATAGCAAAAGGATTTGAGTATAGGAGCAGGGAGGTTCTACTTCAGTTGTATAGGGTCTTGGTGAGACCACACCTGGAGTATTGCGTACAGTTCTGGTCTCCAAATCTGAGGAAGGACATTATTGCCATAGAGGGAGTGCAGAGAAGGTTCACCAGACTGATTCCTGGGATGTCAGGACTGTCTTATGAACAAAGACTGCATAGACTCGGTTTATACTCTCTAGAATTTAGGAGATTGAGAGGGAATCTTATAGAAACTTACAAAATTCTTAAGGGGTTGGACAGGCTAGATGCAGGCAGATTGTTCCCGATGTTGGGGATGTCCAGGACAAGGGGTCACAGCTTAAGGATAAGGGGGAAATCGTTTAGGACCGAGATGAGAAGGACTTTTTTCACACAGAGAGTGGTGGGTCTCTGGAACTCCCTGCCACAGAGGGTAGTTGAGGCCAGTTCATTGGCTATATTTAAGAGGGAGTTAGATATGGCCCTTGTGGCTAAGGGGATCAGAGGGTATGGAGAGAAAGCAGGTACGGGATACTGAGTTGGATGATCAGCCATGATCATATTGAATGGCGGTGCAGGCTCGAAGGGCCGAATGGCCTACTCCTGCACCTAATTTCTATGTTTCTATATTTCTCATGGCCGATCATCGGTTCATGAGTTGGGCGGGGCGCCGGACTTTGCGCGCGACTTTGCGCGGCCCGGGCCAAAACTCCTCAGCTGGCCCCCCGGCCGGGCTTTGTGTGCAGTCCAGCACCCGGGCCCAACTCATCATTCACCCAGCCACGGCCGAGTCGGTCAACGAATTGCCATGGGGAATTTGTCCCGTATTTTGACCTTTTGTCCCTTATTTGGGAGTGAGAGAGTTGGCGACCCTTGTTATGCAGGTTATGGCTGTTGGGGGTGGGAGTGTTAACGAAAAGGTTTAGCAAACACCAACAAAGCTGGAACAACCCAGCAAGCACAGAAGTGAAGAAATACTGGCTCAACCATAGGCGATTCATCGTTTCTTAATGCTAATTTCATCATTATGTCAACTTGTGATTAATTAAAGTGCCTCGCACTTCAATGGAGATGGAGCTAGGTCAAATTTTTTGTAATAGGAGACATTAGAAATTCATCTTCACAATTCAGCTCCGTTCACTTAGTGAAATAATTTCCTCTCAAATCTCTTAGGGGCGGCACGGCGGCGCAGCGGTAGAGTTGCTGCCTTACAACGAATGCAGCGCAGGAATCGCCGGTTCGATCCCGACTACGGGTGCTGTCTGCGTGGAGTTTGTACGTTCTCCCCGTGACCTGCGTGGGTTTTCTCCGAGATCTTCGGTTTCCTCCCACGCTCCAAAGACCTGCAGTTTAATTGGCTTGGTAAATGTAAAAATTGTCCCTAGTGGGTGTGGGGTAGCTCGGAACTCTGAACATTAATATCCCTCCATCCGTTATTTGCACTTTATTAATTTATTAATTCATGTGTGTATTACATATATAATTGTAGTCAATGCCTATTATGTTCTGTTGTGCTATGCAAAGAAAGATTTTCATTGTCCTGATGGGACAGATGACAATAAATTCTTTTGAATTTGACTTTGACTTTGACTTTGGCTTGGTAGGGCATGGTAGACAGCTTGGACAAGGAACCGGATGCGCTGGAAGTCTGCCTGCATGATGTTTGACCAGGTAATCCTGCGCTGCGGTATGTTCTCCCACCTTGTCCACGCTCCCTGCTGCCTGAGCCCCACCGTCCTGCTCACACGCTCTTCCTCCACACCTGCTCGGACCTCTTCCGGTATTAGATGGTGTCTCTCCTTGCCCTGGGCCTTGCCAACCGATGTCTTAGGGAAGTATCCAAAACCCGCTTTGCCAGTTGCCATGACTCCCACCAATGCCTTTTGCCTTAGGCGTGACTCTGCCACCTCCACTGCTTTCCCCGCCCTCCATTTCCTCCCTGTTCTCACCTCGATGCCAGCCGATGACACCTTCTGGTCCCTGGAGTCCCTGTACTGCAGAGCCTCTCTTGTTCGCGCCACCATAAACTCTTCCGTGAGGCCACTGAATGGGAGCTGCAAGATGTTACTGGTCCCATACAGTGCAGCACTGTTGAGACTGCGGGGAAGGCCAAGCCACCTGCGGAGAAAGCCGCTGACCTTCCTTTCAAGGGACTCAACTGTAGTCAATGGAACAGCGTAAACCAGCAGAGGCCACAGGACTCGGGGCAGGATGGAATGCTGATAGATCCAGGCCTTGAATCTGCCTGGCAGACTTGACTTGTCGACTTTGGTGAGCCAGGCTTCAAGGTCTTTGATAGACTTTTGAATGGCAGCAGAGTCTTTCAGAGTTGCGTCAAAAAGCTTCCCCAAGCTCTTGACAGGTTGCTCAGTGATGGAGGGAATGGCAGTTCCGGATAGTAAGAAGTGGAATCTGTCAGTCACCTTCCCCTTCTTCAGCACCATGGACCTTGACTTTGTTGGCTTGAAACTCATCCCTGCCCAGGTGATAAGTTTCTCGAGACCTTGTAGGATCCAACAACTTCCTGCGACCGATGTTGTGGTGATGGTAAGGTCGTCCATAAAAGCTCTAATTGGGGGCTGTCGCACACCAGACTTGGTTAGGGGGCCTCTGCATTCCACCTCGGCTGACTTGGCCACCATGTTCATGGCAAGAGCAAAAAGAAGAACTGAAATGGCGCATCCCGTAATTATTCCTTTTCCAAGCCGATGCCAGTCTGATGTTTCTGACCCAGAAGTCACCCTCAGCCTGAAATTATGGTAATAATCCAGGATCAGGACCTTGATCTTGCTGGGAACATGGTGTGGGTGTAGTGCAAGCTCAACCAGTTTGTGCGGTATGGACCCATAGGCATTGGCCAGGTCCAACCACAGAACAACTAGGTCGCCTCTGTTTTCATGGGCTTCTCTAATGAGCTGCGTGACTACTCCAGTGTGCTCCACGCAGCCATGAACTCCCAGAATCCCACCCTTCTGCACGGAGGGGTCGATGTAGCTGTTTTTGAGGAGAAACTCAGTTAATCTTCGGGAGACAATGCTGAAAAACCTTCCCTTCGACGCTCAGCAGCGAGATTGACCAAAACTGATTGATGTTCTTTGAGTTTTCCTCTTTCGGGATCCAAACACCCTCAGCACACCTCCACTGGTCAGCAACTCTCCCTCTTCGCCATACCATCTTCTAGATCTTCCATAGGCGTCGAAGGAGCTCTGGGCAGCGCTTACACACTATGTATGGTACGCCACTAAGGCCTGGAGCAGAGGCTGAGCGTGGGAGACAATCGGTGGGAAGTCATCACTTATTGTACAAGCATATAACCATATAACCATATAACAATTACAGCACGGAAACAGGCCATCGCGGCCCTTCAAGTCCGTGCCGATCAACTTTTTTCCCTTAGTCCCACCTGCCTGCACTCATACCATAACCCTCCATACCATTCTCATCCATATGCCTATCCAATTTATTTTTAAATGATACCAACGAACCTGCCGCCACCACTTCCACTGGAAGCTCATTCCACACCGCTACCACTCTCTGAGTAAAGAAGTTCCTCCTCATGTTACCCCTAAACCTCTGTCCCTTAATTCTAAAGTCATGTCCTCTTGTTTGAATCTTCCCTATTCTCATAGGGAAAAGCTTGTCCGCATCAACTCTGTCTATCCCTCTCATCATTTTAAAGACCTCTATCAAGTCCCCCCTTAACCTTCTGCGCTCCAGAGAATAAAGACCTAACTTATTCAACCTATCTCTGTAACTTAGCTGTTGAAACCCAGGCAACATTCTAGTAAATCTCCTCTGTACCCTCTCTATTTTGTTGACATCCTTCCTATAATTGGGCGACCAAAATTGTACACCATACTCCAGATTTGGTCTCACCAATGCCTTGTACAATTTTAACATTACATCCCAGCTTCTATACTCAATGCTCTGATTTATAAAGGCTAGCATACCAAAAGCTTTCTTTACCACCCTATCTATATGAGATTCCACCTTCAAGGAACTATGCACGGTTATCCCAGATCCCTCTGTTCAACTGTATTCTTCAATTCCCTACCGTTTACCATGTACGTCCTATTTTGATTTGTCCTGCCAAGGTGTAGCACCTCACATTTATCAGCATTAAACTCCATCTGCCATCTTTCAGCCCATTTTTCCAACTGGCCTAAATCACTCTGTAGACTTTGGAAATCCTCTTCATTATCCACAACACCCCCTATCTTGGTATCATCTGCATACTTACTAATCCAATTTACCACCCCTTCATCCAGATCATTGATGTACATGACAAACAACAAAGGACCCAACACAGATCCCTGAGGCACTCCACTAGTCACCTGCCTCCAACCAGACAAACAGCCATCCACCATTACCCTCTGGCTTCTCCCATTCAGCCACTGTTGAATCCATCTTGCTATTCCTGCATTTATACCCAACAGTTGAACCTTCTTAACCAACCTTCCATGAGGAACCTTGTCAAAGGCCTTACTGAAGTCCATATAGACAACATCCACTGCTTTACCCTCGTCAATTTCCCTAGTAACCTCTTCAAAAAATTCAAGAAGATTAGTCAAACATGACCTTCCAGGCATAAATCCATGTTGACTGTTCCTAATTAGACCCTCTTTATCCAGATACTTATATATATTATCTCTAAGTATCTTTTCCATTAATTTGCCCACCACTGAAGTCAAACTAACCGGTCTATAATTGTTAGGTTTACTTTTAGAACCCTTTTTAAACAATGGAACCACATGCGCAGTACGCCAATCCTCGGGGACTATTCCCGTTTCTAAAGACATTTGAAATATTTCTGTCATAGCCCCGGCTATTTCTACACTAACTTCCCTCAATGTCCTAGGGAATATCCTGTCAGGACCTGGAGACTTATCCACTTTTATATTTTTCAAAAGTGTCAGTACTTCTTTTACTTTGAAACTCATAGTATCCATAGCTACTCTACTAGTTTCCCTTACCTCACATAATTCAATATCCTTCTGCTTGGTGAATACCGAAGAAAATAAATTGTTCAATATCTCCCCCATCTCTTTTGGCTCTGCAGATAGCTGTCCACTCGGTCTCTCCAATGGACCAATGTTATCCCTTGTTATCCTTTTGCTATTAATATAGCTGTAGAAACCCTTTGGATTTACTTTCACCTTACTTGCCAAAGCAACCTCGTATCTTCTTTTAGCTTTTCTAATTTCTTTCTTAAGGTTCTTTTTACATTTCTTATACTCCTCAAGCACCTCATTTACTTCATGCTGCCTATAATTATTGTAGATCTCCCTCTTTTTCCAAACAAGATGTCCAATTTCCCTTGAAAACCAGGGCTCTTTCCAATTTTTACTGGTTCCTTTCAACCGAACAGGAACATAAAGATTCTGTACTCTTAAAATTTCCCCTTTAAATGTCCTCCATTTCTCCTCGACATCTTTCGTACATCTTTTGTACAGTTATACAATACCGTTTATTGTCATTTGAACCTCATATAAAGTTCAAACGAAATTTGGTTTCTGCAGTCATACAACAGGAAAAGAACCAAGACGCAACACAATTTACAGAAACATCCATCACAGTGAATCTCCTCCTTGCTGTGATGGAAGGCAAAGTCTTGTCCCTTCCCTGTGTTCCATTCTTCTCCCGATGTTAAAGGGCGGGCGATGGCAAGTCCCACGGCCGTTAGAGCCACGCCGGGCGATGTAAGGCCCCGCTCCGGGTCATCCTCAACTTGTCGCAGTAGATGATGGTGGTTGCAGAATTAGCTCAAGTTACTCCAGTTTCCAGCCCCGCGACGTGGTCGCTTCTGCTACGGGGCCCACTAGAGGCATGAAAAAGTACAAAGAACAAGTGTACGGAAAGGTATGAAATGCACAAATCAAATCCAGCGACGATGATCAAAGAAAGGTTTGTTGTACATTAATATCATGTCTGAAGAAGGCTCTCTGCGTACAGTTTTGGTCTCCAAATCTGGGGAAAGACATTCTTGCCATAGAGGGGGTACAGAGAAGGTTCACCAGACTGATTCCTGGGATGGCAGGACTTTCATATGAAGAAAGATTGGATAGACTCGGCTTGTACTCGCTAGAATTTAGTAGATTGAGGGGAGATCCTATAGAAACTTACAAAATTCCTAAGGGGTTGGACAGGCTAGATGCAGGAAGATTGTTCCCGATGTTGGGGAGGTCCAAGACAAGGGGTCACAGTTTAAGGATAAGGGGGAAATCTTCTATGACCGAGATGAGAAAATCATTTTTCACCCAGAGAGTGGTGAATCTCTGGAATTCTCTGCCACAGAAGGTGGTTGAGGCCAGTTCATTGGCTATATTTAAGAGTGAGTTAGATGTGGCCCTTGTGGCTAAAGGGATCAGGGGGTATGGAGAGAAGGCAGGTACGGGTACTGAGTTGGATGATCAGCCACGATCGTATTGAATGGTGGTGCAGGCTCGAAGGGCCGAATGGCCTACTCCTGCACCTATTTTCTGTGTTTCTATGTTTCTATGTCTCGACCCGAAACGTCACCACTTCCTTCTCTCCAGAGTTGCTGCCTGTCCCGCTGAGTTACTCCAGCATTTGGTTCCTGTCTCCGGTTTAAACCAGCATCTGCAGTTCCTTCCCACAGAACAAGTTCCTGCCTTGTTATGCATTGTTTGCTTTGGGTCTTCAATGCTGCTTGACCTTGGCGTGTCCCTTCGAGCCATACATAAAGCGGCAGACTTCATGTAGTGCATTATTCCGATACAATGTCAGATCTGATGCAGCCCTTGTCAAGATTTACATTTCTCGGTGTCAGAAGGGGTCACGTTTTGTTGATCACCATCATCTCCAGAGATTAGCGGCCTCGCTACTTGATGTAGTACTCCACGTAATGCACATGACCTCAGACACTGGGGCCTGTATCTGGAGATTACACTCCAGAGCCTCTCTGGGCTTTAATGTGGATCTCACCATAGATCTTATTCATACAACACCTCCATTATTTAAGGCCTCCTCACCAAACAAGCAACAATCCCAACTAGCGAGGTTCCGAATCAGGAGTGAATCCAAGAAGATTTCTCCTTCCTTTTCGTAAGATCGTAAGGTTATACAGCATTGGAGAAAAATTAGGCCCTTCGGCCCATCGAGTCCACTCTGCCTTCCGATCACGGCTGATCTACTTTTCCCTCCCTACCCCATTCTCCTGCCTTCTCGTTATAACCTGGGCGGCGCGGTGGCGCAGCGGTAGACAGCGCTACCTTACAGCACTTTCAGGGTTCGATCCCGACTGGGGTGCTGTCTATACGGAGTTTGCACGTTCTCCTCCTGACCTGCGTGGGTTTTCTCTGAGACCTTCGGTTTCCTCCCACACTCGAAAGACGTGCAGGTTTGTAGGTTAATTGGCTCAGCATAAATGTAAAATTGTCCCTTGTGTGTGTGTGTGTGTAGGGTAGTGAAAATATGCGGAGGTCGCTGGGCGGCACGGATTCGCTGGGCCGAAGGGCCTGTTTCTCTAAAGTCAAACAAAACTTAAACTAAACTGCACTTAACCTTTGAATCCCTTACTAATCAAGAACTTAAAAACTCCACTTTGAAAAAAACACAGACGTGGCCTCCACGCCCCTCTCTGATTCACCACCCTCTGACTAAAGAAATTCCTCCTCATCTCCACTCTCAAGCTACATCCATTCATTCTGAGGCTGTTCCCTCTGGTCTTTGACTCTCCCACTAGTGGAAACATCCCCTCCACATCCACTCTGTCCAGGCCTTTCACGACTCAATTGGCTTCAGTGAGATCCTCCTCATCCTTTACAGCAGCGGCTTGGAGTCGAGGGCGTTTTTTGAGGTGTGTGAATTTAGTTTAGTTTAGTTTAGAGATACAGTGCGGAAACAGGCCCTTCGGCCCACTGAGTCAGCGTCGACCAGCGATCTCCCCACACATTAACGCTATCCGACACAGACTAGGGACAATTTACACTTACACCAAGCCGATTAACCTACAAGCCTGCACGTCTTTGTAGTGTGGGAGGAAACCGAAGATCTTGGAGAAAAACCCACGCAGGTCATGGGGAGAACGTACAAACTCCGTACAGACAGCGCCCCGTAGTCGGGATCGAACCCGGATCCCCGTAAGGCAGAAACTCTACCACTGTGCCACCGTGCCAGTGTGTGTCTGTTTAAGCATGTGTATGTGCGTGTTTATGAGTGTGTGTTTAGACAGTGCGTGTGTATGTGTGATTGAGTGTGTGTACTTGTTGGTGTGTGTGCACGTACGAGTTGAGTGTCTGTACGTGCACACACACATGCACTCATACATGCGTGTATGAGTGCAGGTGTGCACATGTATGAGCGTGTGTGCATGAGCATACGCATTTAAACAAGCCGTCACGGTGGTGCTGCGGTTGAGTTGCTGCCTTACAGCACCAGAGGCCTGGGTTTCATCCTGACCACGGTTGCTGTCTGTACAGAGTTTACACATTCCCCCTGTGAGCGCGTGGGTTTTCTCCGGGTGCTCTGGTTTCCTCCCACATCCCAAAGAAGTGCAAGTCCGGAGGTTAATTGGCTTCTGTAAATTGTCCCTAGCGCGTAGGATAGAACTAGTGTGCGGGTGATCGCTGGTCGGCGCGGACTCGGGTCTGTTTCCACACTGAATCTCTAAAACTAAAAAATTAATACTATAACTAAATTACTTGTTTCCCTTATGTGTGCACGTTTGGAATAAGGGGTAAGCCATTTAGAACGGAGATGAGGAAACACTTTTTCACGCAGTGAGTTGTGAGTCTGTGGAATTCTCTGCCTCAGTGGGCGGTGGAGGCCGGATAGTATCAAGAGAGAGCTAGATAGGGCTCTTAAAGATAGCGGAGTCAGGGGAAATGGGGAGAAGGCAGGAACGGGGTACTGATTGGGGATGATCACATTGAATGGCAGTGCTGGCTCGAAGGGCCGAATGGCCTACTCCTGCAACTATTGCCTATTGCCTACAGATTAGTTTAGAGATACAGCAGAAAACAGGCCCTTCAGCTCACCGAGTCCGCACCAACCAGCAATCAACTTTTCCCACAAGGTCAATGTTGTTTTACTTTCTCATCCACTCCCAGCATATTTGGGGCATTTAAAGAATTAACCTACAAACCCACACGTCCTTAGAATGTGGGAAGTGGTGGGAGAGTCTTGGACCAGAGGTCAAAGCCTCAGAATTAAAGGGCGCACTTTTAGAAAGGAGGTGAGGAGGAACTTCTTTAGTCAGAGGGTAGTTAACCTGTGGAACTCATTGCCACAGAGGGCTGCGGAGGCCAAGTCAGTGGATATTTTTAAGGCAGAGATAAAGATAGACAAATTCTTGATTAGAACGGGTGTCAAGGGTTATGGGGAGAAGGCAGGAAAATGGGGTTAGGAGGCAGAGATCAGCCGTGATTGAATGGCAGAGTAGACTCGATGGGCCAAATGGCCTAATTCTGCCCCTGTAACTCGTGAAATCAGTGCCCGGAGGAAACCCACGTGGTCACAGGGGGGTACGTGCAAACTCCACACAAACAGCGCCCGGGGTCAGATTCAGATTCAGATTCAGATTCAGAAAACTTTATTGTCTGTCGTAACAGAAAATCTTCTTTGACGTGGCTCAACATACAACAAGACAATATACAACAGTCATCATACAACACAGCCTTCGGCGGGCACACTCAGTGTGTATAGGTCTTAAAAACAAGTATAAAGATTAGAAACTGTAAAAATAGACAAGATAAAAGTTGAAAGTTGTGGATACGTGTAAAGTGACAGTGCGTCAGGGTTAATTTGTCCATTGATCATGTATTATTTAAACTATTTATGGCAATGGGTATGAACGAGTTTTTGTGGATGTTTTTCTTGGATAGGGGGACTTTATATCGGCGGCCTGATGGCAGAAGTTGGAAGGACTTATGCAGGGGGTGGGTGGGATCCTGTGTAATGAGGTTGGCTTTCCTTTTAACTGCCTGGGTGTGAAGTACTGACAATTGAATTTGAGTTTTGCCAGTTATTTTGCTTGCTTGATTGATGATCCGGGAAAGCTTTGATTTGTCTTTGACAGAGGTAAGGGTGAACCAGGATGTGATGTTAAAGGTGAGCCCCCGGGGGGGGGGGGCTGGTCGAACCCGGGTCTCTGCTGCATTAGAGGTAGTAGCTCTACCAGCTGCACCACCTTGTCACTCATATAGGCATGAGCGCGACTGCATGTCCATGGGTGTGTGAGTGTATGTGTGCATGGGCGTGTATAATAGTGCTTGTGAGTGGGAATGAACATGTTTGCATGTATTTATGATCAATGATGATCCGAAGAAGGGTCTGGACCAGGATCATCACTCATTCCCTCTCTCCAGAGATGCTGCCTATCCCGCCGAGTCACTCCAGCATTTTGTGTTGATCTTTGGCGTAAACCAGCATCTGCAGTTCCTGCCTACACATGTGAGTTTGTGCGTCATGAGTGTGTATGTGCATGCCTTGTGCGTGAGTGTCCTTAAGTCGGTCTTCTTCTTATCGAGTCCACACACAAGATTAGAAGTTGTTCAGCCAGAGCTGAACACACGTCTCGGCATCTGCATACAATGGAGTCTGTCTTGTCGCTTCTTGTGCATCTTGTGCGTGGTGGTGGAAAAATTGGTGGAAACAGGGTCCGGGACGTGAACGCTCTTTCCTTGACCCCCCTTACGTGAGTGTGTGGGCATTTTATTTCTCATTAATAAGTGTGTATAAATGTCCGTGCACCATTGCTTGGCCTTCAGTCATCCTTGGACCTTGGCAACATTATTCCTGCTGAACAAAGTGTGATCTGGCTTGGTGACAGAATTCATGTCTGCCACTGATTCTGGGCTAATTTCTGCTCTGCTATAAATGTGCCTGCGAGCTCAAACCATTGAGGGATCTTAAACACATCCAGAGCAAGTCTCAGAGCATCTGTTATTCAATGTAATATTTGCCCTGGCTGATGGAAGATTCTGCTTCAGTCTAATTTGCAAAAGAAGGCAATGTGACATAGTGGTCATTCTTGCTATTGAGGGAGTGCAGCGTTGGTTCATCAGGTTAATTCCCAGGATGGCGGGACTGACGAATGAAGAAAGAATGGGTCGACTGGGCTTATACCCACTGAAGTTCGCTTACCGTCGCAACAGATCAACGTTGGATGCGATCTCGCTGGCTCGCCATTCTGCTCTGGACCACTGGGACTACAAAAACTCATGTCAGGCTGTTATTTATCGATTACAGCTCAGCATTTAACACAATCATCCCCTCCAAGCTGGTTACCAAACTCTGAGAACAGGGTCTCTGCGCATCCCTCTGCAATTGGATCCTCGACTTCCTCATTCACAGATCACAGTCCGTTCGTATTGGTGGAAATGTGCCAGCCTCAATAACAATCAGCACGAGAGCATCTCAAGGCTGCGTGCTCAGCCCCCTGCTGTACTCACTCTATACTCATGACTGCGTAGCCGGTCACAGTGCGAACTCCATCATCAAGTTCGCTGACGACACCACTGTTGTGGGTGGTATCACTGATGGGGATGAGTCAGAGTATAGAAGAGAGATCGAGCAACTGTCCATATGGTGCCAGCACAATAACCTGGCCCCTCAACACCAGCAAAACCAAGGAACTAATTGTGGACTTTGGAAGAAGTAGGATGGGGACCCACAGTCCCGTTTATATCATCGGGTCGATGGTTGAAAGGGTCAAGAGCTTCAAATTCCTGGGAGTGCACATCTCTGAAGATCTTTCCTGGTCCGAGAACACTGATGCACTGATGATCAAGAAAGCACATCAGCGCCTCTACTTCCTGAGAATAATACGGAGAGTCAGTTTGTCAAGGAGGACTCTCTCTAACTTCTACAGGTGCACAGTAGAGAGCTTACTGACTGGTTGCATCGTGGCTTGGTTCGGCAATTTGAGCGCCCTGGAGAGGAAAAGGCTTCAAAACGTAGTAAACACTAGCCCAGTCCATCATCGGCTTTGACCTTCCTTCCATCGAGGGGATCTATCGCAGTCGCTGCCTCAAAAAGGCTGGCAGCATCATCAAGGACCCACACCATCCTGGCCACACACTCATCTCCCTGCTACCTTCAGCTAGAAGGTACAGGAGCCTGAAGACTGCAACAACCAGGTTCAGGAATAGCTACTTCCCCACAGCCATCAGGCTATTAAACCTGGCTCGGACAAAACTATGATCATTAATAACCCATTATCTGTTATCTGTTAACTGTTATTTGCACTTTATCAGTTTATTTATTCATGTGTGTATATATTTATATAATGTTATATGGACACACTGATCTGTTTTGTAGTCAATGCCTACTATGTTCTGTGTGCTGAAGCAAAGCAAGAATTTCATTGTCCTGTCAGGGACACGTGACAATAAACTTACTTGAACTTGAACTTGGAGGGGATCTTCATAATCATAATCGTACTTTATTAGCCAAGTATGTTTTGCAACATACGGGGAATTTGATTTGCTATACAGTTATATCAATATTATAGAAACATATTACAAATTCTTAAAGGATTGGACAGGCTAGACGCAGGAAAAATGCTCCCGATGTTGGGGGAGTCCAGAACCAATGGTGATAGTTTAGGAATATGGGGTAGACCATTTCGGACTGAGATGAGGAAAAGCGCAGATAGTTGTGAATCTGTGGAATTCACTGCCACAGAAGGCAGTGGAGGCCTATTCACTGGATGTTTTCAAGAGAGTTAGGTTTAAGGGCCTGTCCCACTTGGGCGACCTAATCCGTGTGTTCTGGCGAGTTTGCCCTCGACTCATACTCGCAGCATGGTCGACACGAGGTCCTAGGAGGTCTTCGTAACTCTCCTTCATGCTCAAGAGTGGTTCCCGCGTACCCGAGGCCTCAGCTGGATCACGGCGGTTTTTTCAATATGTTAAAAAATGCCCGCGAGTAAAAAAAGGTTGCTATGGAAAAAATTGATACGTTTTTTACTCGTAGGTTTAGTCGTAGTAGGTCGGCATGTTAGTCATGGGTAATCGAGGGTAGTCGAAAGTAGTCGTAGACAGTCTTCATCATAGTCGGAGGGAGGTCGAAGGAGATCGAAGGAGGTCGTCTTCACTCTCCACTATTCGATGGGTAATTTTCCCGAAGTTAGTCGAAGCTAGTCTTCAACATAGTCGAAGGATGTTGAAGGAGGTCTTCTACATAATCGAAGGAGGTCTTCAACATGTCATTTTTTCAAAACTCTTCTAAATTCGCCAATTAAGTCGCCCAAGTGGGACAGCCCCTTAAGATTTTAAGGCTAAGGGAATCGAGGGATACGGGGGAGAAAGCAGGAACAGGGTACTGATTTTAAATGATCAGCCATGATCATATTGAATGGCGGTTCTGGCTCGAAGGGCCGAATGGTCATCCTGTTATCATTCCCAGCCGGAAGCAAAAGTATAGGAAAACAAACTCCTTAACCAGACACCACATTAAAGGTAGACACAAAATGCTGGAGTAACTCAGCTGGACAGACAGCATCTCTGGAGAGAAGGAATGGGTAAGGTTTTGGGTCAAGAACCTTCTTCAGAGTGAGAGCCAGTGGAGAGGGAGACACAGCGATAAGGAAGGGTAAGGTGTGAAAAAGAGACATCAAAAGAGGTGAAGGTCAAGGAAAATGAAGAATAGATCGGAGAAGGTGGCAACAAGGCAAACAGAGATCAAATGTAGTCCTGGTGAGTCAGACTGGTCGGAGAACTGGGAAGGAGCAGGGATGGAGAGAGAGAGGGAAAGCAAGCGTTAAATAATTAAGGGTTAGAAACATAGAAACATAGAAATTAGGTGCAGGAGTAGGCCATTCAGCCCTTCGAGCCTGCACCGCCATTCAATATGATCATGGCTGATCATCCAACTCAGTATCCCGTACCTGCCTTCTCTCCATACCGCCTGATCCCTTTAGCCACAAGGGCCACATCTAACTCCCTCTTAAATATAGCCAATGAACTGGCCTCAACTACCTTCTGTGGCAGAGAATTCCACAGATTCACCACTCTCTGTGTGAAAAATGTTTTCCTCATCTCGGTCCTAAAGGAATTCCCCCTTATCCTTAAACTGTGACCCCTTGTTCTGGACCTCCCCAACATCGGGAACAATCTTCCTGCATCTAGTCTGTCCAACCCCTGAAGAATTTTGTACGTTTCTATAAGATCTCCCATCAATCTTCTAAATTCTAGCGAGTACAAGCCAAGTCCATCCAGTCTTTCCTCATATGAAAGTCCTGACATCCCAGGTATCAGTCTGGTGAACCTTCTCTGTACCCCCTCTATGGCAAGAATGTCTTTCCTCAGATTTGGAGACCAAAATTGTATGCAATGCTCCAGGTGTGGTCTCACCAAAACCCTGTACAACTGCAGTAGAACCTCCCTGCTCCTATACTCAAATCCTTTCGCTATGAATGCTAACATACCATTTGCTTTCTTCACTGCCTGCTGCACCTGTATGCCTACTTTCAATGACTGGTGTACCATGACACCCAGGTCTCGTTGCATCTCCCCTTTTCGTAATCTGCCACCATTCAGATAATAGTCTGCTTTCCTGTTTTTGCCACCAAAGTCGATAACCTCACATTTATACAAATTATACTGCACCTGCCATGCATTTGCCCACTCACCCAGCCTATCCAAGTCGCCTTGCAGCCTCCTAGCATCCTCCTCACACCTAACACTACCCCCCAGCTTAGTGCCATCCGCAAACTTGGAGATGTTGCATTCAATTCCCTCGTCCAAATCATTAATATATATTGTAAATAGCTGGGGTCCCAACACTGAGCCTTGCGGTACCCCACTAGTCACTGCCTGCCATTCTGAAAAGGACCCATTTACTCCTACCCTTTGATTCCTGTCTGCCAGCCAGTTCTCTATCCACATCAATACTGAACCCCCAATACTGTGTGCTTTAAGTTTGTATACTAATCTCTTATGTGGGACCTTGTCAAAAGCCTTCTGAAAGTCTAGATATAACACATCCACTGGTTCTCCCTTATCCATTCTACCAGATACATCCTCGAATAATTCTATAAGATTCGTCAGACATGATTTACCTTTCGTAAATCCATGCTGACTTTGTCCAATGATTTCACCACTTTCCAAATGTGCTGCTATCCCATCTTTAATAACCGACTCTAGCAGTTTCCCCACTACCGATGTTAGACTAACTGGTCTGTAATTCCCCGTTTTCTCTCTCCCTCCCTTTTTAAAAAGTGGGGTTACTTTAGCTACCCTCCAATCCTCAGGAACTACTCCAGAATCTAAAGAGTTTTTAAAAATTATCACTAAGGCATCCACTATTTCTGGGGCTACGTCCTTGAGTACCCTGGGATGCAGCCTATCTGGCCTTGGGGGTTAACGGGGTTAAAAGGATTAAAGAGTCAAGAGTATTTTATTGTCAAATATCCCAAAACAGAACAATGAAATTGTCCCTGGTCCTCACCTTTCACCCCATCAGCCATCACATACAGGACATAACCCCCTGACACTTACACCACCTCCAACGGGATCCCACCACTTGCCACATCTTCCCACCTCCACCCCTCCGCAACTCCCTGATCAACTCGTCCCTTCCCACCCAAACCACCCCCTTCTCCAGGTACCTTCCCCTGTGTCCGTTGTTGAAGATGTGGATTCCTATATAATCTGCGAGACCAAGCCCAGGCTCGGCGATCATTTCGCTGATCACCTCCCCGCTCCGACCGCCTTAACCTACCCGATCTCCCAGTTGCTAAACACTTTAACTCCCCCCCACCCCCCCATTCCCACACTGACCTTCCTGTCCTGGGCCTCCTCCACTGTCAGAGTGAGGCCACAAACAAATTGGAGGAGCAGCCTCTCATATTTTGCGTGGGCAGCTTACACCCCAGCGGTATGACTATTGACTTCTGTAATTTCAAGTAACTCTTGTATTCCCTCTCTGTCCATCCCACCCCCCACTCCAGTCGTCCTGCTAGTTTCACTGTTCGCATCCATACACCCCTTCATTATCACCTATTCCACAGCCAACAATGGACCATTGTGGGCTCCACCTTTCTTGAAATCATCGGCAAGCGGCTCTGATTTGATTCAATGTTGATCACATTGAATGGCGGTGCTGGCCCGAAGGCCCGAATGGCCAACTCCTGCACCCATTGTCTATTGTCTATTGTCAGTAAAAAGACCATACGTGAGTACAATTAAGCCGTCCACAGTGTACAGATAATGGATGAAAGGAATAACGTTTACTGCAAGATAAACTCCAATTAAACGCTAAGGTCTCCAATCAGGTAGATGCGAGGTCGGGACCGCTGTCTAGTTGTTGGTAGGATGGTTCAGTTGCCTGATAACAGCTGGGAAGAAACTGTCCCCGAATCTGGAGGTGTGCGTTTTCACACTTCTGTACCTCTTGCCTGACTGGGGAGGGGAGAGGTGGGAGTGACCGGGGCGAGACTGGTCCTTGATTATGCTGCTGGCCTTGCCGAGGCAGCGCGAGGTGTAAATGGAGGTGATGGAAGGGAGGTTGGTTTGTGTGTGATGGTCTGGGCTGCGTCCACAATTCTCTGCAATTTCTTGCGGTCTTGGATGGAGCTGTTCCCAAACCAAGCTGTGATGCTTCCCGATAGGATGCTGCCTGAAGGGCCTGACCCACTAGGCCGTAATTTGCGCCTCATTTACGCATCATATGTAAAATAGGTCCACGCGTTGTGATGCATGTTGTGATTCGTGTGCGTAGCGGGGGATGGGCGCATGGAGAGGCGTGGAGGAGTGTGGAGTTGCTAGCGGTATCACGCGGCGCTCCAGGATGTCGTCCTGTATGAAATCCTTGCGCACCACCTGCGTGACGTATCGCGTACGCACGCTGTCGCATTGGGTACGCACGCTGACGCATTGGCGTCGCGCGCTGTAACCCGACGTCTCACGTGTATCGCGTGGTGACGCATGGTTCACGTGTCGCCACGCGCCGCAGGGTAATCTAATGACGTCATGCACACCAAGCGGCGTGATGAAGCGTGATTTGCGCGCGACGTCGCACGTAACCTATTTTACATATGACGCGTAAATGAGGCGCAAATGACAGCCAAGTGGGACAGGCCCTTAAGGCTCGTCTATAGAAGTCGCTGACAGTTGCTAGTGACAGGCCAAAGTTATTTGAGCCTTCTAAGGAACTCGAGGCATCAGCTGCCCTCTCCATCTGCCACCAACAACCCCTCCCCACCCCGATTCGTTCAGCTTTCTGGTATGTTCTCTGTCGCAACGACTGTTTAAATCGGTATAGACTACATATTCCCTCCATCTTTGATGCAGTGATATTGTCAATTAGGTTGAATGCAATCCAAACAACTTTAGGGAAAAAACACTCCCTGTGTAATGAAATTACAACACACTTACAGTGATGTTCGGGAGTGATTATATTGCATTGAACAATGAAGTATATCCCACAAATCAATAGAAACCGCTATCTTGCGTGGCAAAGCATTTAATCTTTGCAAGTTTACTATCTGAATCCCTTAATTGCAGCACATAAGAGATTAATTCACATTCAGACAGGATAAGCGACCATTGGCTTTACTTCAGAATGCGTAGGAAGGAACTGCAGATGACGGTTTAAACCGAAGATAGACACAAAAAGCTGGAGTAACTCAGTGGGGCGGGAGAGAGGGAATGGGTGGCAATAGACAGTAGACAATAGGTGCAGGAGTAGGCCATTCGGCCCTTCGAGCCAGCACCGCCATTCAATGTGATCATGGCCGATCATCCCCAATCAGTACCCCGTTCCTGCCTTCTCCCCATATCCCCTGACTCCGCTATCTTTAAGAGCCCTATCTAGCTCTTTCTTGAAAGAATCCAGAGAAACGGCCTCCGCCGCCCTCCGAGGCAGAGAATTCCACAGACTCACAACTCTCTCTGTGACCCTTCTTCAGTCTGAAGAAGGGTCCCGACCCGAAACGTCACCCATTCCTTCTCTCCAGAGATGCTGCCACTCCAGCTTTTTGTGTCTTTACTTCAGAATGGTTTGATACTATCAATCCCAGAACCATTTCTCGTTAATCTTGCTCTGAATCAAGTCATGGAGACGGCCCTTCGGCCCATTTAATTAATCCTACATTCATTTTCATAAAATCCTCCCTGCTCTCTTATCATCTCCCTTCACACTTTGCCACTCATCTACACACTTGAGGCAATTCACAGTGGACAAGTCATCCAGCAACTTGCACACCTTGGGGATATCTAGTTTATTTATTCAGTTCAGTTCAGTTTATTGTCACGTGTACCGAGGTACGGTGAAAATCTTTTGTTGCGTGCTACCCAGCCAGCGGAAAGACAATACATGATTACAATCGCGCCATTCGCAATGCACAGATACATGATAAAGGGAGTTACATTTAGATCAGGGAATAACATAAGAAGTGTAGGAAGGAACTGCAAATACAAGTTTGTGCTGAAGATATACCCAAAATGCTGGAGTTACTCAGCGGGACAGGCAGCATCTTTGGAGAGAAGAAACAGGTGATAGTCTCGACTCGAAACGTCACCCATTCCTTCTCTCTAGAGATGCTGCCTGTCCCGCTGAGTTACTCCAGAATTGTGCGTCTGATAGCATTTAGATAATGAGGGTGCGGGGTGGGGATACTCACCTTTCTAACACTGGGCTCAATGTGACAGCCACTGTAAACGGCCTGTCCCACTGTACGAGGTCATTCGAGAGTTCTCCCGCGTTTCCCCTGATTCGAACTCGGAGGATTACGGTAATGGCCGCTCGTAGGTACTCGGGGCTCTCGTGGACATTTTTATCACAGTGCTGAAAAAACTTCACGAGTTACCGCGTTTCCAGAGTACCTGCCGTTAGCGTTACGAGCCGCTACGGGACATCCCCGAGCTCCGACGTACCCGCTACGTCCATTCTACGTGCTTACCACGAGTTTGATTATTTTTAAACTCGGGAGAGCTCTTGGATTACCCCGTACAGTGGGACAGGCCCTTAAAACATCAATCACTTGATGGAGATGCTGGGTTCGTGAAAATTGATATTGAATTTAGTTTGGTTTCGTTAAGTTTAAAGACACAGCGCAGAAAGAGGCCCTTGGATGCCGACCAGCGATCCCCGCACACTGGCACCATCTCACACACACACCAGGGACAATCGTTCATTTATACCAAGCCAATTAACCTACAAACCTGTACGTCTTTGGAGTGTGGGAAGAAACCGGAGATCCCGGAGAAAATCCACGGGGAGAACGTACAAACTCCACACAGACAGCATCCATAGTCGCATAGGATTGAACCAGGGTCTCTCTGGCCCTGTAAGGCAGCAACTCTACTGCTGCGCCACCGTGCCGCCCTGATTACCCCCTCTTTTAAAACATATAAAAATTATAGAGAGAATCTGGTTCACAGTAGGGACATTTCTAATGTGTCGAGAGTGTGAAGGGAAGAGAGCCAGAGGATAAATTAATATTGCAGATAAACAGAAATTAAACGGTGCCAGTGTCTATGTAGTGCTGTTGTAGGCATCAGCTTATGTGCCACCTGCCACATATTATAGTCGAGGAGTGAGGAAACATCTTGAGTTGTGATAAGACACATGGTCTGGTTATCACCAGCCATGTGGTCACCAGCCATGTTGGGAACACAACTAATTCCACCACACCCCAGCAGCATGAATATTAAAGATAGACACAAAATGCCGGAGTAACTCAGCGGGACGGGCAGCATCCCTGGACAGAAGGAATGGGTGACGTTTCGGGCCAAGACACTTATAACCATATAACCATATACCAATTACAGCACGGAAACAGGCCTTCTCGGCCCTTCCAGTCCGTGCCGACCATTTATTTTCCCCTAGTCCCATCTACCTGCACTCAGACCATACCCCTCCATTCCCTTCCCGTCCATATACCTATCCACTTTACTTTTAAATGTTAAAATCGATCCTGCCTCCACCACTTCTGCAGGAAGATCATTCCACACAGCCACTACTCTCTGAGTAAAGAAGTTCCCCCTCATGTTACCCCTAAACTTCTGTCCCTTAATTCTCATGTCATGCCGTCTTGTTTGAATCTTTCCTACCCTCAATGGGAAAAGCTTATCCACGTCAACTCTGTCTATCCTTTTCATCATTTTAAAGACCTCAATCAAGTCCCCCCTTAACCTTCTGCGCTCCAAAGAATAAAGACCTAACTTGTTCAAGACCTAACTTCTTCAGACTGAGAGTCGGGGGAGGGGGAGACTCGGAGAGAAGGGATCGTAAGGCGTGAAGACGAGACAACAAAGAGGATGCCGATCAAGGTAGGATATATTCGGGTCGTGTCCCTTCTTCAGACTGCTGGCAGGGGAGTGGGTGGTACATAGATAAGGAAGAGTATAGATAAGGAAGTGAAAGGTGTGAAACAGGACAAAGGGAATGGAGATCAAGGATCATTGTTCGCTACAGCAAAGCAAACAGAGATTAAAATGTAGTCAGAGACAGGAAGACTAGTCAGAGAACTGGGAAGCGAGAGTGGCTGGAGAGAGCATGAATATTCACTTCTCCAACTTCAAGCAACCCTTGCGCTCTCCATCCCCCCCTCATTCTAGTTCTCCAACCAGTCTGACAAGTTCAAGTCCAAGTTCAAGTTCAAATGAGTTTATTGTCATGTGTCCCTGATAGGACAATGAAATTCTTGCTTTGCTTCAGCACAGCAGAACATGGTAGGCATTGACTACAGAACAGATCAGTGTGTCCATATACCATTATATAAATATAGACACACATGAATAAATAGACTGATAAAGTGCAAATAACAGATAATGGGTTATTAATGTTCAGAGTTTTGTCCGAGCCAGGTTTAATAGCCTGATGGCTGTGGGGAAGTAGCTATTCCTGAATCTGGCCGTTGCAGTCTTCAGGCTCCTGTACCTTCTACCTGAAGGTAGCAGGGAGATGAGTGTGTGGCCAGGATGGTGTGGGTCCTTGATGATTGTTCTTTGTTAGTGTAGGTCTTTGACAGTCCCCCTGATTACATTTAACCTCTGTATGCTTTGTTGTCCCTTCTCCAAGTACACGGTGGCGAAGTGGTATTGCTGCCTTACAGCGCTTGCAGCGCCAGAGAACCAGGTTCGATCCCGGCTATGGGTGCTGCCTGCATGGAGTTTGTACGTTCTCCCCGCCACCTGCGTGGGTTTTCTCCGAGATCTTCCCACACTCCAAAAACGTGCAGGCTTGTTGGTTAATTGGCTTGGTATGAATGTAAAATTGTCCCTAGTGCGTGTAGGATAGTATTGGTGTGCGGGGATCACTGGTCAGCACGGACTCGGTGGGCCGAAGGGCCTGTTTCCACGCAGCATCTCTAAACGAAACTAAAAAAAATGAAACAATGATTTATTCTATGTTTTCCGTGATCGCCATCCCCTTTTATCCATTGTTTTCACACCTTACTCTTCCTTATCTCTGTGCCTCCCTCGCCCCTGAATCTCAGTCTGAAGAAGGGTCTCGACCCGAAACGTCACCCATTCCTTCTCTCCAGAGATGCTGCCTGTCCCGCTCAGTTACTCCAGCATTTTGTGTCTATCTTCGGTGGAAAGCAGCATCTGCAGTTCCTTCCTGCACATTCCACACCAATGTTTAGTGGTGGGATGTTCTGGCATTACAGATATCTGTTAAAGAGGAGGCATTTACAGACTAAACAACAAAAAACAAAATAGACGGGGCAATGAACAGCAAAGTCGCAGGAGTAGGTGGGAGAAAGTGAGACGATCAAAATGGAATCAATGGATCCCATGAAAACAATACGATGACTTGAGAAGGGAAGACGTTGGAAGACGTAGTTTAGTTTGGAGATACGGCGCGGAAACAGGCCCTTCGGCCCACCGAGTCCGTGCTGACCATCGATCCCCAGGGGTGGAAGATTGCAACCTTCGCGTGGTCCGCCCTGTTTCGACTAATGCAATCAACTCGACGTGCACAAACGGAAGATCAAATGGAACAAGTTGCCCGACAACGTTAGGCTGTGCACGCCACACGAAAGAAGAAGAAGAAGATCGATCCCCACACACTAACACTTTGATATTTATAACAAGCTAATTAACCTGCAAACCTGTAATTCATTGGAATGTGGGAGGAAACCGAAGATCTCGGAGAAATCCCAGGCAGGGCACGGGGAGAACGTACAAACTCCGTACAGGCAGCACCCGTAGTCGGTATCGAACCGGGCCTCTGACGCTGTAAGGCAGCAACTCTACCGTACCTTGGTACCTGTGATAATAATAATAATATTAATCGGGGGCGGGCATGGTGGCACAGCGGTTGAGTTACTGCCGTACAGCGCTAAAGTACTAGGTTCGATCCTGACTACCAATGCTGTCTGTGTGGTGTTTGTACGTTCTCCCTGTGACCTGCGTGGGTCTCCAGTTTCCTACCACACTCCAAAGACGAACAGGTTTGTAGGCTAATTGAGTTGGTATACTTGCAAAAAAAATGTCCCCAGTGTGTGTAGGATAGGGTTAGTGTGCGGGGATCACTGGTTGGCACGGACTCGGTGGGCCGAAGGGCCTGTTTCCGTGCTGCATCTCAGAACTAGACTAAACTAATAAATCTAAAGCTAATCCCTAGTCAACCCAATCTCTCCTCATGTGGTAACCCCATTATCCCTGGAATCAATCTAGATATCCAATCCTTGCTACATCCCGTCTGGGACCATGTACTATCCACAATGATGTCCGAATCCAGCCGGCAGTGTGAAAGGCTTGGATAGAGTGGATGTGGAGAGGATGTTTCCACCAATGGGAGAGCCTAGGACCAGAGGCCATGGCCTCAGAATTAAAAGACGTTCCTTTTGGAAGGAAATTTCACACAGAGAGTTGTGAGTCTGTGGAATTCTCTGCCTCTGAGGGCGGTGGAGGCCCGTTCTTTGGATTCTTTCAAGAGAGAGCTAGATAGGGCTCTTAAAGATAGCGGACTCAGGGGATATGGGGAGAAGGCAGGAACGGGGTACTGATTGGGGATGATCAGCCATGATCACATTGAATGGCGGTGCTGGCTCGAAGGGCCGAATGGCCTACTCCTGCACCTATTGTCTTTTGTCTACTGTCTATTGAGATGAAGAAGAATTTCTTTCATCAGAGGGTGGTGAATCTGAGGAATTCATTCATTTTGTTTAGTTTGGAGATTGTGCAGACAGCACCCGTAGTCGGGATCGAACCTGGGTCTCCGGCGCTGCAAGCGCTGTAAGGCAGCAACTCTACCGCTGCACCACAGAGATAGATAGATTCTTGATTAGTACATGTGTCAGGGGTTATGGCGAGAAGGCAGGAGAATGGGGTTGAGAGGGAGAGATAGATAAGCCATGATTAAAGGGCAGAGTTCACTTGATGGGCCGAGTGGCCTAATTCTGTTCCTATCACGCATGAACTTCTGAAGGTCGCTGATATTCCAGTGTTGTATTCCAGTTCATTCGGATAAAGCCATTGCATTTGATTGTGAATGCCCACCTTTTCTGCTCACAGTTGTTATGCTCAGCTCGAGCCATAAGCTTGGCACACACATGGCAGGAAGTTGGCTATGCTCATCATCCAGAGGACTAGCGTGAAGATCCAGAGACGAGAGTTCAAGTCCCACTGCGGCAGCTGTGAAATTTAAATTCAGTTAATGGAATAAACTGGAATTGGTTTAAAAAAAAAACTGTGTGACTGATCTATTTGTGAAATGACTGCATCGTTCCAAATCCTATCCGCTAACTTTAGAGTTCATTTTAGTTTATTGTATGTGTACCAAGCGTATGTGTAGAGTGGAGTTCACGTGTACAGTGAAAAGCCTTTATTGCGTGCTGACATATGATGAGCGTTTGACGGCACTGGGCCACGACTCGCTGGAGTTTGGAAGAATGATCGGGGGACCTCATTGAAATGTACAGAATAAAGAAAAGCTTGGATAGAGAGAATGTGGAAAGAATGTCTCCACTCCTGTAAGAGTCTAGGACAAGAGGTCACAGCCTCAAAATTAAAGGGCTGTTTTTTAGGAAGGAGATGAGGAGGAATTTCTTTAGTCAGAGGGTGGTGAATCTGTGGAATTCTTTGCCACAGAAGGCCAAGTCGGCAGAGATAGATAGATTCTTGATTAGTACGGGTGTCAGGGGGTATGGGGGGGGGGGGGGGGAGGCAGGAGTATGGGGTTAAGAGGAAGAGATAGATCCACCATGATTGAATGGCGGAGTAGACTTGATGGGCCCAATGGCCTAATTCTGCCATCACTTATGATCTTATGATCCAACCAGCCAGCGGAAAGTCAATAAATGATTACAATCGAGCCATACACAGCGTATAGATACTTAATAAGGCAATAACGTTTAGTGCAAGGTAAAACCAGTAAAGTCCGATCCCCGATGTACCTTGTACCTTTTATACTGGACAATTTTTTACATTTACCAAGCCAAATAACCTACAAACCTGTACGTCTTTGGAATGTGCGATGAAAACTGAAGATCTCTGAGAAAAGCCACGCAGGTCACGGGGAGAACGTACGAACTCCGGCCAGACATGCACCCGTAGTCGGGATCGAACCCCGGGTCTCCTGCGCTGCCTTCGCTGGAAGGCAGCAACTCTACCGCTGGGCCACCGTGACCCAGTCAAACCAAGGTGGGACCTTCACAGTGAATGGTCTGGCTCTGGGGATCATTGTAGAGCAGAGAGATCTAGGAGTACAGGTGTATGGACCCCCTGAAAGCCCAACACAGGCAGAGAGAGTGGTTCAAAAACCAGCTTTTGGTACATTGGCTTTTTTCAGTCAGGGTATTGAGTAGAACACTTGTTGTACATTCTGTTGTGCAAGTACTGTGTCCAGTTTTGGACACGCTGTTCCAGAATGGATGTCATGAACCTGGAAAGAAACTCTACGAGGATGTTGCCAGGACTCGGAGGCCTGAGCTATCGGGCCGGAGAGGACTTTATTCCTTGGAGCACAGGAGGCTGAGGAGTGATCTTCCAGAGGTGTATAAAATCATGACAGAGAAAGGGATCACACAGTGGCACTAACGCCTGTGGTGATGAAGTGCTTTGAGAGGTTGGTCATGGAGCAAATCAACTCCTACCTCAACAAAAACCTGGACCCACTGCAGTTCGCTTACCGCCACAACAGATCAACGGTGAATGCGATCTCGCTGGCTCTCCACTCCGCTCTGGACCACTTGGACAACAAAAACTCATATGCCAGTCTGTTATTCATCGATTACAGCTCGGCATTTAATACTATCATCCCCTCCAAGCTGTTTACCAAACTCGCAGAACTGGGTCTCTGGGCATCCCTCTGCAATTGGGTCCTCGACTTCCTCATTCACAGACCACAGTCTGTTCGTATTGGTGGAAATGTGTCAGACTCGATAACAATCAGCACGGGAGCACCTCAAGGCTGCATGCTCAGCCCCCTGCTGTACTCACTCTATACTCATGACTGCGTAGTCAGTCACAGTGCGAACTCCATCATCAAGTTCACTGATGACACCACCGTTGTGGGACGTATCACTGAGTCAAAAGTCAAGTCAAGTCAAGTCAAACAAACTTTATTGTCATTTAGAAATACATTGATACATGCAGTTCCAAACGAAATGGGGATGAGTCAGAGTATAGAAGAGAGATCGAGCAATTGTCCATAGGGTGCCAGCACAATAACCTGGCCCTCAATACCAGCAAAATCAAGGAACTGATTGTGGACTTTGGAAGGAGTAGGATGGGGACTCACAGTCCCGTTTATATCAACGGGTCGATGGTTGAAAGGGTCAAGAGCTTCAAATTCCTGGGAGTGCACATCTCTGAAGATCTTTCCTGGTCCGAGAACACTAATGCAATTATCAAGAAAGCTCATCAGCGCCTCTACTTCCTGAGAAGATTATGGAGAGTCAGTTTATCAAGGAGGACTCTCTCTAACTTCTACAGGTGCACAGTGGAGATCATGCTGACTGGTTGCATCGTGGCTTGGTTCGGCAACTTGAGCGCCCTGGAGAGGAAAAGACTACAAAAAGTAGTAAACACTGCCCAGTCCATCATCGGCTCTGACCTCTCTTCCATCGAGGGGATTTATCGCAGTCGCTGCCTCAAAGTGGCTGGCAGCATCATCAAGGACCCACACCATCCTGGCCACACACTCATCTCCCTGCTACCTTCAGGTAGAAGGTACAGGAGCCTGAAGGCTGCAACGACCAGGTTCAGGAATAGCTACTTCCCCACAGCCATCAGGGTATTAAACCTGGCTCGGACAAAAATCTGATCATTAATAACCCATTATCTGTTATTTGCACTTTATCAGTTTATTTATTCATGTGTGTATATATTTATATAATGGTATATGGACACACTGATCTGTTCTGTAGTCAATGCCTACTATGTTCTGTTGTGCTGAAGCAAAGCAAGAATTTCATTGTCCTATCAGGGACACATGACAATAAACTCACTTGAACTTGCACTTGATCTTGAAGTTGGGCAAAGGGGCTGTTTCTGTGCTGTGTGTGATTCCAGGAAAGCCTGGTCCAAAAGTGTTCTCCACACCCATTGCAACACCATGGGCTACCCCCCAAGAAAATAGCAACACAAATTGCTCATTTGTACCCAGTCTGCTACCATGGCGACTATGCCAGTCTCTACACAGCATTGAGGAATGGGCATTCAACGTTGCCCTTGCCCAACTTCCCACATCAATAGACAATAGACAATAGGTGCAGGAGTAGGCCATTCGGCCCTTCGAGCCAACACCGCCATTCACTATGATCATGGCTTATCATCCACAATCAGTACCCCGTTCCTGACTTCTTCCAATATCCCTTGATTCTGCTATCTTTAAGAGCCCTATCTAACTCTCTCATGAAAGCATCCAGAGAACCGGCCTCCACCGCCCTCTGAGGCAGAGAATTCCACAGATTCACAACTCTCTGGGCGAAAAAGCTTTTCCTCATCTCCATTTTAAATGGCTTACCCTTTATTCTTAAACTGTGGCCCCTGGTTCTGGACTCCCCCAACATCGGGAACATGTTTCCTGCCTCTGGTGTGTCCAAAGCTGTGATAATTTTATATGTTTCAATGAGATCCCCTCTCATCCTTCTAAATTCCAGTATGTACAAAGCCGAGTCGCTCCTTTCTTTCAACATATGACAGTCCTGCCATGCCGGGAATTAACCTGGTGAACTTACGCTGCAGTCCCTCAATAGCAAGAATGTCCTTTCTCAGATTTGGAGACCATAACTGCACACACATCCATTGAATCGATTTTTGTTTAAATGTACAAAAAATCTCAAAAAATTCTGAAATAGAATAGAATGAAGTGGAAGGTTTGTGGAGGTACTGAGAGGTTAATCTGTTTGACTCACAAGACGGGAGCAGAACAAATAATTTATAAATGTAAGATTCTCAAAACCACTCATATAAAAAACAATTTCACACTGTGGCAGCTGGCTGAAAGACCATTAATAATGTAGATATTTGAAACATTCTCAATGTGCTCGCGGTCTCTCATATGCTGTGTGTGTGTGTGTGAGTGAGCGTGCATGTGAGTCTGTGCCAATAGACAATAGTAAACAATAGGTGCAGGAGTAGGCCATTTGGCCCTTCGAGCCAGCACCGTCATTCAATGTGATCATGGCTGATCATCCCCAATCAGTACCCCGTTCCTGCCATCTCCCCATATCCCCTGACTCCGCTATTTTTAAGAGCCCTATCTAGTTCTCTCTTGAAAGCATCCAGAGAACCGGCCTCCACCGCCCTCTGAGGCAGAGAATTCCACAGACTCACCACTCTCTGTGAGAAAAAGTGTTTCCTCGTCTCCGTTCTAAATGGCTTACCCCTTATTCATTAACTGTGGCTCCTGGTACTGGACTCCCCCAACATCGGGAACATGTTGTTAAAGAAGGAACTGCAGATGCTGGAGAATCGAGGGTTACACAAAAAGCTGGAGAAACTCAGCGGATGCAGCTGCATCTAAGGAGCGAAGGAGATAAGCGACGTTTCGGGTCGAGAACCTTCTTCAGACGGGAACATGTTTCCTGCCTCCAGGGTGTCCAAACCCTTAATAATCTTATATGTTTCAATGATATCTCCACTCATCCTTCTAAACTCCAGAATGTACAAGCCCAGCCGCTCCATTCTCTCAGCATATGACAGTCCCGCCATCCCGGGAATTAACCTTGTAAACCTATGCTGCGCTCCCTCAATAGCAAGAATGTCCTTCCTCAAATTAGGGGACCAAAACTGCACACAATATTCCAGGTGTGGTCTCACTAGGGCTCTGTTCAACTACAGAAGGACCTCTTTGCTCCTATATTCGATTCTTCTTATTATAAAGGCCAACGCCGTTTGCTTTCTTCACTGCCTGCTGTACCTGCATGCTTACTTTTATAGACTGATGTACAAGTACCCCCAGATCCCGTTGTACTTTGTTTCTGCATGTGTGTGTGTGCGCATGTATCTGAGTGAGTACACACAAAATGCTGGAGTAACTCAGTGGGGCAGGCAGCATCTCTGGAGAGAAGGAATTGGTGGCGTTCCGAATCATATTCCAAAATCTGACCGAAACACATGTAAAGAAACATTCGACGGTGCTCAGACATGTCACGCAGGCGCCAAGATTCAGAGAGATAGAGTTCAAGATGTGAACTCGTATATCGGCGAGACCAAAACATAGACTGGGCGATCGTTTTGCTGAATACCTTCTCTCAGTCCGCCTGGACCTACCCCATCTCCCGGTTGCGCAACACTTTAGTTCCCCTTCCCATTCCCACACTGACCTTTCTGTCCTGGGCCATTGACAACGCCCAGAGGATTGTCGGCTGCCCTCTCCTTACCTTGGAGGACTTACACAGTTCCCGCTGCATCAAAAAATCCCAGAATATTATAAAGGACATTTCCCACCCCGGACACTCCCTGTTTGAACTGTTGCCGTCAGGCAGATGGTACAGATCTACAAGGACAAGGACAAACAGACTCAAAAACAGTTTTTACCCCACTGCTATAAAGGCACTAAATGTAGCCGCCAAGGAACGCGGGGACTAAGGGACTGTGGTAGGTACACTGTGAAATCGACAGAAGGATGTAGGGTTGGGTGTTTATGCGTGCTGTTTTCATATTTCATATTTATTTTAGTTGTTTATCTTTTTTTAATATTTTACCTTGTATGTATCGTTAGCTTTTATGGTTTGAATGGTGCACTGACTGGCTGACATTTTTAAATTTTGTTGTACCCTTCTTCAGACTGATGTGGGGGTGGGGGGGGGGTGCAGGAAGAAGAAAGGATGAGGCGGAGACAGTAGGCTGTGGGAGAGCTGGGAAGGAGAGGGGAAGGAGTGTGGGAGAGTCTGTTTGCTCTCATCGTTACTTTTTTACATATCTTTCATTCCTTTGTTCTATACCTCTCCGCATGATTTGCCATGTCTCTCGTGTCACCTTTCCCGTCACTTTCAGTCTGAAGAAACGTCTGGACCCAAAACGTCATCTCCACTCCTTCTATCAGGCTCGAAGGGCTGAATGGCCTACTCCTGCACCTAATTTCGATCCAGAGATGCTGCCTGACCTGATGAGTTAATCCAGCATTTTGTATCTATCTTAGATTCCTACCTGGGCTTGTATTTAGAAGGATGAGAGGGGATCTTATAGAAACACATAAAATTCTTGGAGGATTGGACAGGGTGGATGCAGGAAAAATGGTCCCGATGTTGGGGGGAGTCCAGAAACGGGTCGCACAGTTTAGGCCATTTATGACTGGGATGAGGAAAAATGTTTTCACCCAGAGAGTTGCGAATCTGTGGAATACTCTGCCACAGAAGGCAGTGAAGGCCAATTCACTGGATTTTTTCAGGAGAGAGTTAGATTTAGCTCTTAGGGCCAAGGGATATGGGGGAAAAAGCCATAACGGGATCCAGATTTGGGTTGCTCAGCCATGATCACATTGAATGGCAGAGCTGACTCGAAGGGTCGAATGGCCTACTCCTGCACCTTTTGTCTCTGTGTCTATGTTTCTACCCAAGGTGTTGGGTCGGACTAAAGAATGGTCACCCCCAATCAGAAACGTCACCTACCCATGTTCTCCAAAGATGCTGTCTGGCCCGCACAGTTACTACAGCACGTTGTGGCCCTTTGTGTTTTTGCCTGCATTGATAATGCACTAGGATGTATATTCTTACTCTACAGTTCAAACCATATTACATACATTATAGATTCATAGTCATACAATGCGGAGACCTCATTTGTGTAGGTCTTGACTGCACCGTCCTGGCAGCCAAACCAAAGCGCCCTCGTGGGTATGAAGAAGCCAAATGGGTGGCACAGTGGGGCAGCTGGTGGAGCTACTGCCTCATGGCACCAGAGATGTAGGATTGATCCTGTCCACAGTTGCTGTCTGTGTGCAGTTTGCACGTTCTCCCCGTGAGTACATAGAAACATAGAAACATAGAAATTAGGTGCAGGAGTAGGCCATTCGGCCCTTCGAGCCTGCACCGCCATTCAATATGATCATGGCTGATCATCCAACTCAGTATCCCGTACCTGCCTTCTCTCCATACCCTCTGATCCCCTTAGCCACAAGGGCCACATCTAACTCCCTCTTAAATATAGCCAATGAATTGGCCTCAACTACCCTCTGTGGCAGAGAGTTCCAGAGACCCACCACTCTCTGAGTGAAAAAAGTCCTTCTCATCTCGGTCCTAAAGGATTTCCCCCTTATCCTTAAGCTGTGACCCCTTGTCCTGGACTTCCCCAACATCGGGAACAATCTTCCTGCATCTAGCCTGTCCAACCCCTTAAGAATTTTGTAAGTTTCTATAAGATCCCCTCTCAATCTCCTAAATTCTAGAGAGTATAAACCGAGTCTATCCAGTCTCTCTTCATAAGACAGTCCTGACATGAGTGTCCTCCAAGCTCCATTTATACATTTAATTGGTTTTCACTTCCTAACCCTACCCCTAATGGGGAGAAGTTGTGGAACTTATTTATTTCCGTTTATATTTTCATAGCTAGTTTAGTTTTAGTGCTTAGATTCGGAGATACAGCGCGGAAATATGCCGTTCGGCACACCGAGATCGCACCGCCTGCCGATCCCCGCACACTAACACACACTAGGGACAATTTGGCACTTATACCAAGTATATACAAACCCAAGCCGATGGACCGACAAACCTGTACGTGTTTGGAGTGTGGGAGGAAACCGAAGACCTCGGTGAAAAACCCACGGGGACACGGGGAGAACGTACAAACTCCGCACATACAGCACCCGTAGTCAGGATCGAAACCTTGAAGAAGGAACTGCAGATGCTGGAAAAATCGAAGGTGGACAAAAATGCTGGAGAAACTCAGCGGATGAGGCATCATCTACGGAGGGAAGGTTCAGTCTGAAGAAGGGTCTCGACCCGAAACGTCGCCTATTTCCTTCGCTCCATAGATGCTGCCTCACCCGCTGAGTTTTTGCCCGCCTGGATCGAAACCGTGGTCTCCGGCGCTGCAAGCGCTGTAAGGCGGCAACTCTACAGCTGCGCCACCGCGTGGAATAATTTATCAGCAATCAATAAGAAATTGGTTCTTGACCAAATATAATCTGTGCTTTAATGCACTGACAACAACTATTCAATCGGTTGTCCACAGCCTGCCTAAGGCTCAATGAAATCGTCCCAGAAATCCATTACTACACGAAGAAAAGTAAGGGCCAGCTGATTTCAAGCTCGTTCAGTAATCTCAGCATTCACATTATGGATTTATACGACTTAATCCTCTCCTCAGGGCTCCAATATCTGCTGAATCCGTCAGTGTGTTACTATTTTGCTGACACATCGAGGTAAACACTTTTCTTTGCCTGAAGCTCTGGGTGAGACTCCAGCCCTGCATACACGCTCCTCAGTATGCATTGTTCCCTTTACATTAAACCATATGACCCCCCCACTCGCAGCCAGGTATCCATTATACCCCTTGTTAAATGGGGGGCGGCATGGTGGCGCAGCGGTAGAGTTGCTGCCTTACAGCGCCAAAGATCGGGTTCGATCTCGACTTTTTCACACTGAGAGAGTTGTGAGTCTGTGGAACTCTCTGCCTCAGAGGGTGGTGGAGGCCAGTTCTCTGGATACATTCAAGAGAGAGCTAGATAGGGCTCTTAAAGATAGCGGAGCCAGGGGATATGGGGAGAAGGCATAACGGGGTATTGATTGGGGATGATCACATTGAATGGCGGTACTGGCTCGATGGGCCGGGTGGCCTACTCCTGCACCTTTTGTCTATTGACTATGGCTGCTGTCTGTACGGAGTTTGCACCTTCTCCCTGTAACCACGTGGGTTTCCTCCAGGTGTTCCGGTTTCCTCCCACACTCCAAAGACGTACAGGTTTGCAGACTAATTGGCTTTGTAAAATTGTAAATTGTTCCCAGTGTGCGTAGGATAATGCGAGCGTGCTGGGATCGCTGGGCCGAAGGCCAGAGGCTCCATGCCTTTCAAAAATTAAGAAATGTTGGATTGTTTTCTCTGGAACGTCAGAGTCTGAGGGGAGACCTGATGGAAGTACAGTACGAAAGGACGTTCCTTTAAGAAGGAGACGAGGAGGAGCTCTAGGGGCTAGTGGAGTCAAGGGATATGGGGAGAAGGCAGGCACGGGTTATTGATTGGGGACGATCAGCCATGATCACAATGAATGGCGGTGCTGGCTTGAAGGGCTGAATGGCCTTCTCCTGCACCTATTTTCTATGTTTCCATGTTTGTATGAATTTCTTTAGCCAGAGGGTGGTGAATGTGGAATTCTTTGCTGCAGAAGGCTGTGGAGACCAAGTCAGTGGATATTTTTAAGGCAGAGATAGATAGATTTTTGATTAGTACTGGTGTCAGTTGTTATGGTGAGAAGGCAGGAGAATGGGGTTAGGAGGGAGAGATAGATAGACAATAGACAATAGGTGCAGGAGTTGGTCATTCGGCCCTTCGAGCCAGCACCGCCATTCAATGTAATCATGGATGATCATCCCCAATCAGTACCCCGTTCCTGCTTTCTCCCATACGCCTTGATTCCGCTAGCCATAAGAGCTCTATCTAACTCTCTTTTGAATGCATCCAGTGAACGGGCTCCACCGCCCTCTGACTAAAGAAATTCATACAAACATGGAAACATAGAAAATAGGTGCAGGAGAAGGCACCTATTCCACAGACTCTCAACTCTCTGTGTGAAAAAGTGTTTCCTCATCTCAGTTCTAAATGGCTTACCCCTTATTCTTCAACTGTGGCCTCTGGTTCGAGACTCCCCCCCCCCCCCAACATCGGGAACATCAGCCATGATTGAATGGCGGAGTAGACTTGATGGGCCGAATGGTCTAATTCTATCCCTATCCCTTATGACTGTTCGATGAACATTTAAAACATTGGCTGCACCAAAACATGGTGACACTTGTGTAGATTTCACCGGGTGGTATGCAGAAAACTGAGGTACGGTGAAAAGCTTTTGTTGCGTGCTAACCGGCCAGCGGAAAGACAATACATGATTACAATTGAGCCGTCCACAGTGTACAGATAGATTTAAACGTGCGGAGCGAGTGCAATACGTGACTGTCGACCTGCTTCTGTGGCTAGCGCGCAAATGGACGCCTTATTGAAGCATAGAAACATAGAACATAGAAACATAGAAAAATAGGTGCAGGAGTAGGCCATTCGGCCCTTCGAGCCTGCACCGCCATTCAATGTGATCATGGCTGATCATCCAACTCAGTATCCCGTACCTACCTTCTCTCCATACCCCCTGATCCCTTTAGCCACAAGTGCCACATCTAACGCCCTCTTAAATATAGCCAATGAACTGGCCTCAACTACCTTCTGTGGCAGAGAATTCCAGAGACTCACCACTCTCTGTGTAAAGAATGGTTTCCTCATCTCGGTCCTAAAGGAATTCCCCCTTATCCTTAGACTGCGACCCCTTGTTCTGGACTCCCCCAACATCGGGAACAATCTTCCAGCATCTAGCTTGTCCAACCCCTTAAGCAGTATCGAATAAAGTATCATTGAATCATTGAATCATTGATTCACGTTTAGTTAGTTGCCAGATTGAAATGGAACATCAAATGCCTGTAGGCCACAATTAATCCCGGACGCGGAGGCCCCATTAAAGGATTAAAATCAGACAGCCCGTTCTGCCAAGAGTGAATCGCAACATTTGTTAGACCTTGTCTACTTCAGGATAATCCTTCCAGTAACTCAACGAGTGGCATCTGCCGAGACAAAGGAACTCAAGTGAAACGCCGTGTGTTCTCACCGCCCTGGGATGATTCATGTCACAGGTTCACCTCAGTGGCGTAACATTTCAGGGGAGCTGAAAGCGATACCTTGCGGCTAGATCCAGGAGCCTTTGGTTCTGGGCCCTGAGTAGTTCACAGCAGACACCTGAGCAATGCGATTGGGTTGCTGCCTGTGAAATCAATCTCCAGTCCTAGCTATTAAATAGGAGAATCACGTCTTTGTTATTGCAACGGTGGGTGTTTTTGCTCCAGTTCGTGCCGGCAAAGGGTATTGATGAGGGAAACATTTCCCAGTTCACTGGAACAAACTGGTAGAGTTGCTGCCTAAAGCCCCCTGTCCCACCTACGCCACCTTTACAGGCCACTGCCGGCACCCATCATAGGTCGTTGAAATTTTCAACATGTTGAAAATTCAGTGGAGACCAGAAAGACGCTACGACCTCTCACAACCATAGGAGACCTCTCACCACCAAATAGGCGACCCCTGGCGACCTGTGGCGGGTGACCTCTCACGACCATAGGAGACCTCTCACCACCATGTAGGCGACCTCTGGCGATCTGTTGCGGGTGACCTCTCACGACCATAGGAGACCTCTCAAGACCATACAGCCTATGGCCGTGTGAGGTCTCCAAAGAGTCGAGGCGTCTTTATGGTTGCCGCTGAATTTTCAACATGTTGAAAATTTCGGCGACCTATGACGTGTGCCGGCATTCGCCTGTAACGGTTGCGTAAGTGGGACAGGCCCTTTACGGCGCTTGCAGCGCCGGAGACCCAGGTTCGATCACAACTAGGGGTGCTTGTCCGCACGGAGTTTGTACGTTCTACCCGTGACCTGCGTGGGTTTTTTTCCGAGTTCGGTTTCCTCCCCACACTCCAAGGACGTACAGGTTTGTGGGTTAATTGGCTTGGTATAAATGCACATTGTCCCGCGTGTGTGTAGGACAGTGTTAATGTGCGGGGGTCGGTGCACGCTTGGTGGGCCGAAGGGCCTGTTCCGCACTGTATCTCAGTATCTCACTGTATCAAGTAAACTAAACAAAGACTGGTGGCGAAGAGATTGAAAGGGGTGAGAGAGAAGGCTGTGGAGGCCAAGACACTGGGAACATTTAAGCTGGGGATTGATGGGTTCTTGATTGGGAAGGAAGTCAATAGACAATAGACAATAGGTGCAGGAGTAGGCCATTCGGCCCCTCGAGCCAGGACTGCCATTCAATGTGATCATGGCTGATCATCCACAATCAGTACCCTGTTCTTGCCTTCTCCCCATATCCCCTGACTCCGCTATCTTTAAGAGCCCTATCTAGCTCTCTCTTGAAAGTATCCAGAGAACCGGCCTCCACCGCCCATTGAGGCAGAGAATTCCACAGACTCATCACTCTCTGTGAGAAAAAGTGTTTCCTCGTCTCCGTTCTAAATAGCTTACTCCTTATTCTTAAACTGTGACCCCTGGTTCTGAACTCCCCCAACATCGGGAACATCGTCAAAGGTTATGGGTAGAAGGCGGCTGAATGGGGTTGAGGGGCAAAGATAAGTCAGTCAGGATTGAAAGGTGGAGTAGACTTGATGGACCGAATGGCCTAATTCTGCTCCTATAACCTATGAACTTATGGCACATGGATCATACGGTTAATTCCCGGGATGGCGGGACTGTCATGTGCTGAGAGAATGGAGCAGCTGGGCTTGTACACTCTGGGGTTTAGAAGGATGAGAGGGGATATCATTGAAACATATAAGATTGTTAAGGGCTTGGACACACTGGAGGCAGGAAACATGTTCCTGATGTTGGGGGAGTTCAGAACCAGGGGCCACAGTTTAAGAATAAGGAGTAAGCCATTTAGAGCAGAAACGAGGAAACACTTTTTTCACAGAGAGTGGCGAGTCTGTGGAATTCTCTGCATCTGAGGGCGGTGGAGGCCGGTTCTCTGGATGCTTTCAAGAGAGAGCTAGATAGGGCTCTTAAAAATAGCGGAGTCAGGGGGATATGGGGAGAAAGGAAGGGACCGGGTACTGATTGGGGATGATCAGCCATGATCACATTGAATGGCGGCGCTGGCTCGAAGGGCCGAACAATGCAGTTTTCCAATGTTATTGGTGTTTATAAATTTCAAGCACTTTATGTCGTCCTAATTGTTCCAACTGAGAGGCAACCCTTGCAGTCTATTGCTCCATATCTGGAGATTATAAAATATGTTAATATAGTATATCCGACAAAGCATTAAACTTCTCAAAGCTTATGTCTAAACAGACATTTTAAGTGAAGAAACATACCCATTAAAATAAATTTTCACGGAGCTGACAGCCACATCATTAGCATTTCTGAATTTCTCAATCCAGACAGCATTAAATATTTATTTTCCCATAACATTTGTTAACAGCTGTGTATAAAGAGCTTTCCTGTTCGAACCGGCTCTCGGTGAGCGCTGGTACCTGTGTAAGCATTTCTTTGGTGGTTGGACGTGAGGCAGTTAAATCTCTTCCAAAGATCACCAGGAGACAAGGGATATCAAAATCAAATGAAAGCACAAAGTGCTGGAGAAACTCGGCGAGCCAGGCAGTTTTTAGACATGTATAGGTGGCGTAGCGCGGTAGAGTTGCCGCCCTACAGCGCCCGAGACCCGGGTTCCATCCAAACTACGGAGTTTGTACGTTCTCCCCCGTGACCTGCGTGGGTTTTCTCCGAGATCTTCGGTCTCCTCCCACACTCCAAAGACGTGCAGGTTTGTAGGTTAATTGGCTTGGTATGAAATGTAAATTGTCCTCATTGTGTGTAGGATAGTGTTAGTGCGCAGGATCGCTGGTCGGCGCGGACTCGCTGGCCCGAAGGACCTGTTTCCACCCTGTACCTCCAAACGAGACTAAACTAGTTTTTCACAGAGGGCGGTGGAGGCCGGTTCTCTGGAAACTTTCAAGAGAGAGCTCGACAGGGCTCTTAGAGATAGCGGAGTCAGAGGAAATGGGGAGAAGGCAGGGACGGGGTACTGATTGGGGATGATCAGCCATCATCACATTGAACGGCGGTGCTGGCTCGAAGGGCCGAATGGCCTACTCCTGCATATATTGTCTATTGTCTATCATGGGTAGGAAAGGTTTAGAGGAACATGTGCCAGAGGTACAAGTGTAGAAAGGGCATCTTGGTTGACTTGGGCAAATTGGGTCGAAGGGCCAGTTTCCATGCTGCTATGACTATGATCTCTGGCGGGAATGGACAGGTGATGTTTCGGGCCAGTTTTGGGTGTGAGGAAGGGTCCCAACCTGAAACGACATGTATCCATGTTCTCCACAGATGCTGCCTGACCCACAGAGTTTCTCCAGCACTGTGCTTTGCTCGATTCCAGCATCAACATAGTTTGTTTCTTCTTAACATCTAAGATATGATCCATGCAGATGAACCAGGCCAAAGTGTCCATCCACCTGTGGGTAGCGTCCAGGGACCCAGGGGTGAGGGCTGGTCTCCAGAGAAGGTTATTAAATTAGAAGTGAGCTCAATTATTACAACAAGTAATGTTTATTCTGTCCTCCTAATTCATAGAATCATAGAGTTAAATAGCATGGAAATAGGCCCTTCGGCCCAACTTGCCTATGCTGACCAAGATGCCCCATCTACTTTTCTTATTTTTCTTGCGTATGGCCTAAAGTTGCAGGACAACTTGTTCTATTTGATCTTATTTGATTGTGCACGCCGGGTTGATTGCATTCGTAGAAACAGCGCGGACCGCGTGAAGGTTGCAATCTCCCACCCCCCCCCCCCCAACTACGCTAGTCCCACCTGAATCCCGTTTGGCCCATATCCCGCTAAACCTTTCCCATCCATGTTACTATCCAAGGGTATTGTAAATGCCTGTTACAACTAGCTCTTAGCTTTAGGGGCGGCACGGTGGCACAGCGGTAGAGTTACTGCCTTACAGCGCCTACCTACAGGTGCTGTCTGTACTGAGTTTGCACGTTCTCCCCGTGACCTGCGTGGGTTTTCCCCAAGATCTCCGGCTTCCTCCAACATCTCTGGTCAGCGCGGACCCAGTGGGCCGAAGGGCCTGTTTCCGCGCTGTATCTCTAAACTAAAAAAAAGCTCCTCTGGCAGATCATTCCATGTACCCACCACCCTCTGAAAAAATGCCCCTCGGGTCCCTATTAAATCTTGTCCCTCTAAACTTATACGTATGCCCTCTGGTTCTTAGAAACATAGAAAATAGGTGCAGGAGGAGGCCATTCGGCCCTTCGAGCCAGCACCGCCATTCATTGTGATCATGGCTGATCGTCCCCAATCAATAACCCGTGCCTGCCTTCTCCCCATATCCCTTGAAAATAGATGCAGGAGGAGGCCATTCGGCCCTTCGAGCCAGCACCGCCATTCATTGTGATCATGGCTGATCGTCCCCAATCAATAACCCGTGCCTGCCTTCTCCCCATATCCCTTGAAAATAGGTGCAGGAGGAGGCCATTCGGCCCTTCGAGCCAGCACCGCCATTCATTGTGATCATGGCTGATCGTCCCCAATCAATGACCCGTGCCTGCCTTCTCCCCATATCCCTTGACTCCACTAGCCCCTAGAGCTCTATCTAACTCTCTCTTAAATCCATCCAGTGATTTGGCCTCCACTGCCCTCTGGCAGGGAATTCCACAAATTCACAACTCTCTGGGTGAAAAAGTTTTTTCTCACCCCAGTCTTAAATGGCCTCCCCTTTATTCTAAGACTGTGGCCCCTGGTTCTGGACTCGCCCAACATCGGGAAAATGTTTCCTGCATCTAGCCTCTCCAGTCCTTTTATAATTTTATATGTTTCTATAAGATCATCCTTCTAAACTCCAGTGAAAACAAGCCTAGTCTTTTCCATCTTTCCTCATATGACAGTCCCGCCATCCCAGGGATCAATCTCGTGAACCTACGCTGCACTGCCTCAATCAAAGAATGTCCTTCCTCAGATTAGGAGACCAAAACTGTACACAATACTCCAGATGTGGTCTCACCAGAGCCCTGTACAACAGCAGAAGTACCTATTTACTCCTATTCTGAAATCCTCTTGTTATGAAGGCCAACATTCCATTAGCTTGATTACTCTACTCTGGGAAATAGACTGTGCATTCATCCTACCTATTCCTGTCACTTGCTACAGGATATCCAGTCCGACTTGCTCTGGTAGCCAAACCTAGATGTCTGGTTCAGTTGTGTGTCTGGCCACCATCACCTTCTTCCGTCTGAAGAATTCCAGTTCCCTCACATTCCTATTAAATCATTCACCTTTCACCTTAAACCAGTTTTCCCCTGGTTCTCGATTCCCCTATTCTGGGTAAAAGACTTCCTCCATTCCCTGCCCCTCTATACGCTCATCCAAAACTCTCTTAAGCGCAACTAGAGCCTGGTTCGATCCTGACTACGGCTGCTGTCTGCACGGAGTGTGCATGTTCTCCCCGTGACCTGCGTGGGTTTATCTCCAGGGAGCTCAGGTTTCCCCCTACACTCCAAAGACGTACGGGTTTATTGGTTGATTGGCTTGGTATAAATGTAAAATTGTCCCTAGTGCGTGTAGGATTGTGTGAGTGTGCGGGGATCGCTGGTCGGTGCGGACTCGGTGGGCCGAAGGGCCTATTTCCTCGCTATATCTCTAAACTACTCTGAACTATGGTAAGATGGGCCAAATGGCCTCTTTCCCTATTGCATCACTCTTCGATTCCATGGAATATAGAAAAGCAGATAAAAATGTATTAGAGCTGCTTTTATTGCTATTTGAAGGTTATTTAACATCCCACTGAATTTATTCTTTGAATTAGAATGAATTGTGAGACCCATTGGCCACTTCAGTTTATTTCCATTTGTAGTTTACTGACTTTATATTGGTGTAACACAGAGTATGACTGTAAGAAAACGATGTTAGGTTTGATGAAAGATGCAAAGCAACTGTGGCAATGGGAAAATAAATGTTGAGCTGCATTGGTTTGCCTTTGTGCTTTATTTCAAAGTGTTACATTGGCATAAACTGGTCCTGTAGGCTCAGACAGACTTTAGACTTTAGCGATACAGCACGGGAACAGGCCCGCCAAGTCCGCGCGGAACAGCGGCCACCCCGCACTCCAGCACGATCCTCCTACACACTGGGGATGATTTAGCGATTTTACCGAAGCCAATTATCCTACAAACCTGCGCATCACGGGAATGTGGGAAGAAACCGGGAGCACCCGGAGAAAACCCACGCGGCCACAGGGAGAACGCGCAGACTCTGAACAGAACGCACCCGCGGTCAGGATCGAACCCGGGTCTCTGGCGCTGTAAGGCAGCAACTCTACCACTGCGCCACATCACAGACAGTTTCTGAGAAAATAAAGGGCCTGTCCCACTTGGGCGACATTTCCGGTGACAGCTTGAAAAGGGGTTGTCGCGGCGAAGTCGGTGCGTGATGTAGTGACGCGCAGTGTCTCCCTGCCGACCCTGGATTTTGGAATGTTCAATATCTGGGCGTCTTATCGTGTCGCGCGTCGTCACACGCTGACGTACGCTGTCCTGCGGTCGACGCCCGGTGACGCGGGTATGTAACGCGCTGACTTATCTATTAAAAAGTTATTGGTCCTTATATTTATTGTAGATAAGTTCATCTCCAATATGATTATGATACTTCGGTGGAACCTTCATGTGTTGTGAAGTGCGGGTGAGGCGGAGTGTCGTCGCTTGACGTGTCGGTGGGGCAGAGTGTCGTGCAACTTGACGGTTTTTAGGCCGACTACGGGCATCAATCGCTAACGTTCGCAGTTGCCGAGAAAATCGCAAAGCGGGACAGGCCCTTAAAGGTTTACTGGTTTCTTGTAAAAAGAATAGTATTTATTCCGATATGCCATGCATACTGGGAAGGAATGCCACCATTATTGCCTATAATTTCTGAATAAAATCTAGTAATTGGTGAAAATTGTGTCTAAGCATAGGATCAAGGGAACTACATTATGAAATGCGCCATCTCTTTGCTCTTAGAGTGATACAGTGTGGAAACAGGCCCTTCGGCCCAACCTGCCCACAACATCCAACATGTCCCAGCTGCACTTGTCCCACCTGCCTGCACTTCATCCATATCCCTCCAAACTTGTCCTATCCATGTACCTGTCCAATACCAATCTTGATACCATGATATAAACATTATTCTGCTGTTCCAAATCTGTCCTGCAGCCCTTTGGATATCTTTGAGACAAGGTTACCTGCTGGTACCAATGTTTTGATGGTTCTCTGGTACTTTATTGCCACATGTATCTTTATACATCTAATTTCCATCCCAATTTGGGATGACAGTTGGCAGTAGATCAGCCATTTAGGGGCGGCTGGGTTGTGCAGCAGTAGTGTTGTACCTTACAGCGCCAGAGACCCGGTTCGATCCTGACCATGTGTCCGTGCCGACCCATTTATCCATCTATAGTAGAGCCCTGCGTAGGATGGAACTGCAGATGCTGGTTTACAACGAAGATAGACACAAAATGCCGGAGTTACTCCAGAGTAGGGCGGCAGCGGTGGAGCTTACAGCGCTTGCAGCGCCGGCGACCCAGGTTCGAATCCGACCACGGGTGCTGTCTGTACGGAGTTCGTACGTTCTCCCCGTGACCTGTGTGGTTTTTCTCCGGGTGCTCCGGTTTCCTCCCATGCATTGATGTGCATGTTTGCCGGTTAGTTTCCTTCGGTGAAATTGTAAATGATCCCCAGTGTGTCCGATAACGCTAGCGTACGGGGATCGCTGATCGGTGTGGTGCCGGTGGGCCGAAGGGCCTGTTTCCGCACCGTATATATCTCTGAAGGCTGAAGCCAAAGTAGGTTCGGGGTCATTTCAGGATTTGCAGCTAATCGTCCGTTTGGAGATGCAAATCGGTGACGTACGTCTGTCCTGCAAGAAGTGAGCTGTCGATAGTAATTCAATTACACCCACGAGTTGCCTTCACAAATTGCCGTTTTAATATTTCAGATCTTTTATTCCTTCCCAAGAAACCCCAGGCAAAATCAATGCCTCGCCAAAGAGAAAGAAGATTTAAAAGCAAATTATCTTAACTGCCCGCAACTAGCCACCTCCAGGGAAGCTCCGATCTTCTGCTTTATATTTGTGTTGCTGTGTTTTTTTTACTTTGTTCTGAAGTGGTTTTGTGCTTCCTCATTGCAGCACTTATCAAATGAAAGAGAAGAAGGATTGTGCTGGCTCTGGAGAGGGTCCAGAGGAGGTTTACAAGAATGATCCCAGGAATTGGTGGGTTAGCATATGAGGAGCGCTTGACAGCACTGGGCCTGTACTCGCTGGAGTTTAGAAGGTTGAGGGGGGACCCCATTGAAACTTACAGAATAATGAAAGGCTTGGATAGAGTGGATGTGGAGAGGATGCTTCCACTGGTGGGAGAGTCTAGGACCAGAGGTCACAGCCCCAGAATTAAAGGGCGCTCTTTTAGAAAGGAGGTGAGAAGGGGGAAAGGGGGAAATCCTTTAGGACCGAGATGAGAAGGACTTTTTTCACACAGGGAGTGGTGGGTCTCTGGAACTCTCTGCCACAGAGGGTAGTTGAGGCCAGTTCATTGGCTATATTTAAGAGGGAGTTAGATGTGGCCCTTGTGGCTAAGGGGATCAGAGGGTATGGAGAGAAGGCAGGTACGGGATACTGAGTGGGACGATCAGCCATGATCATATTGAATGGCGGTGCAGGCTCGAAGGGCCGAATGGCCTACTCCTGCACCTAATTTCTGTGTTTCTATGTTTCTATGAACTTCTGTGGAACTCATTGCCACAGAGGCCTGTGGAGGCCAAGTCAGTGAATATTTTTAAGGCAGAGGTGGACAAATTTTTTATTAGAACGGGTGGCAAGGGTTATGGGGAGAAGGCAGGAAAATGGGATCAGGAGGCAGAGATCAGCCATGATTGAATGGCGGAGTAGGCTCGATGGGCCGAATGGACTAATTCTACTCCTATAACTTGTGAACTTGGGAAAACGTTGGATTAACTCAGCGGGACATGCTGCATCTCTGGAGAGAAGATTATGGGTGACGTTTCGGGTTGAGATCCTTCCTCAGACTTCCTACTCACCAAATTAAAGCCCGGTTTAGAAACAATATGGAACATTTTGCGACAATTTTATTAGTGCTGCTGCTAAGGATGATTCTGAAAAGAAACCTTTCACTGGTGATTTTCAACCAGGAATACAAGTGTCGTAGACTTCACGCTGTAGATTTACGGGACATCCGTTCGACCGCATTTGGAGTACTGAGTTTAGTTTAGAGATACAGCGTGGAAATAGGCCCTTCGACCCCACCGAGTCCACGCCGACCAGCGATCGCCCATACACTAATTTTATCCCACACACGCTGGGGACAATTTACAGAAGACAATTTAAACCTACAAACCGGCATGTCTTTGGAGTGTGGGAGGAAACCGGGGGGGAAACCCACGCAGGTCACGGGGAGAACGTGCAAACTCCGTACAGCCAGCACCCGCAGTCAGGATCGAACCCGGGTCTCCGGCGCTGTGAGGCAGAGACTCTACCTCTGCGCCACCGTGCCACCCGATTACAGGACGGTCGTGGGGGACTTGTAGAGGGTGCAGCAGAGGTGTATCCGAGAGGGTATTACCTATGAAGGGAAACTGTATGTACTTGGATGAACATAAGATGCTGGAGTAACTCAGCGGGTCAGGCAGGATCTCTGGAGAAAGGAATAGGTGACGTTTCGGGTTGAGACCCTTCTTTTGTTTTCTCTGGAGTATGGAAGCTGAGGGTAGACCTGATAGAAGGTATATACTATTATGAATAATTATGAATACGTTTATTGGCCAAGTATTCACATACAAGGAATTTGCCTTGGTGCTCCGCCCGCAAGTGAAAACATGACATGCAGTGACAGTTAGGAATGACACATTAAACATTAATTATGATAGATATATTTATGATTGGGGAAAGTTTTTTTGAGGGGGAGGGGGTCGGTTGGGTGATGGGGTGGTAGGAGGCAAAATAGCCTGATCAGTACAATAGGAGACCCTGCTGGAAACTTGAATGTTAACCATTTTGATGGAGGCCAATTCTAAGTCAGACCAGAAGTCCATTTGGGCCAGGCCAGTTTCAACCCAGCACGTGGGTCAGGAAGATGAGAGATGGGCAGAATGGCCTGTGCAGAGGGAGGAAACCCAGTGTGTGGGAAGGAACTGCGGATGCTGGTTTACACCGAAGATGGCCACAAAAAGCTGGAGTAACTCAGCGGGTCAGACAGCATCCCTGGAGAAAAGGAATAGGTGGCGCCCTGGGTCGAGACCCTTCCTCAAAGACCCAGTCTTTTCGCTGGCAGAGAGAGTTTTCATTGCAGAGGGTGCTCATGTGCCCAGATACCACCGACCCATCTCCACGCCAATGATGCCTTCACCCAGAGCAGGATCTCGTGCAGGCTGATCTGCCAAAGGACCAGGGCTTCTGCCAAGGAGATTTTCAGCCTTCCGTACCAAGACGTTGATGCATCCTTCTTATACCTGCCCGATCAAACAAGAAAACCTCGTTAAACAGCTTGGAGCGTATGCAATGTAGACACTGACTTTTTTGAATTTTACAGACAGAAGCTTGGAAATAGGCCATTTGGCCCACCGAGCCCATACATTAGTTCTATCCTACACACCGGGGATGATTTACAAAAGCCAATTAACCTACAAACCTTCCACGTCTTTGGAACGTGGGAGGAAACTGGAGATCCCGGAGAAAACACACGCGGTTACGGGGAAAACGTACAAACTCTGTACAGACATCTCCTGAGATCAGGATTGATCCCGGATCTCTGGTGCTGTGGATGGGAGGTGTTGGTCGGTGAGGGCAAGTTGGGCTGAAGAGGCTGCAGTCAGACAGAGATTGACCTTGGCATCATGTTTGAGAGTTGTGAATCTGTGGAATTCTCTGCCTCAGAAGGCGGTGGAGGCCAATTCTCTGGATGTTTTCAAGAGAGGGTTTGATAGGGCTCTTAAAGATAGCGGAGTCAGGGGACATGGTGAGAAGGCAGGAATTGGGTACTGTATGGAGATGATCAGTCATGATCAGAGTGAATGGCGGTGTGCTGGCTCGAAGGGCCGAATGGCCTACTCCTGCAACTATTCGCCATTGTCTATTGTCTTTGTAGATGAAAGAACCGCAGGATACGCAATCCTTTGGAGAGGAAGGAAATTCCAGCCTTCCTGAGCCTGGCTTGCTGAAGGTTGGTGGCAGTGAAATGCTTGAACCCACCTGGACACAGCTCTGACACAGCAGCGAGACATGGTGATGAAGGAGCTAGCACTGGCCCGGGTCTGGAGCGATGTCTCAATCCCTCGAAGCAGGTCGTTAGTCTTCAGGAGCAGCAGCATTTGGCGGGGGACATTGTTGAGCAGTTCATTGATGCTGGAGAGATACTTTGCTGCCTTGATTCTGATCTCCACATCCTGCAACACAATTGGAAGCTTGCATCAAAAACACCACATTTGCAGATAAAACGGCGGATAAAATTGGACACAGAACGCAAATTGGGAAATGTTACACGCTGGAGGTTCAGTTAAGGGCAAGGGTAGACCACGTACAGCAAGCCTGAAGAAGGGTTCCGACCCAAAACATCATCCATCCTTATTCTCCGGAGATGCTGCCTGACCCGTTGGGTCAAGGGCAAGGGGTCACAGCTTAAGGATAAGGGGGAAATCCTTGAAGACCGAGATGAGAAATACTTTTTTCACACAGAGAGTGGTGAGTCTCTGGAACTCTCTGCCACAGAGGGTAGTTGAGGCCAGTCCATTGGCTATATTTAAGAGGGAGTTAGATGTGGCCCTTGTGGCTAAAGGGATCAGGGGGTATGGAGAGAAGGCAGGTACGGGATACTGAGTTGGATGATCAGCCATGATCATATTGAATGGCGGTGCAGGCTCGAAGGGCCGAATGGCCTACCCCTGCACCTAATTTCTATGGTTCTATGTCACTTCAGCAATTTGTGTCTATCTTTGGTGTAAACCCGCATCTGCAGTTCTTTGTCGGCACATCTTGGTCAAGCTCTTTTTCATCTTCTCTGTAGATTGGCAATTTCACACTAGTCAATTATAGTGTTTGTTAGTAGTGACTCCACCTATTATGTGCTTCATATTATCACGAGCCTGCTTACGCTAGTTTGAATGAGTAACAGATCGGAGATGTGATGTCTGCAGATCCCTGCTGTGTGTAGATTTAATAAACATGGGTTGTACCTTGATGTGTGTTCGAGTTGACTCATTGCAATGGTGTCAGAAGTGGGATTCGAACCCACGCCTCCAGTTGGACGCATCGCAGGTGAGCGCTACTGGTAATTCCAAAGCAAAGTAGGCGAGAGTAGGTGCGCAAGCCAGCTTGTAATGAGGCGACCAGACCTCCCCACACTGTAATGCGGCACAGTGGAGCAGGGGAGGAGTTGCTGCTTTACAGCTCCAAAGATGCCGGTTCGATTCTGACCACGGGTGTGCGCGTGCGTACGAAGCCCGTATGTTCTCCCTGTGACCGCGTGGGTTTTCTCTAGGATCTCCGGTTTCCTACCACATTCAAAAGCTGTGCAGATTTGTCGGTTAATTGGCTTCTGCAAATTTTTAATTGTCCCTAGCGTGTAGGATAGCTGTATGGGGTTAGCCCAGACTCATTGGGCCGAAGGGCCAACTTCAGTACTGTATCTTTAGAACCTCCATTCTACAGGGTGACCAGAACTGCACACCATCTATTGATAATCTCCATTGGGCCTCTGCATTCCCCATAGAATCTTCCCTTGGGAGCCACCACCGGGTGGCGCCTGCAATGGATGCCTCGTCAACTGTCTGTCTGTCCCTTCCTTGTTTGTTGTTTTTTAATATGTGTTAAAAGTATGTTTTTAGTGTTCTTTACTTTTTTAATGTGGGAGGGTTGGGGGAAACGTTTTAAAATCTCTAACCTCGACGGAGATGAGATTTTTTTCCATGTCATATCTCCGTTCGCACTGAAGCCTAACATGGCCGAGGAGTTGGCGGATTCTTGCGGGAGAGTGACTTCGGGAGCCTGTGGATTTAACATTGTGGAACTTATGGTCCCTAGTTAGAGACTCCAAACCACGGGAGCTTCGACCGCCCGGATGTGGGAGCTTCGAATGCCCCGACACCTGGAGTATTGCGTACAGTTCTGGTCTCCAAATCTGAGGAAGGGCATTATTGCCATAGAGGGAGTACAGAGAAGGTTCACCAGACTGATTCCTGGGATGTCAGGACTGTCTTATGAACAAAGACTGCATAGACTCGGTTTATACTCTCTAGAATTTAGGAGATTGAGAGGGGATCTTATAGAAACTTACAAGATTCTTAAGGGGTTGGACAGGCTAGATGCAGGAAGATTGTTCCCGATGTTGGGGAGGTCCAGGACAAGGGGTCACAGCTTAAGGATAAGGGGGAAATCCTTTAGGACCGAGATGAGAAGGAATTTTTTCACACAGAGAGTGATGGGTCTCTGGAATTCTCTGCCACAGAGGGTAGTTGAGGCCAGTTCATTGGATATATTTAAGAGGGAGTTAGATGTGGCCCTTGTGGCTAAGGGGATCAGAGGGTATGGAGAGAAGGCAGGTACGGGATACTGAGTTGGATGATCAGCCATGATCATATTGAATGGCGGTGCAGGCTCGAAGGGCCGAATGGCCTATTCCTGCACCTAATTTCTATGTTTCTATGTTTCTATGACACGGGGGCTTCAATCACCCCGAAACGGGAGCTTCGATCGCCGCCTGCGGGAGCTTTGATCGCCCCGACTGCAGATGGGTTGAATACCCCGACCGCGGGAGAATAAAGAGGAAGAAAGTTGGACTTTTTTGCCTTCCATCACAGTGGGGAATGTGGGAAATCCGCTGTGGTGGATGTTTATGTAGTTCTGTGTCTTGTTGCTTTTTTTAGTATGGCTGTATGGTAAATCGAATTTTACTGCACATTAATTGGTACACATGACAATAAACTGACCAAGACCTTGACCGTGACCTGGGTCTGATGGATGCCCTTGCTCCCCAGTGAAACAAAAATCATAGCGGCAGGGTGGCGCACCAGTAGAGCTACTGCCTTACAGTGCCAGAAACCCGGGTACGATCCTGACTACAGGTGCTTATCCTGACAGAGTTTGTTCGTTCTCCCCGTGACCTGCGTGGGTTTTCTCCGGGATTTGCCGTTTCCTCCCACACTCCAAAGATGTGCAGGTTTGTAGGTTACTTGCCTTGGCATAAGTGTAAATTGTCTCTAGTGTGCGTAGGGTCGTGTTAGCGTGCGGGGATCGCTGCTCGGCGCGGACTCGGTGGGCCGTAGGGCCTGTTTCCGCGCTGTATCTCTAAACTATAGTAAACAAAACCATGCAGCCTGTGACGTGCATTTCCCTATGCTCAATCATGTGGATCCTGGACTTTGCCACACCTACGTTAATGGAAAATGCAACCTTGGTTTGGGAACAGCTCCATCCAAGACGGCAAGAATTTGCCGCGAATTGTGGACACAACCCAGACCATCACGCAGACCGACCCCCCTGCCATTGACGGTAGACGGTAGATTTTCCAGCATCTGCAGTTCCTTCTTTAAACATCCATTCCATTGACTCAATTTATACCTCGCGCTGCCTCGGCAAGGCCGGCAGCCGAATCAAGGATGAGTCGCACTTCGGCCACTCCCTCTTCTCCCCAGTTTCTTCCCAGTTGACATCAGGCGACTGAATCATCCTATCACAACTAGAGAGCAGTGCTGAACTACTGTAGCGGCCTGGAAGAGGTCAGCAAAAGGCCAGACACCAGGCAAGTTCAGAAGTAGTTTAGTGAAGTCTCGAGAACACCACGCACCGCAGCAAGCAGGGCCTGGGAAACCCAGTGGGCAGCCAATCATCCCTGCCCTTCCAGAGACGAAGGGGATGACCCGAGGAGTGGCCTAACCCCCAGGGACCACCACCATCTACTTCTTTGGTGACCCTTGGACTTTGCCAGCTGTACCTTGCACTAAACGTTATATAACCATATAACAATTACAGCACGGAAACAGGCCTTATCGGCCCTTCCAGTCCGTGCTGACCATTTATTTTCCCCTAGTCCCATCTACCTGCACTCAGACCATACCCCTCCATTCCCTTCCCGTCCATGTACCTATCCACTTTACTTTTAAATGTTAAAATCAATCCTGCCTCCACCACTTCTGCCTGAAGATCATTCCACACAGCCACCACTCTCTGAGTAAAGAAGTTCCCCCTCATGTTACCCCTAAACGTCTGTCCCTTAATTCTCATGTCATGCCCTCTTGTTTGAATCTTCCCTACCCTCAATGGGAAAAGCTTATCCACGTCAACTCTGTCTATCCCTTTCATCATTTTTAAAGACCTCAATCAAGTCCCCCCTTAACCTTCTGCGCTCCAAAGAATAAAGACCTAACTTGTTCAACCTTTCTCTGTAACTTAGTTGCTGGAGCCCAGGCAACATTCCCTTATCATGTATCTGTACACTGTAAATGGCTCGATTGTGATCATGTGTTGTCTTACCGCTGAGTGGTTAGCACGCAACAAAAACCTTTCACTGTACCTCAGCACACGTGACAATGAACTAAAATCAACTCAACTCAGCTGTCTCGTTCCTTTGATAAAGCAACGAGAGGCATTTCACAATCTCAGGCCTTTGCAAACACCTCTAGCCCCCAGTTGGGTTTTGTTGGTGGGGGTCCTTGTTGTAAAAGTGTGCGACAATCATCGTGCGGCAACGCCCCGCAAACATCGATGTGATTAATGACTAGCTTAGTTTATAGCATGGGATCAGGCCATTCTGCCCACCAAATCCATGCCGACCAGGGATCACCCGTTCAGCATGGGAGCACCCGGAGAAAACCCCACGCCGGTCACGGGAAGTACGTACAAACTCCGTACAGACAGCACCCGCACCCGGGTTCGCACCCGGGTCTCTGGCGCTGTGAGGTGGCAACTCTACCAGTGCGCCACCGTACCGCCCCAGACCGTTTCTGAACAACAAAAGTTTCTTGTAAAAAGAATGGTCTGTATTCTGATGTGCCGTGCAATCTGGGAAGGATTGCCGCCATTATTGCCGAGAATGTCTGAATAAAATCTAAGTAAGATAGTCATTGGTGAGAATTATGTCTAAACATAGGGTGACAGCAAATGGCCCTCTGGTCCTCAATTCCCCTAGTCTGGGCTAGAGACTCTGTGCATCAACCCGATCTATTCCTCTCATGATATTATACACCTCTACAAGGTCACCCCTCATCCTCATGCGCTCCAAGGAATAGAGTCCCAGCCTGCCCAACCTCCCCCTATAGCCCAGACCCTCGAGACTTGGCAACATCCTCACTAATCTTCTCTGTACCCTTTCCAGCTTGACAACATCTTTCCTGTAACACGGTGCCCAGAACTGAACACGATACTCTAAACGCGGCCTCACCAACGTCTCATACAACTCGGGTTCGATCCCGTCTGCGGGCGCTGTCTGTACGGAGCTTGTACGTTCTCCCCGTGACATGCGTGGGTTTTCTCCGAGATCTTCGATTTCCTCGCACACTCCAAAGAGGTACAGGTTTGTATGTTAATCGGCGTGGGTGTCGGATAGTGTTAATGTGCGGGGATCATTGGTCGGCATGGCCTCGGTGGGCCGAAGGGCCTGTTTCCATGCTGTATCTCTAAACTATACTAGATTAAACTGCATCATGACCCACGTTTATACTCAATACTCTGACTGAAAGACCAGGGACAGTGGAATTCATTTTTGCACACAGTGCAGTACAAGTATAACGACACACAAGCACTTAGATCGTTATCTTTCATGGTTTGTATTATTTGCTTTTTAACTGTAAGCCATTGGGCAAAATATAAAAAAACATTTCAGAAGTACAAAGGGTAATGTGGTTTTACTCAAACTGCAAGACATCTGGTTAAAAAATGAAAGGTAGACAAAAATGCTGGAGAAACTCAGCGGGTGAGGCAGCATCTATGGAGCGGAGGAACAGGCGGCCTTTCGGGTCGAGACCCTTCTTCAGACGGATGTGGGGGTGGTGGGGGCTGGAAGAAGAAAGGAAGAGGCGTTGACAGTGGGCTGTGGGAGAGCTGGGAAGGGGAGGGGAAAGAGGGAGAAAGCAGGGACTACCTGAAATTGGAGAAGTCAATGTTCATACCGCTGGGGTGTAAACTACCCAAGCTGCTCCTCCAATTTGCGGTGAGACTCGCTCTGGCCATGGGGGAGGCCCAGGCCAGAAAGGTCGGATTTGGAATGGGAGGGGGAGTTGAAGTGCTGAGCCACCGGGAGATCAGGTTGGTTATTGCAAACCGAGCTGAGGTGTTGGGCGAAGCGATCGCCAAGCCTGCGCTTGGTCTCAAAAAATGTATCTTTTGTCAGGGAATTGCTGTTGTACCTGTGGGCAGCCAGCAACATAGAGGATGCAGATATTTCTCATTATTACCGATACGGGTATCAGTGCAGTCAAATCCACTTAAAGGACAGCTCAGTTCCAACAGATAAGCTGTGTAGTCACCTGCCATTACCGTTTGTCTGTGCTGAACCAAGCAGTGCTGCAGCTTCTGCAACGGCACGTAACTCTTTCAAAGGCTTGGGAACAGCTCCATCCAAGGCCGCAAGAAACTGCAGCGAATTGTGGACGCAGTTCAGAACACCACACAAACCAACCTCCCTTCCATCAACTCCATTTACACCTCACGCTGCCTCGGCAAGGCCGGCAGCATCATCAAGGACCAGTCCCACCCCGGTCAGTCCCTCTTCTCCTCCCTCTCATCGGGCAAAAGGTACAGAAATGTGAAAACGCACACCTCCAGATTCAGTTTCTTCCCAGCTGTTATCAGGCAACTGAAGGGCCTGTCCCACTTACGTGTCCTTGGCACGCAAATTACGTGACCTCTTGGTCGCGTTGAGCCACGATGGTCCGGCGAAGGTCAGGCGCGATTACATGCGTACGCACAGCTGTCATTTGAAGATGGACACAAAGCTGGAGTAACTCAGCGGGACCGGCAGCATCTCTGGAGAGAAGCAATGGGTGACGTTTCGTGTCGAGACTCTTCTTCAGTCTGAAAGAAGGATCATGACCCATTCCTTCTCTCCAGAGATGCTGCCGGTCCCGCTGAGTTACTCCAGCATTTTGTGTCTATCTTCAATTTTCTTTGCCCCGCTCTGGGAGTAGAAGTGGGGGCCCCAGGCCAAGCTCGGCGATCATTTGCCCGCTTCTGCTGCTGTTGGAGGTGAGACGTTGCGTCGCGCCAGGGTCTTGGGCCTGTCCCACTTTGGCCGTCAGTTCCGCGACAGGCCGTTGGCGCGCGAAGATTTTGTCCACTACAAAAATTTCGGAGCCCTGTGCAATGTCGCGCACAACTACATGCCCCTCCGCGCTTCTCAGTGGGACCGGCCCCGTGCGGCCATATGATGCCCCTGCGCCTCAACGCAACCATGAGGTCGCGTAATTTGCGTGCCAAGGACACATAAGTAGGACAGGCACTTAAATCATCCTACCACAACCAGAGAGCAGTGCCGAACTACTATCTACTTCTTTGGTGACCCTCAGCCTATCCTTGATCAGACTTTGCCAGCTTTACCTTGCACTAAACGTTATTCCCTTAACATGTATCTATACAATGGACAGTTTCTTCTCACCTGTTATCAGGCAACTGAACCATGCAAGCAACAACTGGAGAGCGGTCCTGAGCTACTATCAACTGCATTCAATACCTTTGGACTATCCTTGATTGGACTTTACCTCGCACTGAACACTATTCCCTTATCATGTATCTACACAGTGTAAATGGCCCGAATGTAATCACGTATTGTCTTTCCGCTGACTGGTTAGCACGCAACAAGAGCTTTTCACTGTACCTCGGTACACGTGACAATAAACTAAACTAAACCTCAAAGATAATTATTTTAACATTGTGCCAACCTTTAGCAAGAGCAAGGAGAAGAGGTGAGGGGGAGATCCAGACATCTCCAGGTCATGTCTGAACAACCAGCAATATTATGACCCCACTCTGCTTCAGATTCCTCACCACCGGAAGAAATAATATCTCTTGATTTCTTTTCCCCTTTGTCTCTTTTGAAGGCGGCTCAGCGGTAGAGTTGCTGCCTTGCAGCGCTTGCAGCCTCAGAGACCCGGGTTCGGTCCCGACTACGGGCGCTGTTTATTCGGAGTTTGTACCTTCTGGAGTTATACTGTGGAGTTTAGAAGGATGAGAGGGGATCTTATTGAAACATATAAGGTTATGAAGGGTTTGGACACGCTAGAGGCAGGAAACATGGTCCCAATGTTGGGGGAGTCCAGAACCAGGGGCCACAGTTTAAGAGTAAGGGGTAAGCCATTTGGAACGGAGACGAGGAAACACTTTTCACACAGAGAGTTGTGAGTCTGTGGAATTCTCTGCCTCGGAGGGTGGTGGAGGCCAGTTCTCAGGATACTTTCAAGAGCCACGATGGTCCGGCGAAGGTCAGGCGCGATTACATGCGTACGCACAGCTGTCATTTGAAGATGGACACAAAGCTGGAGTAACTCAGCGGGACCGGCAGCATCTCTGGAGAGAAGCAATGGGTGACGTTTCGTGTCGAGACTCTTCTTCAGTCTGAAAGAAGGATCATGACCCATTCCTTCTCTCCAGAGATGCTGCCGGTCCCGCTGAGTTACTCCAGCATTTTGTGTCTATCTTCAATTTTCTTTGCCCCGCTCTGGGAGTAGAAGTGGGGGCCCCAGGCCGAGCTCGGCGATCATTTGCCCGCTTCTGCTGCTGTTGGAGGTGAGACGTTGCGTCGCGCCAGGGTCTTGGTCCTGTCCCACTTTGGCCGTCAGTTCCGTGACAGGCCGTTGGCGCGCAAAGATTTTGTCCACTACAAAAATTTCGGAGCCCTGTGCAATGTCGCGCACAACTACATGCCCCTCCACGAGGAAACACTTTTCACACAGAGAGTTGTGAGTCTGAGGAATTCTCTGCCTCGGAGGCCGGTTCTCAGGATACTTTCAAGAGAGAGCTAGATAGGGCTCTTGAAGGGAGTCAGGGGATATGGGGAGAAGGCAGGAACGGGGTATTGATCGGGGATGATCAGCCATGATCACATTGAAGGGCGGTGCTGGCTCGAAGGGGTCAAATGGCCTACTTCTGCACCTATTGTCCATTGTCTCCCCGTGCCCTGCACACACCAAAGATGCAAGGGGTTTGCAGGTTAATTGGCTTGGTATAGACGGTAAAATTGCCCCAAGTGTGTGTAGGGTAGTGTTAATGTGCGGGGACCGCTGGGCCCGGTGGGTCGAAGGGCCTGTCTACGCACTGTATTTCTAAACGAAACCAAAACTAATCATTTGAAACAGCCGGGTTCGATCACCACTTAATCTTCCACACACGAGTGAAACAGTCATATTTGTGTCTCCATCTTTTAACCCTATTAACCCTTTTATCTCTGGTTTCGCCTTTGTTTGCTAACATCCACTCTTTGTCTTCTCATAGAGAGCGTCCATTGATTTATTGACCAGTGGAGAGGGGTGGTTGAGTGGAAAGTCATCGATGGATAATAGCAGGGGATCCTCAAATGAGCAGGATTTGACTACTGGGGCCAGAAAGATCCATCGCATGTGTGCAAATCACGGGACAGAAAGGCACATTAGCTCGCAGTGAGAGAGGCCAGATTACACGCAGACTAGATGATAGTACTTACATTATAAAGTGATATTAAGAGCAATCTCTGGGCAAGAGTGGGAGAAATCGATTTCAATGTTTGTAAATGTGGGGACGTTCGCATTGGGTGGAGAAACAGGTGCAAATGTAGCTCAATTAACCTCCTGGGTGACCCAAGCAACCAGATTATGAATGACATGTTTCTCTAGACACCCTCTCTCCTGACTCTCTTCAGACTGAAGAAGGGCCTCGACCCGAAACGCCACGCATTACTTCTCCCCAGAGATGCTGCCTGTCCCGCTGAGTCACTCCAGCATTTTGTGTCTATCGTCCATTACGGACCACCTACATTTTCAATGGCCTACATTTAAGGGCGGCACAGAGGCGCGGCTGGGGGAGCTGCAGCCTCACAATGCCCAGACCCGGGTTTGATCCTGACCTCGCGTGCTGTCTGTGTGGAGTTTGCACGTTCTCCCAGTGAGGTGAAGAGCTGGGCTGCGAGGACCTTTAACCTGATTGGTCCTGGTCTTTTCTCGCCTCGAGCCCTTCACCTCCCCCACCCCCCCAGCCCGTACTCTCAGTCTGAAGAAAGGTCTCGACCCGAAACGTCGCCCATTCCTTGTTCTCCAGAGATGCTGCCTGGGCCTGCTGAGTTACTTTAGCGCTTTGTGTCCATCTTGTGGTGAAGCAAGTCACACCAATGGAAGCCAAACTCCAGTAGGGGCAGCTGATGTACGTTCTGTACAATAACAATGGCATGGGACAACAAAAGGTGGAGCCGACCTGCTTTGTAACTTTGTTAGTTGTTTAAGAAGGAACTACAGATGCTGGAAAAATCGAAGGTAGATAAAAATGCTGGAGAAACTCAGCGGGTGAGGCAGCATCTATGGAGCGAAGGAATAGGTGACGTTTTGGGTAAAGACCCTTCTTCAGACTGATGTGGGGGTGGGAAGAAGAAAGGAAGAGGCTCGGCGATCGCTTCGCCCAACACCTCCGCTCAGTCCGCGATAACCAACCCGATCTCCCGGTGGCTCGGCACTTGAACTCCCCCTCCCATTCCGAATACGACCTTTCTGTCCTGGGCCTCCTCCGTGGCCAGAGTGAGTCCCACCGTAAATTGGAGGAGCAGCACCTCATATTTCGCTTGGGTAGTTTACACCCCAAGCGGTATGAACATTGACTTCTCCAATTTCAGGTGGTCCCTGCTTTCTCCCTCCTTCCCCTCCCCTTCCCAGCTCTCCCACAGCCCACTGTCTCCGCCTCTCCCTTTCTTCTTCCCGCCCCCACCCACCCCCACATCGGTCTGAAGAAGGGTCCCGACCCGAAAGGTCACCTATTACTTCGCTCCATAGATGCTGCCTCACCCGCTGAGTTTCTCCAGCATTTTTGTCTACCTTTGAAACTTTGTCAGTGCCCTTTAAGGGCAACTATTTGCATACATTGGGTACGCAAGCAAAGAATTGCACTGTGCCTTATTGCATTCCATTTCTTCAGCACGACATGCCAGAAAGCCAGGCATGTGCGTTTGCTCCATTTCTTCTTCAATCATAGAGTCATAGAGTCATACAGTGTGGAAACAGGCCCTTTGGCCCAACGTCCCACCCACCCGCCAACGTTTGTCTCGCATCATTCTAAACCTGTCCTATCCATGTACCTGTTTAAATGTTTCTTAAACATTGCAATAGTCCATGTCTCAACTACCTCCTCCGGCAGCTCATTCCCTACACCCACCACCCCTTTTGTGAAAATGGCACCCCTTCAGATTCTTACCAAATCTTCCCCCCTCACCTTAAACCCGTGTCCTCTGGTTCTCGATTCCCGTACCGCGGGCAAGAGACTCTGTGCGTCTTACCCGGTCTACCTTACCCTCGTGATTTTTGCACACAATTCACCAACATCTGCCGGCATATCTGCAACGTCCCACCTTCCTCGGATTTGCTGCCAGATGCCGGTAACCAAGGCAACACGACAGACACTAATCAGCGCTGCCTTAGTTGTCGCCGGCTGAATAATGGCTTTGGTGTAAGAAATGGCCACGTTAGGACTGCTGACCCGACGAGAAAATTACTGTGCCAGCACTGATCTGCTCAGGGTCAGCCCACAACTGTTGTCCACTCCGCCTGCTGCCGACTGCAAGCTGCAAAAACTGATAGCTCCACAAAGCCCGATCAATACCAGCTCAAACAAAACACCATGTCAAATCTTTTTTTTCGGGGGGGGGGGGGGGGGGGGGAGGGCAGAGATTTACAGATTCTGTCAGATCGGTTTTGTTGCAGAATAACGTTGACTTTTGTCGACACTAAATGTTAACTGCCTGAGAGTGAGATGTGCTAGCAAAGTCAGCTTGGTTTTCAGTAGAATGGCGAGCTGATTGAGAGCTACGGGCTGCAGTTTAATGGAGAGATCGATCTGTCTTATGCTGAGAGAATGGAGCGGCTGGGCTTGTACACTCTGGAGTTTAGAAGGATGAGCGGAGATCTCATTGAAACGTATAAGATTGCGAAGGGCTTGGACACGCTGGAGGCAGGAAACATGTTCCTGATGTTGGGGGAGTCCAGAACCAGGGGCCACAGTTTAAGAATAAGGAGTAAGCCATTTAGAACGGAGACGAGGAAACACTTTTTCTCACAGGGAGTGGTGAGTCTGTGGAATTCTCCGCCTCAGAGGGCGGTGGAGGCAGGTTCTCTGGATACTTTCAAGGGAGAGCTAGATAGGGCTCTTAAAGATAGCGGAGTCAGGGGATATGGGGAGAAGGCAGGAACGGGGTACTGATTGGGGATGATCAGCCATGATCACATTGAATGGCGGTGCTGGCTCGAAGGGCCGAACGGCCTACTGCTGCACTTATTGTCTATTGTCTATTGTCTTTTGTCTATTGTCTAGATTCAGATGGTTTATTCCAGCCTTGGAGGGCATCTACCACACACGGTGCCTCAGGAAGGCCGTCAGCATCCACAAAGACTCCTCTCACCCTTGTAATGGACTGTTCAAACTACTCCCTACCGGCAGACGTTACAAGGCCTTCTATGCCCGCACCTCCAGACTCAGGAACAGCTTCATTCCCAGAGCTATAACGGCTCTGAACCGGCCCTGCTGAGTAACCCCCACCCCCATGGACTGTCTCCCCCGGCCTCGCACTTTAGTGTGTGTTGATGTTACTGGTCAAATGTTCGTTTTTACAAACCTTGTTCTCGGGGGTTGCTAAACCTAAATTTTATTTGTCGATTAAGTTATGACATCGGATGGAAGTTGCAAACCAAATCTCGTTGCCCTTCTGTGTAATGACTATAAAAGATATTATTATTATTATTATTATTATTATTATCACCTGATCTATCTTTCCCTCTCAATCCCATTCTCCTGCCTTCTTCCCATAGCCCCTGGCGCCCGTACTAATCAAGCATCTCTCAACCTCTGTCATAAAAAAAATATCCATTGACTGCCTCCACAGCCTTCTGTGGCAATCTTCTTCTTGTCAAATCCACCCACAAGATTATAAGTTGTTCAGCCAGAGCTGAACACACTTCTCGGCATCTGGTGGAAAGTGGTGGAAAGATTGGTGGGGAACAGGGCCGCGACGTGAACGCTCTTTCCTTGGCCCCACTGTGGCAATGAATTCCACAGATTCACCACCCTAAATAAATTCCTCCTCATTTCCTTTCTAAAGGTATGTGCTTTTATTCTGAGGCGATGGCCTCTGGTCCTAGACTCTCCCACTAGTGGAAACATCCTCTCCACATCCACTCTATCCAGGCCTTTCACTGTTCTGTATGCTTCAATGAGATACCCACTCATCCTTCTCAACTCCAGCAAGTACAGGCCTAGTGTGCTGTCAGGCGCTCATCATATGCTAACACACTCATTTCTGGAATCATTAGTATAAACCTCCTCTGGACCCTCTCCAGAGCCAGCACATCCTTCCTCAGATATGGTGCCCACAGTTGTTCACAATATTCCAAATGGGGCCTGACCAGCACCTTATAGAGCCTCAATATTACATCCCTGTTTTTGTATACAAGCCCTCTTGAAATAAATGCTAGCATTGAGTTTGCTTTCATAACAACCCATGCGACTTGCAGATTAACTTTTTGGGAATCCTGCACCAGCACTCCCAAGTCTCTTCGCACCTCCGATTTCTGGATTCTCTCTCCCATTAGAAAATAGTCTACGCCTTTATTCCTATTACCAAAATGCATGACTCTACACTTTGCCACACTATATTCCATCTGCCACTTCTCTGCCCACTCTGCCAACCCGTCCAAGTCTTCCTGCAGAGTCCCTGCTTTCTCTGCGCCACCTGCCCTTCCACCTATTTTCATATCATCCGCCACAAAACCTTCGATCCCCTCGTCCAAATCATTAATATACAACGTGAAGAGCAGTCGCCCCAGCACTGATGTTTTTTTCTAGGATAATAGAAACATAGAAAATAGGTGCAGGAGTAGGCCATTCGGCCCTTCGAGCCTGCACCGCCATTCTATATGATCATGGCTGATCATCCAACCCAATAATGGGTGATTAGGAGTGAAATCGGCTGGAATCTAACCGAGGGGCACGGAGTGATTATACACAGAATAATGCAAATAGTAACACTCCGATTATCTGCAACCCGACTACATTTGTTATTTCCTACTAGCCAATTATAGTTGTTTCTGGACCGCAGGCGGAGAAGGAACTTGTGGCCTCAAAAGCTTCTGGGGTTAGGTTCAGCAAGGGGGAGATGCAACGAGACCTGGGTGTCCTTGTACACCGGTCACTGAAAGTTGGCGTGCAGGTACAGCAGGCAGTGAAGAAAGCTAATGGAATGTTGGCCTTCATAACAAGAGGATTTCAGTACAGGAGTAAAGAGGTTCTTCTGCAGTTGTATAGGGCTCTGGTAAGACCACATCTGGAGTATTGTGTCCAGTTTTGGTCTCCGAATTTGAGGAAGGACATCCTTGTGATTGTGGCAGTGCAGCGTAGGTTCACGAGATTGATCCCTGGGATGGCGGGACTGTCATATGAGGAAATATTGAGAAGACTAGGCTTGTATTCACTTGGGTTTAGCAGGATGAGGGGGGATCTTATAGAAACATGTAAAATTATAAAAGGACTGGACAAGCTAGATGCAGGAAAAATGTTCCCAATTTTGGGGGGGGGTCCAGAACCAGGGGCCACAGTCTTAGAATAAAGGGGAAGCCATTTAAGACTGTGGTGAGAACAAACTTTTTCACCCAGAGATGTGTTAATTTGTGGAATTCCCTGCCACAGAGGGCAGTGGAGGCCAAATCACTGGATGGGTTTAAGAGAGAGTTAGATAGAGCTCTAGGGGCGAGTGGAATCAAGGGATATGGGGAGAAGGCAGGCACGGGTTATTGATTGGGGACAATCAGCCATGATCACAATGAATGGCGGTGCTGGCTCGAAGGGCCGAATGGCCTCTTCCTGCACCTATTTTCTATGTTTCTATGTTTATATGACACAGGCAGAGCAGCACGGGTTTGGCGAGACATTAGTCGCTGGGCTGGGGAACCCAGTATGGGATCCCTTGCAATTCTCGCCTCCAGACCAACAAGGGCTATGGCCGCCTGGGTCACGTCTATGGCCCAGCCAAAGAACCGCGCTCTTATCTGGGTGAAGCGGATGGGGCCATTTACAGACGCAACCGTCAACATCTCCTTCCAGTGAAGGAACCGCGTCCTGCGACTCCGTATCCGGATGTCTCGCCTATTACCTGGGGAAATTTGTTCCCAACCTCAGCGACATATCTATCACCCTGCAGGAACTGACTCACAAAGGCGCTGCATGGTCCTGGTATCCGCAGCACCAAAAAGCTTTCCACACTCTCGAGTTACAATTGGCTAGTGGGAAATAGACAATAGACAACAGACAATAGGTGCAGGAGTAGGCCATTCGGCCCTTCGAGCCAGCACCGCCATTCAACGTGATCATGGCTGATCATCCCCAATCAGTACCCCGTTACTGCCTTCACCCCATATCCCCTGACTCCGCTATCTTTCAGAGCCCTATCTAGCTCTCTCTTGAAAGAACCCAGAGAACCGGCCTCCACCGCCCTCTGAGGCAGAGAATTCCACAGACTCACAACTCTCTGCGTGAAATTTCCTTCCAAAGGGTTGATTTTGCCAGGACTAGAGGGTGTTAGCCTCGGGAGAGGTTGAGTAGGCTGGGTCTCTATTCCATGGAGCGCAGGAGGATGAGGGGAGATCTTATCGAAGTATACAAAATCATGGGAGAAATAGATCGGGTAGATGCGCAGAGTCTTTTACCCAGAGTAGGGGAATCGAGAACCAGAGAGAGTTCATAGGTTCAAGGTGAAGGGGAAAAGATTTAATAGGAGTCAGAGGGGTAACTTGGGTGGGTGTATGGAACAAGCTGCCAGAGGAGGTAGTTGAGGCTGGGACTATCCCATCGTTTAAGAAACAGTTGGACAGGTACACGGATGGGACAGGTTTGGAGGGCTATGGACCAAGCGCAGGCAAGCGGGGCAAGTGTAGCTGGGACACTGTTGGTCGGTGTGGGTGAGTTGGGCTGAAGGGCCTGTTTCCACACTGTATCATTCTGTAAACTGACCAAGGTCCCATTTCCCACACTCCCTCTAACCATTTTCTAATCTAAATCTAGCAATGTTACAAAATTTTGAGATTTTAAAAATCAAGTCTGCAATCGCATCAGATAAAGCATAAAAATAAGTTTAATTTGACACCTAATTTACTTTCATCTCTTCAGTATTAAGAAAGTTATGGCCATTTTCATACTCGGAAATGAGCATCTTGCTTCCCATTGCCTTTCAATTGACTTAACTCAAAAGCTGTGATCTGGAAAAGTTAAATGTCCATAACATTCTTAAAAATTAAGAGAACTCAATGAAATTTTCAGTTATTATAGATTGAAGCATTCTGAAACAAATATGAAACAATCTTACTTGGATTACCTGAAATTAAAGCATATAATTAGTTAGTTATCTAATTGTAGCTAATTACAAAATTCAATGAGTAGATCTAAACATCTATCAACTTCTTAAGAAAAGATAAACTTTTTTTAAATTGCCTAAATGTCCAAATAACATTCACACAATAATCCACAATATAACATAATTTTTAAATCTCATTTTCATGAATTTCTGGGCCAAATGGAAGGAATTTAGTGTTTGATTCCTGTAAATTAATGGCCATTTAAATCAACTAGCGAGTGGGTTTTAGTGGAATGCGGTGGATTAGAACGTTGCGGTTAGCGGTGAAGTCGGGAGGAAAAATACCGGGGTTTCATACAGTTTTTGGGGAACCCATTTCGCAACATAAAAATATTATTAATGCCTCCCGAAAAACCAACTTTTAATATAAAAATAAAGTATTTACCTTTTTTTCTTCCCTACGCAAAATGCTTCCGGTTGTCTGCGGTCACGGCTTTTGAAGGTGATTTTTAAATTACTCTAGTTAATAAATAATCTAGAGTAATTTAAAAATACCACCATTCATTAAATGTCGGAGCGATTTTTCTTCAGCAACCAAATCGCCCGACATTGATCGATTATCCAAGCCTGTGGAAAAACGGCACTTTAAACCCGCCCCCCTCTGCAAGGCGCAAAAGTCGCGCACACGGGGAGCGGCAGAAGTGCAGCGTCGCTAAAGGTAAGTTTTGTAACATACCTACTAAATCTAATCTAGATATCTTCCTCCCCCTCTCCCATCAGGCAAAAGGTACAGAAGTGTGAAAACGCACACCTTCAGATTCAGGGACAGTTTCTTCCCAGCTGCTATCGGGCAACTGAACCATTCTACCACAACCAGAGACCAGCGCTGAACTACTATCTACCTCATTGGTGACCCTCGGACTATCCTTGTGCAGGGAGGAACTGCGGATGTTGGTTTAAACCGAAGATGGCCACAAGAAGCTGGAGTAACTCAGCGGGACAGGCAGCATCTCTGGAGAAAGGCCTCGACCCGAAACGTCACCCATTCCTTCTCTCCAGAGATGCTGCCTGTCCCGCCGAGTTACTCCAGCTGTTTCCGTCTATTCTTCATCAGACTTTACTGGCTTTACTCGACACTAAACGTTATTCCCTTATTATGTATCTGTACACTGCAAATAGCTCGATTATAATCAGGTAATGAAAACCTTATTGCACTGGTCATAGAGTCATAGTCATACAGCATGGAAACAGACCCTTCGGCCCAACTTGCCCATGCCGACCAAGGTGCCTCATCTTCACTAGTCCCACCTGCCCACGTTTGGTCCATATTTCCTCCAACTCTTTCCTGTCGATGTACCTGTCTCTTAAATGTTCTTAAAGATTAGTAAAAGATTAGCTTAAAGATAGCGGAGTCATGGGGATATGGGGAGAAGGCAGGAACGGGGTACTGATCGGGGATTGAATGGCGGTGCTGGCTCGAAGGGCCGAATGGCCTCCTCCTGCATCTATTGTCTATTGTCTTATAGTGGTGTAATAATAATATTATGGTGTGTAACCTTTTACAATGTGAATTAAAATATGTCGCTGTTTCAATATACTGTAAATAATATTCAGGAATCTGGAAAATTCACTAATTTTGTGTCGCCAGAACTTCAAGCCCGCGGAGTTTTTACCGTTCCATACAGTGAGTTACTGACTGAAATATTTTCTATGGGATAATGGTGCTCGGAAGGGACTCACAGGCGAGAATTAAATTGAAGAGTTTAGATGGTTTACAGGCAGAATAATAGATACCTGGGAATAGGCTACAGGCTGTAATTTAATCGAGCGGAGAGATAGCAGTTTTATACGATATTGGATACCCCAGAGTTAGTTAATAGGTTGGAATTATTCAAAAGATTTAGATGTTTCTTTATTGAGAATAATGGATACTGGAAAGTGAGTTACGAACCGCAATCTAATCAGAAGTGTCATTGGTTTATATGTAGGATAATGTATACCTGGGAAAAACACAAAGTGCTGGAGGAACTCAGCGGGTCAGGCAGCTTCTGGGTGGAGAAGGCTGTGGAGGCCAAGTCGGTGGTTATTTTTAAGGCAGAGATAGATAGATTCTTGATTTGTACAGGGTGTCAGGGGTTATGTTCAGTTCAGCATTCAACACCATTATCCCCCAGCACCTGATAAGCATAGAAACATAGAAATTAGGTGCAGGAATAGGCCATTCGGCCCTTCGAGCCCGCACCGCCATTCAATATGATCATGGCTGATCATCCAACTCAGTATCCCGTACCTGCCTTCTCTCCATACCCTCTGATCCCCTTAGCCACAAGGGCCGCATCTAACTCCCTCTTAAATAAATCCAATGAACTGGCCTATATCCAATTCTCTGTGGCAGAGAATTCCAGAGACCCACCACTCTCTGTGTGAAAAAATTTCTTCTCATCTCGGTCCTAAAGGATTTCCCCCTTATCCTTAAGCTGTGACCCCTTGTCCTGGACGTCCCCAACATCGGGAACAATCTTCCTGCATCTAGCCTGTCCAACCCCTTAAGAATCTTGTAAGTTTCTATAAGATCCCCTCTCAATCTCCTAAATTCTAGAGAGTATAAACCGAGTCTATGCAGTCTTTGTTCATAAGACAGTCCTGACATCCCAGGAATCAGTCTGGTGAACCTTCGCTGCACTCCCTCTATGGCAATAATGTCCTTCCTCAGATTTGGAGACCAGAACTGTACGCAATACTCCAGGTGTGGCCTCACCAAGACCCTATACAACTGAAGTAGAACCTCCCTGCTCCTATACTCAAATCCTTTTGCTATGAAAGCTAACATACCATTGGCTTTCTTCACTGCCTGTTGTACCTGCATGCCTACTTTCAATGACTGGTGTACCATGACACCCAGGTCACGCTGCATCTCCCCTTTTCCTAATCGGCCACCATTTAGATAGTAGTCGGTTTTCCTATTTTTGCCACCAAAGTGGATAACCTCACATTTATCCACATTATACTGCATCTGCCAAACATTTGCCCACTCACCCAGCCTATCCAAGTCACCTTGCATTCTCCTAGCATCCTCCTCACAGCTAACACTGCCCCCCAGCTTAGTGTCATCCGCAAACTTGGAGATATTGCCTTCAATTCCCTCATCCAGATCATTTATGTATATTGTAAATAGCTGGGGTCCCAGCACTGAGCCTTGCGGTACCCCACTAGTCACTGCCTGCCATTGTGAAAACGACCCGTTAACTCCTACTCTTTGCTTCCTGTTTGCCAGCCAGTTCTCTATCCACATCAATACTGAACCCCCAATGCCATATGCTTTAAGTTTATATACTAATCGCTTATGTGGGACCTTGTCGAAAGCCTTCTGGAAGTCCAGATACACCACATCCACTGGTTCTCCCCCATCCACGCTACTAGTTACATCCTCGAAAAATTCCACAAGATTCGTCAGACATGATTTACCTTTCGTAAATCCATGCTGACTTTGTCCAATGATTTCACCACTTTCCAAATGTGCTGCTATCCCATCTTTAATAACTGACTCTAGCAGTTTCCCCACTACCTGGTTCCATTGGGCATCGGCACCCCCATGTGTAACTGGCTACTGGACTTCCTCACTGACAGACCCCAGTCTGTGAGGGTTGGAAATAACACCTCCAACACCATCTCTCTGAGCACCAGCTCCCCTCAGGGCTGTGTCCTGAGTCCACTGCTGTTCACCCTGATGACTCACGACTGTTGTGCCAGGTTTAGTACAAACCACATCATGAAGTACGCAGATGACACAACAGTGGTGGGCCTCATCAGGGACGACAATGAGCTGGCTTACAGGGAAGAGGTGAAACAACTGGTGGACTGGTGCAATACGAACAACCTGATCCTGAATGTCGAAAAAACAAAGGAGGTTATCGTCGACTTCAGGAAAACCCGGCACAGTCCCACACCACTTCACATCAATGACAGCGATGTGGAGGTGGTCAGTAGCACAATGTTCCTGGGGGTGCAAATCACTAACAGTCTGACCTGGTCGAATAACATCTCATCAACAGTTAAGAGAGCGCAGCAGCGGTTGCACTTTCTGCGCCGGATGAGAGGAGGTCACCTCCCCCATCCCATCCTCACTACTTTCTACAGGGGCACCATAGAGAGTATTCTGACCAGCTGTATCTCTGTCTGGTTTGGGGACTGTAAAGCCTCCGACTGGAAGTCTGTGCAGAGAGTGGTGAGGACAGCGGAAAAAATCATCGGGACTTCTCTCCCCTCAATCGGGGATATTTTTGACCAAACGTTGCGTGTCTAAGGCCAGCAGTATTATAAAAGACCCCACACATCTCCATCACGGACTGTTCACTCTGCTGCCCTCGGGAAAAAGATATCGCAGCATAAGGAGCAGAATATCAAGGTTCTGCAACAGCTTCTTCCCACGAGCCATCAGACTCCTGAATGCCATGTAATGGGCTGCCACCATTGTCTATTTATCCTTTTATCCTTTTTATCCATTTTATCCATGTCTATCCTTCTGTTAATTATCGTGTTGCACAGGGAGCCAAATGCAACGTAATTTCGTTTGGAACTGCATATATCGATGTATTTCTAAATGACAATAAAGTTTGTTTGACTTGATTGACTTTGACTATGGGGAGAAGGCAGGAGAATGGGGTTAGGAGGGAGAGATAGATCAGCCATGATTGAATGGCGGAGTAGACTTGATGGGACGAATGGCTTAATACTGTTCATATCACTTATAAGGGGAATGTGTGCGAAGGAACTGCAGATGCTGGTTTGCACAGAAGATAAACACAAACAGCTGGAATAACCCAATGGGTCAAGTAACATCTCCGAAGAAAAGGAATCGGTGATGATTCGGGTCAAGGGAAGGGTCTCGATCTGAAACGTCACCTCATTCTTCTCTCCAGAGATGCTGTCTGACCCGCTGAGTTACTCCAGCATTTTGTGCCTGTCTGGGTGGAGAATATATACCTGGGAGAGGGTTATAGAATGGAATTTAATCTCAGGGCTCAAAAATGTATAAGCCTTGAGGATTGTGATGAGAGCTGAGAGGAGAAGAAGAAGTCAAAAGTCAAAGTCAAAAGAGTTTATTGTCATGTGTCCCTGACAAGACAATGAAATTCTTTCTTTGCATAGCACAACAGAACATAGTAGGCATTGACTACAATTATATACCTAAATACACACATGAATGAATAAATTGATAAAGTGCAAATAACAGATAATGGGTTATTAATGTTCAGAGTTTTGTCCGCGCCAAGTTTAATAGCCTGATGGCTGTGGGGAAGTAGCTATTCCTGAACCTGGTCGTTGCAGTCTTCAGGCTCCTGTACCTTCAACCTGAAGGTAGCAGGGAGATGAGTGTGTGGCCAGGATGGTGTGGGTCCTTGATGGTGCTGCCAGCCTTTTTGAGGTAGCGACTGCGGTAGATCCCCTCGACGGAAGGAAGGTCAGAGCCGATGATGGACTGGGCAGTGTTTACTGCTTTTGTAGTCTTTTCCTCTCCAGGGCGCTCAAATTGCCGAACCAAGCCACGATGCAATCGGGCAGTAAGCTCTCTACTGTGCAACTGAAGAAGTTAGAGAGAGTCCTCCTTGACAGACCAACTCTCCGTAATCTTCTCAGGAAGTAGAGGCGCTGATGAGCTTTCTTAGTAATTGCATCTGTGTTCTCGGACCAGGAAAGATCTTCACAGATGTGCACTCCCAGGAATTTGAAGCTCTTGACCCTTTCAACCATCGACCCGTTGATATAAACAGGACTGTGGGTCCCCATCCTACTCCTTCCAAAGTCCACAATCAGTTCCTTGGTTTTGCTGGTGTTGAGGGCCAGGTTGTGGTGCTGGCACCATATGGACAGCCGCTCGATCTCTCTTCTATACTCTGACTCATCCCCATCAGTGATACGTCCCACAACAGTGGTGTCGTCAGCGAACCTGATGATGGAGTTCGCACTATGACCGGCTACGCAGTCATTAATATAGAGTGAGTACAGCAGGGAGCTGAGCATGCAGCCTTGAGGTGCTCTCATGCTGATTGTTATCGAGTCTGACACATTACCACCAATACGAACAGACTGTGGTCTGTGAATGAGGAAGTCGAGGATCCAATTGCAGAGGGATGCACAGAGCCCCAGTTCTGCGAGCTTGGTAACCAGCTTGGAGGGGATGATTGTGTTAAATGCCGAGCAGTAGTCAATGAATAACAGCCTGACATATGAGTTTTAGTTGTCCAAGTGGTCCAGAGCGGAGTGGAGAGCCAGCGAGATCGCATCCACCTGTTGTGGCGGTAAGCGAACTGCAGTGGGTCCAGGTTTTTGTCGAGGTAGGAATTGATTTTCGCCATGATCAACCTCTCAAAGCTCTTCATCACCACAGGTGTTAGTGCCACTGGTCGATAGTCATTGAGGCACGTCACCTTGCTCTTCTTGGGCACCGGTATTATTGATGGCCTTTTGAAGCAGGTGGAAACCTCAGACCTCAGAAGTGACAGGTTGAAAATGTCCGTAAAACCTCCAGCCAGTTGGTCCGCACAGGTTTTTAGAACACGACCAGGTATACCATCAGGTCCAGGCGCTTTTCGATGGGTTCACCCCTCTGAAGGATTTCCTGACGTCGGCCTCTGTGACTGAGACTGAAATACCATCGCAGCGAATGGGGGCTCGGGAAGGCACATCGGTGTTCTCCTTATCAAAGCGTGCGTAAAAAGCATTGAGCTCATCAGGGAGTGATGTATCGCCGACATCCGAGCTGCCTCCTGGTTTCGCCTTGTCGGAGGTGATTGCATTCAGTCCCCGCCACAGCTGCCGAACATCTGTCTCATCCTCCAGCTTGGAGCAGAACTCCCTTTTGGCCTTTTTGTTGGCCTTACCAAGGTCGTATCTGGACTTCGTGTAGATCACTGTATCATCAGACATGAATGCCCGGTGTCTGGTCTTCAGTAGAGTTCATCCAAGGTTTCTGATTGGGAAACACTCGGAAGGCTTTGGTGGGGATGCAGTTATAAGAAGTTATATTGTTGGAATGTCTGTCCGGAGTTTCTCCCCGTGACCTGCGTGGGTTTTCTCCGAGATCTTCGGTTTCCTCCCACACTTCCTTCCTCCCACGCTGAAGGGCCTGTTTCCGTGCTGTATCTCAAAACTAAACTCAACATTAACTCGAAAGGATTTATTGCGTGTTCGTGATAATCTACAGCACGTCACATCAATTTAATAACTTACCTAGAAAAACAAAGCAATTGTGAAAGTCTCGCTCTTGTGACTATTTGACTTGTTCTCAGCAAAGGCTAATGATACATATTAGGTGATCATTCCAAGTGCCATTGGAAGTGAATTCCAGGTGCAGATTCATTGTAAAGACCGTTTATCAATCAACACATTATATCAAATCATGAGAGGAACAGATCGGGTAGATGCACAGAGTCCCTTGCCCAGAGTAAGTGAATCGAGGACCACAGGATATAGTTTAGATACAGTGCGGAAACAGGCCCTTCGGCCCCCCGAGTCTGCGCCGACCAGCGATCCCCGCACATTAACACTATCCTACACACACTAGGGATAATTAACACATACACCAAGCCAATTAACCTACATACCTGTACGTCTTTGGAGTGTGGGAGGAAACCGAAGATCTCGGAGAAAACTCACGCGGTCACGGGGAGAACATACAAACTACATACGGACAGCACCCGTAGTCTGGATCGAACCCGGGTCTTTGGTGCTGCAAGCGTTGTAAGGCAGCGACTCTACCACTGCGCCAGCGTGGCCGCCCAGGTCAACATATAACCATATAACAATTACAGCACGGAAACAGGCCTTCTCGGCCCTTCCAGTCCGTGCCGACCATTTATTTTCCCCAAGTCCCATCTACCTGCACTCAGACTATACCCCTCCATTCCCTTCCCGTCCATACACCTATCCACGTTACTTTTAAATGTTAAAATCGATCCTGCCACCACTTCTGCAGGAAGATCATTCCACACAGCCACCACTCTCTGAGTAAAGAAGTTCCCCCTCATGTTACCCCTAAACTTCTGTCCCTTAATTCTCATGTCTTTAAGGTTAAGGTATATAGGTTTAAGGTGAAGGGGAAAAGATATAATAGAAATCTGAGGGGTAACTTTTTCACACAAAGGGAGGTGGATGAATGGGACAAGCTGCCAAGAAACATTTGGACAGGTACATGGATAGGACAGGTTTGGAGGGATATGGACCAAATCCTGACAGGTGGGTCTAGTGTAGCTGGGATACACTAGTGTACCTGGACCACAAACACCACCACAGTAGTCAAGAAGGCCCAGCAGCGACTCTACTTTCTGAGGATCCTCATGAAAAACAACCTGGAAGAGAAGCTGCTGGTGTCCTTCTACCGCTGCTCTATCGAGAGTGTGCTGGCGTACTGTATAACCTCATGGTATGCCAGCTGCTCGGCAGCGGACAGGAGAGCCCTTCAAAGAGTCATCAACACCGCCCAAAAAATCACTGGCTGCCCACTGCCCTCCCTGAAGGACATCTTCAGCCCTCGCTGCCTTGGCAGGGCAGCCAACATCCTGAAGGACCCTTCCCACCCTGGACACAACCTGTTCCACCCGCTGCCCTCTGGCAGATGGTACAGGTCTTTCAAAACTCGCACGAACAGACTCAGAGGCAGCTTCTACCCCATTGCCATACGTGAGCTTAACAATGCAAAATAAGAACTCACATTTAACTCACATTCAAACTGAATTGTTTAAAATTTTTTTTTTTAATATGTATATATTTTTACCCTTCCTTATATTTTAAGATTGTTCTTGTGAATCGCACCGTCGGATTGACTTTTAAATTTCGTTGCACCATGTGGAATGACAATAAAGAGATTCTGATTCTTCTGATTCTGATATGTTGGCCAGTCTGGGCAAGTTGGGCCGAAGGGCCTGTTTGCACACTGTATCACTCTATGACTGTGACTCAATTAATGCTTTGTTCAGTATAATCAATGCATGTGATATCTTTTGATATGGATGTCGTCATAGTAATTGGACTCAGGAAGGAGATGAATGCTTCTTTAAAGTGGATTTGGTAATGGTGGAAGTGCTTCCACATCACTGGCCTGTCAGACAGAGAATAAAAAGGTGCTATATTTAAGAAAAAATATCCTTCTTTCTTCTCCACTCTAGTTCTTGAAGAATACTCCTGATCCCTGGCATACGTGACCTTGGCTCTCATTTCATTCCTACCATAACGAAGAAGGTGTAGGACGATGAAAACATGGCCAGCAGGTTCAAGAGCAGCTTCCTCCCTTCAACCATCAGGCTCCAGAGCACCACGCAACACTTAAAAGGAGGACACAAAGTGCTGGAGTAAATCACCAGGTCACTTATAGGTATCAGCAGGTAGCGTCTCGGGAGAACATGGATGGGTGCCATTTGGATTTGACACCCGTCCAACATTGCCCATCCATGCTCTCCAGAAGCTACCTGAACCGCTGAGCTACTCCAGCACTTTGTGTAAAAAACAGCATTCCCATTTCCTTGTCGGAAGAAGTCTGAGGTCTGAAGAAGGGTCTCGACCCGAAACGTCACCCATTCCTTCTCTCCAGAGATGCTGCCTGTCCCGATGAGTTACTCCAGCACTTTGGTTAAAGCAGCATCTCCTTGTTCCTACACAACACTAACCTCAACTCTCAACTTCTATGGACTGTCTTTCAATAAAATATGGATTTGGGGTTTTTTTGCATTTGTATTGTAGTTATTAATTTGTTCATTTTTGTTTCGTTTTAGTTTAGAGGGGGGGGTTCCCAAACTTTTTCATCCCGTTTACCCCAGGCAACTTTAATAGCACATAACAGTGTTATCTCACTTATTTATGAACAACTAATGATGAACATATACCGGTGTACCAGAACCAAACACAGTCAGCCAATGAGAAAAAAGATGTACAAATCCAGATTCAGCAAATTTACCCTCTGGGTAGGCGAAATTTACCCCCTGGTGGTAAATTTCCCCAGGTTGGGAACCCTTGGTTTAGAGATACAGAGTGGAAACAGGCCCTTCGGCCCACCGGGTCCGGGCTGACCAGCGATCCCCGCACATTAACACCTTCCTACACCCACTAGGGACAATTTTTACATTTACCAAGCCAATTAACCTACTTACCTGCATGTCTTTGGAGTGTGGGAGGACACCGAAGATCTCGGAGAAAACCCACTCTGGTCACGTACAAACTCCGTACAGACAGCACCCGTAGTTGGGTTTGAACCCGGGTCTCCGGTGCTGCATTCGTTGTAAGGCAGCAACTCTACCGCTGCGCCACCGTGAATGCCCTGTTTATTGTATATTATCTGTGTGTATTAAGTTGATGCTGTCCCACTGCTGCGAGTTAGAATTTCATTGTTGGAACATATCACAATCAAACACTCTTGACTATCTTAAATCTTGCCTCTCTGGTTTAGGTTTATTATTGTCATGTGCACTGAGATGCAACATCTATCCTTGTACGTCCGCCCTCGACCATCCAGGAACCACGACAGTCCTTTCAGGTGAGCCAGAGATTTACTTGCACCTCCTCCAACCTCATCTACTGTATCCAATGCTCCCGTTATGGGCTCCTATACATCATCGAGACCAAGCGCAGGCTCGGCGATTGTTTCGTTTTAACGTCCGTCTTGGCCTACTCGATCTCTCTGGTTGCCAAACTCCCCCTCCCATTCCCACACTGACCTTTCTGTCCTGGGCCTCCTCCACTGTCGGAGTGAGGCCCAGCACAAATTGGAGGAACAGCACCTCATATTTTGCTTGGGTAGCTAACACCCCAGTGGCATGAACGTAGTTTTCTCTAATTCCAAGTAACAACTGCATTCCCCACCCTCCCCCTCTCTTCATCCTTCCCTTCACCACCCTAATCACCCGAGCTTGTATCCCTCTTGATAGCACACCTTCCCCAGACAACAATGGACCATTGTGGGCTCCATGCTTCCTGAGGTCATCGGTTACCGGCCCCCATTTGGTCTGGCATGTTCTCGCCTTCAGTTAATTTCCTCTCCAACCCCACCCCTCCACCACCTCCACTTTCAGAGATTTCTGTTTCCTCCCACACTCCAAAGGCGTACAGGTTTGTACGTTAACTGGCTTGGTGCAAATGTAAAACTGCCCCTAGTGTGCGTCGGGTAGTGTTGATGTTCGGGGATCGCTGGTCGGTGCGGACTCGGTGGGCCGAAGGGCCTGTTTCCAAGCTGTATCTCTAAAGATGTCTTCACAGGATGCTCTGACAGGCACATTTAGTTTATTACAGTTTACAAACGCAGCGCGGGAACAGGCCGTTCGGCCCACCGAGTCCGCGCCGACCAGCGATCCCCGCACATTAACACGAAGATTGCAACCTTCACGTGGTCCGCCATGTTTGTCCTACACACACTACGGACAATTTACACCTATCCCAAGTCAATTAACCTGCAAACCCGCACGTCTTTGCAGTGTGGGAGGAAAGCGAAGATCTTGGAGAAAACCCACGCGTACATAAACTCCGCACAGACAGCACCCGTAGTCGGGATCGAACCCGGGTCTCCGGCAATGCAAGCGCTGTAAGGCAGCTACTCTACCGCTGCGCCACCGTGCCGCACTATGTTCTGGCAGAGAGTGACTGGCAGAGAGTGACTAACTACAGGTATGCCTGGCACCTTTGCCCAGTGCCAGCCTGTGGGTTGATGGTGCCAGAGACAGGGAGACCCCAGCCATTGCAGGAGCAGCCCACCCGAGGCACCAGCATCTGCCTTTATTTTCTTGAGTGGCATGAAGCAGCTGTTGGAGAACAGCAAGGCAGATGTTCCCCTGAATGGATTGATGTACTTCCTTTTGTTAGACAAGGTCTGGGAAAAATAACACCGGGCACGTTTAGTAATGAGTGATGTTGGAATGATGTGCCATCCATTCAATTGAAAAAAACACTTTGGAATGAATCACATTTCTCCACCATTCAGGCACAGAGTCTCTCGCCTAGAGGAGGGGAATCGAGAACCGGAGATCATAGGTTTAAGTTCAAGATTCAAGAGAGTTTATTGTCATGTGTCCCTGATAGGACAATGAAATTCTTGCTTTGCTTCAGCACAACAGAACATAGTTGGCATTGACTACAGAACAGATCAGTGTGTCCATATACCATTATATAAATATATACACACATGAATAAATAAACGAATAAAGTGCAAATAACAGGTAATGGGTTATTAGTTATCAGAGTTTTGTCTGAGCCAGGCCCAATAGCGTGATGGCTGTGGGGAAGCAGCTATTCCTGAACCTGGACGTTGCAGTCTTCAGGCTCCTGTATCTTCTACCTGAAGGTAGCAGGGAGATGAGTGTGTGGCCAGGGTGGTGTGGGTCCTTGGTGATGCTGCGGGCCTTTTTGAGGCAGCCACTGCGGCAAATCCAAGGTGAGAGGGAAAAGATTGCGTAGGAACCTGAGGGGTAACTTTTACATGCAAACAGTGGTGGGTGTATGGAACGAGCTGGCGGAGGAGGTAGTTGAGGCAGGTACTATGGACAACATTCAGGAAACATTTTGACAGATACATGGATAGGACAGGTTTAGAGGGATATGGGTCAAATGCAGGCAGGTGGGACAAGTGTAGCTGGGACATGTTGACCAGTGTGGGCATGTTGGGCCGAAGGGCCTGTTTAGACACGGAATGTCTCTTTGACTCTATCATTGTGACCACATTTTGGAAGGTCCAAACATATCAAAACAAGTGTCAATAATCTGGGCTAAGGAGGGAGTTGGTTACGGAATAATGTCTTAGGGCAGCGTAATGGCGCAGCGGCAGAGCGACCCTCTGACAGCGCAGAGACCAAGGTTCAATCCTGACCACGGTTGCTGTGACCGCGTGGGTTTTCTCCGGATGCTATAGTCTCCTCGTGCATTCCAACGACGTGCAGGTTTGTAGGTTTCTTGGCTTCTGTAAATTGTCCCTAGCGTGTAGGATAGAACTAGTGGGAACAGGTGTTTGCAGGTCGGAGCGGACTCGGTGGGCCGAAGGGCCTATATCTTACGCTGTATCTGTAAACGAACTGAAAACTAAACTCATTTATGTCACTCCACTTGAATCGGCACCCCATTGTAGCCAGACTTCGTGCTATATACATAATCAGTCTGAAGAAGGGTCTCGAGCTAAAAACATCACCTATTCCTTCTCTCCAGATATGCTGCCTGTCCCGCTGAGTTGCTCCAGCATTATGTGTCTATCTTCATGTTATATTTCACAACTTCATTCTCTGCCTGTGTTTTAATCTTTGATGGATACCAAAAGCTGGGGCAACTCAGCAGGTTAGTCAGCATCTGATTCCTGGGATGTCAGGACTGTCTTATGAACAAAGACTGCATAGACTCGGTTTATACTCTCTAGAATTTAGGAGATTGAGAGGGGATCTTATAGAAACTTACAAAATTCTTAAGCGGTTGGACAGGCTAGATGCAGGAAGATTGTTCCCGATGTTGGGGAGGTCCAGGACAAGGGGTCACAGCTTAAGGATAAGGGGGAAATTCTGTAGGACAGAGATGAGAAGGACTTTTTTCACACAGAGAGTGGTGGGTCTCTGGAACTCTCTGCCACAGAGGGTAGTTGAGGCTAGTTCATTGGCTATATTTAAGGGGGAGTTAGATGTGGCCCTTGTGGCTAAGGGGATCAGAGGGTATGGAGAGAAGGCAGGTACGGGATACTAGAAATATAGAAACATAGAAAAATAGGTGCAGGAGTAGGCCATTCGGCCCTTCGAGCCTACACCGCCATTCAATGTGATCATGGCTGATCATCCAACTCAGTATCCGGTACCTGCCTTCTCTCCATACCCCCTGATCCCTTTAGCCACAAGTGCCACATCTAATGCCCTCTTAAATATAGCCAATGAACTGGCCTCAACTACCTTCTGTGGCAGAGAATTCCAGAGACTCGCCACTCTCTGTGTAAAGAATGTTTTTCTCATCTCGGTCCTAAAGGAATTCCCCCTTATCCTTAGACTGTGACCCCTTGTTCTGGACTCCCCCAACATCGGGAACAATCTTCCAGCATCTAGCTTGTCCAACCCCTTAAGAATTTTGTAAGTTTCTATAAGATCCCCCCTCAACCTTCTAAATTCCAGCGAGTACAAGCCGAGTCTATCCAATCTTTCCTCATATGAAAGTCCTGACATCCCAGGAATCAGTCTGGTGAATCTTCTCTGTACCCCCTCTATGGCAAGGATGTCTTTCCTCAGATTTGGAGACCAAAACTGTACGCAATACTCCAGGTGTGACCTCACCAAAACACTGTACAACTGCAGTAGAACCTCCCTGCTCCTATACTCAAATCCTTTCGCTATGAATGCTAACATACCATTTGCTTTCTTCACTGCCTGCTGCACCTGCATGCCTACTTTCAATGATTGGTGTACCATGACACCCAGGTCTCGTTGCATCTCCCCCTTTCCTAATCTGCCACCATTCAGATAATAGTCTACCCTCATGTTTTTGCCACCAAAGTGGATAACCTCACATTTATCCACATTATACTGCATCTGCCATGCATCTGCCCATTCACTCAGCCTATCCAAATCACCCTGCAGCCTCCAAGCATCCTCCTCACACCTAACTATACCCCCCAGCTTGGTGTCATCTGCAAATTTGGAGATGTTGCATTGAATTCCCTTGTCCAAATCATTAATATATATTGTAAATATCTGGGGTCCCAGCACTGAGCCTTGCGGCACCCCACTAGTCACTGCCTGCCATTCTGAAAAGGACCCGTTTACTCCTACCCTTTGCCTCCAGTCTGCTAGCCAGTTCTCTATTCACATCAATACTGAACCCCCAATACCGTGTGCTTTAAGTTTGTATGCTAATCTCTTATGCGGGATGGATACACTGAGTTGGATGATCGGCCATGATCATATTGAATGGCGGTGCAGGCTCGAAGGGCCGAATGGCATACTCCTGCACCTAATTTCTATGTTTCTATGTTTCTATCTCTGGAGAAAAGGAATAGGCTCCTTCTCTCCAGAGATGCTGCCTGACCCGCTGGGTTACTGCAGCTTTTCATGTCTATTTAATTTAGTTTAGTTCAGAGATACAGCCTGGGCCCAATGGTTCCGTGCCAACCAGCGATCCCCGCACATTAACACTATCCTACACCCACTAGGGACAATTTTTACATTTACCAAGCCAATTAACCTGTACGTCTTTGGAATGTGGGAGGAAACCGAAGATCTCGGAGAAAACCCCCACGCAGGTCACGGGGAGAACGTTCAAACGCTGTACAGACAAGCACCCGTAGCCGGGATCGAACCCGGGTCTCTGGCATTACATTCGCTGTAAGGCAGCAACTCTACCGCTGCGACCACCCCAGTGCCCGTGTCTCGTGCCTGAGGAAACAGTGCACATTTAGGGGCTACGGGGAGGAGGCAGGAGAATGGGGTTTAGGAGAGAGAGATAGATCAGCCTTGATCGAATGGCGAAGTTGACTTGATGGGCCGAATGGCCTAATTCTGCTCCTATCACAGGAACTGAGGAGTTTGAATTCACAATGTGAAGGCGCTGGAAGTTAGTTTCAGTCTCAGTCTAGTTTATTGTCACGTGTACCGAGGTACAGTGAAAAGCTTTTGTTGCGTGCTAACCAGTCAGTGGAAAGACAATACATGCTTACAATCGATCCATTTACAGTGTGCAGATATATGATATGGGAATAACGCTCAATGCAAGGTAAAGCCAGTCTGATCAAGGATATTCCAAGCATCACTAGTGAGGTAGATAGTAGTTCAGCGCTGCTCTCTGGTTGTGGTAAGATGATTCAGTTGCCTGATAACAGCTGGGAAGAGAAACCCTGTCCCTGAATCTGGAGGTGTGCGTTTTCACACTTCTGTACCTTTTGCCCGATGGGAGGGGGGAGAAGAGGGAGAGGCCGGAATGTGGCTGACTCGTCTTTGATGATGCTGCCGGCCTTGCCGAGGCAGCGTGAGGTGTAGATGGAGTCAATGGAAGGGAGGTCGGTTTGTGTGACGGTCTGGGCTGCGTCCACAATTGGCTGCAATTTCTTGCGGTCTTGGGTGGAGCTGTTCTCAAACCCGGCTGCGATGCACAGCTCACACACGCACTGACACAGGGCAGCTTATTCTCCATCAAGAAGGGGGAAGAGTCGTGAGCCCCAATGTGACCCAACTGTGTGCATTGCAGCACCTGAGCATACTGTAAGTCTCACTGAGACCACACGCAGAATTCTCCAATTGTAGCTAACTAATTGTAGCTAACCAGTTGTAGCGGCACGGTGGCGCAGCGGCAGTGTTGCAGCCTCACAGCGCTAGAGAATCCTGGTTCAATCCCGACCACGGATGCTGCCTGTACGGAGTTTTTACCTTCCTCCCACGAGGATTTTTCCAGGGTGCTCCGGTTTCCTCCCACATTCCAAAGACGTGCAGCTTTTCAGGTTAATTGACTTGATAAAAATTGTAATTGTCCCTAGTGAGTGTAGGATAGTGCTAGTGTGCTGGTCGGCACGGACTCGGTGGGCCGAAGGGTCTCTAATCTAAACTAAACTAAACTAACCAAGAAAAAACCCTCTCCTCTCCACCACCTTTTTTTTCTTCTCTGGATTTGCCCGTCCACATCCCCCTTTCTCCCTGCCCCCATCCCATTCCGCCTACATTCCTTCCTCTGGTTTTTCACAAATCTCTCCACTTATCTCCAGTGAAGACAGTGATTGATAGGGTTATTGATAGGGGACGATCAGAAAGCTAATGGAATGTTGGCCTTCCTAACAAGAGGATTTCAGTATAGGAGTAGAGAGGTTCTTCTGCAGTTGTATAGGGCTCTGGTGAGACCACATCTGGAGTATTGTGTCCAGTTTTGGTCTCCTAATTTGAAGAAGGACATCCTTGTGATTGAGGCAGTGCAGCGTAGGTTCATGAGATTGATCCCTGGGATGGCGGGACTGTCTTATGAGGAAAGATTTAAAAGACTAGTCTTGTATTCACTGGAGTTTAGAAGGATGAGGGGGAATCTTATAGAAACATATAAAATTATAAAAGGACTGGACAAGCTAGATGCAGGAAATATGTTCTCAATGTTGGGCGAGTCCAGAACCAGGGGCCACGGTCTTAGAATAAGGGGGAGGTCATTTAGGACTGAGGTGACCCAGAGAGTTATGAATTTATGGAATTCCCTGCCACAGAGGGCAGTGGAGGCCAAGTCACTGGGTGGATTTAAGAGAGAGTTAGATAGAGCGCTAGGGGCTAGTGGAGTCAAGGGGTATGGGGAGAAGGTAGGCATGCGTTATTGATAGGGGATTAGCCACGATCACAATGAATGGCGGTGCTGGCTCGAAGGGCCAAATGGCCTCCTCCTGCACCTACTTTCTATGTTTCTATGTTTCTGGACCTTGCTCAAACCATCTGCCTGCCAACCCTCCACCCCGCTCAACTCTATCCACCTATCACTCGCCATGGTGGCTTTCGCCTGCCCCCCACCTCTCCTCCAGCTTTCTCCCCCTTCCTCCCTCCTCCTTCCCTCGTCCTCCCACCACCCACAATCAGTCTGAAGGAGGATCCCGACCCCATGGACATATCTCTCCAAGTTCTCCAGAGATGCTGCCCTGACCCGCTGAGTTACTCCACTAACGGTGGGGGCGCACCCTCGGCAGGTTAGATACATGTCGCAGTGAGGGGGGGGGGGGGGGCTCCCTCTGAAAAAAAACACAGTCGCTGCACAAAATGCAATTTTAAACCGGTCGCGTTACAAGGCTGAAAAGCTCAGATGCAGCAGTGTAGCGCTCCCCCAAAACGGCATCAGCGTAGCGCACCCGCAATACCGTGCCTTTCAATATAGAGCGGCGCTCCCCTAGAACAGTACCTGGCAGTCAGAGAGAAGCTCTCTCTCTCTCTATGAACAGTGCAGCGCCACTAACAGTGCAGCGCTCCTCCAGAAGGCAAATAACACGTATCTTTCGGTCATTTAAGGTAGACACAAAAATGCTGGAGACACTCAATGGGACCCAGGCAGCATCTCTGGAGAGAAGGAATGGGTGACCTTTCTGGTCAAGACTGTTCATTAGTTCTAAGCAGCGTCTATGCATATCTCCCGTTGTCCCTCTCCCCCCTGACTCTCAGTCTGAAGAAGGGTCTCCACCCAAAACGTCACCCATTCCTTCTCTCTGTCCCTGTCCCGCTGAGTTACTCCAGCCTGTTGCGCCCATGTTCGGTTTAAACCAGCATCTGCTGCATGAGGCAGAGATGGATACATTCTTGATCCCTACATTAAATGATAAACGCGGTTTCTCCTCTGTGCAACTTCTCCACAGATGCTTCCTTCATTCACAACGGTGCCACCGTGGACTGCTTATTGTACAAGAGTTAATTAAAATCCAGTAGTTAAGAGCCCCTAAGCAAACGCTGATGATAAATCTAAGTGAAAGGAGTATTGAGATGTCAGTGGACGATCGGGGCACTACATTAAAAGATATGAGAGAAACAATCAAGGGCTAACATTGAAAGATTTAATACCATGTTTACAGTAAATGAATATCCCTTTAAGTTAAACAAAAATGAATAGAGGATCTAGCCCAGTCATTGATGGCAGAAGTTAAATATAGTATCAGTTCAAAGGCAAAGGCTTATAAATTTACTAAATATAGCATTAAGCCCCAGGATTGAGGAAATTTCAGAATTCATTATAACAGCACCAAGGATGCAAGGAGGGTGGTGAATCTGTGGAATTCATCGCCACAGACGGCTGTGAAGCTTGTACCTTGCGGTCATCGCTTCCGAAGAGTCTACACTGAAAGTTGGACAATTTTATACTGGACAATTTTTTATATTTTACCAAGCCAATTAACCTACAAACCTGTACGTCTTTGGAATGTGGGAGGAAACCAAAGGATCTCAGAGAAAGCCCACGCAGGTCACGGGGAGAACGTACAAACTCCGTACAGACAGCGCCCGTAGTCAGGATCGAACCCGGGTCTCTGGCATTGCATCTGCTGTAAGGCAGCAACTCTACCGCTGTGACCAACCCAGTGCCCGTGTTTCATGTCTAAGGAAACAGTGCACACTTAGGGGCTATGGGGAGAAGGCAGGAGAATGGGGTTAGGAGACAGAGATAGATCAGCCATGATCGAATGGCGAAGTTGACCTGATGGGCCGAATGGCCTAATTCTGCTCCTATCATATGAACTGAGGAGTTTGAATTCACAATGTGAAGGCGGGTGCAACAGCATCTATGGAGCGAAGGAAATAGATAACGTTTCGGGCCGAAACCCTTCCTCCTCCGAAGTAATTACACACTTTATCTACACACTGCTAAATCTCCTCAAGGGGTGCCTACTTTGAAGAAGTTCTCCTCCTCCCTCCGAAAAAGTATCTCCAACACTTTTGTCTACCTTCGATTTTCCAGCATCTGCAGTTCCTTCTTAAATAGAGTTCCTTCTTAAATCCACTTGGATAGAGTGGATGTGGGGAGGATGCTTCCACTAGAGTCTAGGACCAGAGATCGTTGCCTCAGAATTAAAGGATGCTCCTTTACGAAAGAGATGAGGAGGAATTTCTTTAGTCAGAGGGTGGTGAATCTGTGGAATTCTTTGCCACACAAGGCTGTGGAGGCCAAGTCAATGGATATTTTTAAGACAAAGATAGATAGATTCTTGATTAGTGCGTGTGTCTGGGGTTATGGGGAGAAGGCAGGGGAATGGGCTTAGGAGGCAGAGATAGATGAGTCAGGCAGCATCTCTGAGAAAGGGAATAGATAATGTTTCGAATCGAGAACCTTCAAAAGAGTATTGGGAGAAAATAAACAGGTCGATAAATCTTCGGGACAACGTATTTTGAGGTTTTGAAAGAGCAGGTTATAGAGGCAATACTTTTTTTTTAACTTCTAGAATAATTCATGTACATTGTAAGGTTTAGATTTTAACCATTAGACTTTGGAGATCCAACATGGAAAAAGGCCCTTCGGCCTACCGAGTCGAGACCGACCAGCGATCACCCCGATCACAATTTTCAATTTTACTGAAGCCATTTAGCCTACAAAACCTGTAGATCTTTGGAGTGTGGAGGGAAACCGGAGCACCTGGAGAAAACCCACGTGGTCACAGAGAGAGAACATGCAAACTCCATACGGGCAGCACCTGTAGTCAGGATCAAACCCGAGTCTCAGGAGGTCAGACAGCATCTCTGGAGAGAAGGAATAGGTGATGTTTTGGGTCGAGAACCTTCTTCAACCTGGGAGTCAGGGGATGAGCAAAATAGGAGATTATAGACCGGCACATGGAACAAATGAATGAATGAAGAATGGTCTCGACCCGAAACATCACCCGTTCCTTCTCTCCAGAGATGCTGCCTGACCCGCTGAGTTACTCCAGCTTTTTGCGTCTGTCTTCGGCTTAAACCAGCATCTGCAGTCCCACCCTGTACGATCCATTCACGATGCCTTGGATAATTTGCCGGGGGTCGTCAAATCCCCGGGAGCTGGGATAAGAACCCCTGGCTCAACCTCTTAGTTTCACCTCTTAGAGAGGAAACAGGCACCGAAGATAGATTTTTCTTCTGCAAGGTGAGATTTACATTGAGCGGGTACCTAATTTATTTCTAACTAATCTTTCAAAAATATTGATTGGGAGCAGTTGTCTGCCAGATGCTAGATTATTTTGTGTCTGGGAACTGTATTCATGTCTCTGGGTTTGTTACAGGCTTCTGCTTGGAATAACAGCAAACTGAAAGGCTATTATCTTGAGTTTGCAGTACATTGCTTATTAATATTCATGGCAACCCAAATGGAGTGACAATGCGTGCAGCGTTGGGTAAATTACTTTCCAAATTAATCAAAGGTAACTGGATATTCCAGCGGTTATTCTATTTGTTCAAACTTTATGGCATTTGGCATGGCACCTCAAATTACTCCTGCGATAGTAAATATGCGGATCCAACTACAGGTTTCCATTCTATTTCCATTCTCTTTCTAGGCTTCGCCGAACACCTCCGCTCAGTCCGCCTTAAACAACCTGATTGCTCAGCACTTCAACTCCCCCTCCCATTCCCACTCCAACCTTTCTGTCCTGGGCCTCCTCCATGGCCAGAGTGAGGCCCAGCTCAAATTGGAGGAGCAGCACCTCATATTTCGCTTGGGTAGTTTACACCCCAGCGGTATGAACGTTGACTTCTCTAATTTTAGATCGCCCTCGCCTTCTCCCTCCTTCCCCTCCCCTTTTCCAGGTCTCAATAGACAATAGACAATAGATGCAGGAGTAGGCCATTTGGCCCTTCGAAAATGATCACTAATGCATCCACGATTTCTAGAGCCACTTCCTTAAGTACCCCGGGATGCACCCCACTAAGCCCTGGGGATTTATCAGCCTTCAGTCCCATCAGTCTACCCAACACCATTTCCTTCCGAATGTGGATTTCCTTCAGTTCCTCTATCACCCCAGATCCTCTGGCCACTACTATATCAGGAAGATTGTTTGTGTCCTCCTTAGTGAAGACAGATCCAAAGTACCTCTTCAACTCATCTGCCATTTCCTTGTTCCCCATAATAAATTCACCTTTTTCGGTCTTCAAGGGTCCAACTTTGGTCTTAGCTAATTTTTTCCTCTTCACATACCTAAAGAAGCTTTTACTATCTTGCTTTATATTCTTGGCTAGCTTACCTTCATACCTCATCTTGTCTCCCCGTATTGTCTTTTTGGTTATCTTCTGTTGCTCTTTAAACATTACCCAATCCTCTCGCTTCCCGCTCATCTTTGCTACGTTGTACTTCTTCTCTTTTATTTTTATACTGTCCCTGACGTCCCTTGTCAGCCACGGTCGCCCCTTACTCCCCTTGGAATCGTTCTTCCTCCTAGGAATGAACTGATCCTGCACCTTCTGTATTATTCCTAGAAATACCTATTTATTATTCCTAGAAGTTATTACGTGGACTTTTCGCAGCGTCTACTCTTCAAAGTGATAGTCATACTGCACAGCAACAGGACCTTCATCGAAACATAGAAAATAGGTGCAGGAGGAGGCCATTCGGCCCTTCGAGCCAGCACTACCATTCATTGTGATCATGGCTGATTGTCCCCTATCAATAACCCGTGCCTGCCTTCCCCCATATCCCTTGACTCCACTAGCCCCTAGAGCTCTATCCAACTCTCGCTTAAATCCATCCAGTGACTTGGCCTCAACTGCCCTCTGTGGCAGGGAATTCCATAAATTCACAACTCACTGGGTGAAAAAGTTTTTTCTCACCTCAGTCTTAAATGACCTCCCCTTTATTCTAGGACTGTGGCCCCTGGTTCTGGACTCGCCCAACATTGGGAACATTTTTCCTGCATTTAGCTTGTCCAGTCCTTTTATAATTGTATATGTGTCTATAAGATCCCCCCCTCATCCTTCTAAACTCCAGTGAATACAAGCCTTTCTTTTCAATCTTTCCTCATATGACAGTCTCGCCATCCCAGGGATCAATCTCGTGAACCTACGCTGCACTGCCTCAATCACAAGGATGTCCTTCCTCAAATTAGGAGACCAAAACCGTACACAATAGTCCACCTGTAGTCTCACCAGAGCCCTGTACAACTGCAGTGACCTTAACAAAGGCTTTCTGAAAGTCTAGATACACTACATCCACTGGCACCCCTTCATCCATTTTACTTGTCACATCCTCAAAAAATTCCAGAAGATTAGTCAAGCATGATTTCCCTTTCATAAATCCATGTTGACTTGGACTATTCCTTTTACTGCTATCCAAATGCCCCATTATTACCTCTTTAATAATTGACTCCAGCATCTTTCCCACCACCAAAGTCAGGCTAACTGCTCTGTACTTCCCCGTTTTCTCTCTCGCTCCTTTCTTGCAAAGTGGGATAACATTAGCTATCCTCCAATCCACAGGAACTGATCCTGAATCTATTGATCATTGGGACCTTTGGCCCGACTTGCCCATGCTGATCAAGAGACCCCTTGTCAGCTAGGACTTTTATTGAACCACAACTAACGGCTGAATCTTTGCACAAAATGTTTAAGTTGTTTAGTTTAGAGATACAGTGCGGAAACAGGCCCTACGGCCCACTGAGTCTGCACCGACCAGCGATCGCCGCACATCAACTCTACCCCACACAAACTAGGGACAGTTTTTCCATTTACACCAAGCCAATTAGCCAGCAAACCTGTACGTCTTTTGAGTGTGGGCGTAAACCGAAGATCTCGGAGAAAACCCATACAGGTCACGGGGAGAATGCACAAACTCCTATCTTCTACTAGCTAACATATATCCACCTCTTTGGTGACGCTCGGACTATCCTTGATCGGACTTTGCTGGCTTTACCTTGCACTAAATGTTATACACTTATCATGTATATATACTCTGTAGATGGCTCGATTATAATCATGTATTGTCTTTCTGCTGACTGGAGAGCATGCAACAAAAGCTTTTCACTGTGCCTCGGGACACGTGACAATAAACTAAACTGAACTGAAACTGGACTCCGTACAGTTTCGTAGTCAGGATCGAACCAAGTCTCTGGCGCTGTGAGGCTGCAACTCTACCGATGCTCCACTGTGGTTCTACTCCCTGCTAAGATCCCTCCAACTACCCACCTCCTTCAAAGGCCCAAATATTCTTTAAATCAATACTCTCTTGACTCATATCTGTAGCCACCTAATGTTTCTAATGATTTCGGCTGCAGTTCCTCACACACTGAAGGTCTGTGTCAATGATTTCAGCTGCATGTACCTAAGGCATAATATGTGTTTGATAAGGGGTGGTGATTCGAAGCTAAGTTCAGCTGGATATTGCCCTGCTTCTCAGACTCCATTGCAACAGATTACTTCCTTTCTTCCCCTCATATTGTGTAATTCCTAAAAATAAATTGATGTCAAATAACCTGTCGATCAGCCCAACTTGAGGTGTGCTTCTAATTATCCTGTTTAGAATTTGTATATTCTTTGAATGCAAAATCTTCAAGCGTTAACAAGGGAGGCACAGTGGTACCGCCTTAAGGGCCTGTCCCACCAGCATCCGACTCAATGCGATGAGCGCGATGAAACTAGAAGCGGGGGCCGCACGGAGGTCGGGTGATCCCCATACAGGGCCGTTCTCACCAGCATGCGCCTGCATGCAGCAAGCGCGACCAAACCGGCAGCGAGGGCCGCGCGGAGGTCGGGTGAGTGGCGCAACGCGGCGCAAAGTGAGGCAAACTTGGAGCTAAGTCTTAAAGGTAAGTTTGCCAAGACAGAGAGGGGCACACAGAGAGGGGCACAGAGGCACACACACAGAGGGCCACGGAGCCACACACAGAGAGGGTCACGGAGGCACCTACAGAGAGGGTCACGGAGGCACGACGTCGAGATGGTGTGTAATGCGTCGAGGCGACTGCAAGCCGACAAGCCGTTGCCGCGCGGAATTTTTGAACACGGTCAGTTTTTCAGAGCCCCGCGCGATGTCGGGTCGAACGCCGCACAATTCCGCACGGCCCCGGCGATCGAAGTGGGACCGGCCCTGCGACGCCGGACGGCTCAAGCGACCACGTTAGGTCACGCTCATCGCATAGAGTTGCATGCTGGTGGGACAGGCCCTTTACAGAACCAGAGATCCGGTTTCGATCCCGACTTTGCGTGCTGTTTGTACAGTGTTTGTACGTTCTCCCCGTGACCTGCGTGGGTTTCCTCCGAGATCTTCCCACACTCCAAAGACGTAGGGGATGTAGTTTAATTGGCTTACTGTAAGTGTGACATTGTCCCTAGTGTGTGTGTAGGATAGCATTAATGTGTGGGGATCGCTGAATGTGTGGGAATCGCAGGTCGGTGCGGACTCCGTGGGCCGTGGGGCCTGTTTCTGCGCTGTATCTCTCTAAACTAATTAAAGCTGAACTGAAACTAAATCTGCCAGATTAATGAAGTAACGCGCAGGGAAGAAGTGTGATGGGAAGGCTTGTTAGATGAGGAAGAAGTAAAAGAGATCCCTCAGGATCTAAGAAAGACTTAGGAAAAATCAGGAAAAATACTGTGAAACTTTACTGGTCTCTTATCATCACAACCTGCAGAGTTTAGGGGAGTGTAGTTATTATATCAAATCACTGGAGTTCAAAAGCGTTCGTGAGGTGCTTATCTGATACCAGTAGACATTTTATATTTGCAAAATTGGATATTTTTTATTCTTGATATATATGCAGCACATGCAATCATTTACCCAGCATAGGGGAATCAAAAATAGGAAGATGTCAGATTAATGTCAGGTGGACAAGATTTAACGTGAACCCGAGGGGAAACTTTTCCACTCAGAGGGTGATGAATATATGGATGGAGCTGCCAGAGGAGTGATTTAGATCAATCACTATTGCTGATTTGATCCATGTCTGGTTTTGCTATTTAAATCCCGATCCCTAATCCATGTCGGGTTTCCACCATGCCATCCTTTGGAACGTAAGCAATCATACTTGCAGTTTGAGCTACGATTTTGAGCCCACAGTACCCGTTGTTATGGTCTCTGGATGTATTCTTATTAAAGTACTTGTTATGAAGTTCTATGACTCAGTGTAAGCAGTACTTTGGACAGTAGTCAAGGCAGATACTATAACAGTATTTAAAAAGAAAACGTGGACAGCTACATGGATAGCAAAGGTTTAGAGGGATGAGGGGAAAATGGAGGCAAATGGGACTAGCTTAAATGGGCCGTCTTGGTCGGCGTGGACGAGTTGGGCCAAAAAGGCCTGTTTTTTGTGACGTATGGCTCTATGTCTTTCACGACACAGAGCACTGTGGTAACTCAATGGTCAGGCAGCATCTGGAGAGGAAATGGATTGGCGCTGATCGGGGGTTGATGGGAAATGGAGTGAGATGGGGAGGTAAGTGTATTCTTTTTCTTAGACCCCCCTTCGGTCATGGCTGACCATGGGTGTCTCCAGGGTTGGAGGACGCCAGTGCGTGACTTTGTTTAACGTAGGGAGACTGGTGCACAGACAGCCACCCCACGGTCATTGACAGATCTGGGTCAGGATCCAGTGGCATGGAGTCCAAGACGACCGGAGACCCTTTTCTGCTGCAGCCTTCATCCGCCTTCCCAGCCGTTGTGACGCTCCACTAAGGTCAGCCATCGTCCTCCGCCTGATCCACCGTTGAGGTCTTGGTTGGATTGCTCTTTGTCAGAGTCCTCCCCCCTCGACCTTACCGCCATGGGTGGCCCTACCAGGAGCATGGCTCCAGACGGCATCGCTCTCAGGATCTCAGGTCCACACAAGCTTCTCCTCCACGACAAGGGAATGAGTAGCGACATAGGCTGAGAAGTGATGGGTGGAGGTAACAAGGGCTACAGATGCTGGGATCTGACAGGAGAGGAAGGTGAAGCACAGAACTGATTAAGGGAGGTAGGGTTGGCTGATGGAAACAGGTGGGGCACAGGGGAGGGGGGAAAAGGGGAGGGAGAACAGAGGGGCCTTTAGTGTTTAGTTTAGTTTAGAGGTACAGTGCAGAAACCGACCGAGTCCGGACCGACTGCCGGCGACCACGACAATGGAATTCACCGGTCAACACCGGCGACAACCTACGACAGCACCTACGTCAGGAGAAGTCAAGCTACGACAAGCCCACGGTGGCCGACTGTCGACTAAAAGTTTTGAACATTTCAAAATCCAGCGGCGACCAGAAAAACGCTACGGCTCTTTGGGAGACTGAGGAGACGACTCTCGAACATAGACGCGACACCCTGGCGACCATGTGGCGACAGCCTAGTCGCCGGCAGTCGTCTATAACATCGTCTAAGTGGCGCAGGCCCTTTAACACTATCCTACACACACTAGGGACAGTTTACATGTATACCAAACCAATTAACCAACGAACCCGTGTGGTTTGAAATGTGAGAGGAAAAAGGAGATCTCGGAGAAAACTCACGAAGGTCACGGGGAGAACGTACAAACTCTGTACAGAAGCGCCTGTAGTCAGGATCGAGCACGGGACTCCGGCGCCGTACGGTAGCAACTCTACCGCTGCGCACCGTGCATGTTAGAGGTTACCTAACGTTGGAGAATTCTCTTTGGTGGAGACTAATTGTTGACTTAGTTCTTGATTAGGAAGGGTGTCAAAGGTTATGGGGAGAGGGCAGGAGAATGGGGTTGAGAGAGATAATAGATCAGCCAGGATTGAATGGCGGAGTAGACTCGATGGACTGAATGGCCTGATTCTGCTCCCATATCTTATGGTCATTTAGTCTCATGAAAAGGCACAGCACCCTCATCCTCATTATCATCATCGTTGAAAACATCAACGGGCACGGTGCCTTGCAATGCCGTGTACGACAGTGATCGCAACTTCTACTGAAGTGTGGATGACCGTTGGCTCGCTGGGAGCTCACCCGCCCTTTGACAGGTCTTGTTTTTGGTCCTGCTGGGGGTCCACAGCCCCCTCCTCACCAGGTGGGGGAGACGGTTTAGTCGGCGACTATCTGACCGTGGAGTAGGTAGCATGGGATTACATGGTACCTGTGGCGGGGGGGAACACCCCACCCCCCCCTCCCGACCTGACCTGAGACCCCGTTACCTTTTGGTTTAAGAACAACTTCTTCCCATCAACCATCTTGAACCATGTCGGAAGGAACTGCAGATACTGATTTCCATCGAAGATAAACGCAAAAAGCACCTCTGGACAGAAGGAATGGGTGATGGTCTCGACCTGAAACGTCACCCAATCCTTCTCTCCAGAGATGCTGCCTGTCCCGCTGAGTTACTCGGGCTCTTTGTGTCTGTCTACTGAGCTGAACCACCCTGAATAGCAGAGTCAGGGGATATGGGGAGAAGGCAGGAACGGGGTACTGATTGGGGATGATCAGCCATGATCACATTGAATGGTGGTGCTGGCTCGAAGGGCCGAATGGCCTACTCCTGCACCTATTGTAAAAAATAAAAAATAAAAAATAAAAATAATTTAAAAAAATTTCCAAAACCACATCCCTCCCTCAGTATCAAACCACTCTGGACATTTACACACCTCTGGTTGCTCTACACACTTTGATTTTTGGCTCTATCATGGTCTAATTTATGTCGAATGACTGCTAATTTATTGTGTATTTAGTTTTTGACGTGTTTTTGCACCTAACGCTGCGGCAAGTAAGGATTTAATTGTTCTGGTTCCTATCCAGCGCTGGTGATGAATGAATGCTCTTGTCTCTTGGCCTTTAAGCCCCATAGCCAGACTGCGAGAGTGCTCTCGATAGCTAGGATTACAGGCCACCTAACAACTCTATTCAATAAGTGCGGGTTAAAAAGAAATGACAGAAATCAGAAGGAGCCGTCAGATAAAAACGAGTGGGTAATGGAGAAGCATGATGTGACATTTTGGAACAAAGTGCGGGGAGGGGGGGGGGGGGGGGTTGGCCTTTAGAGCGGAGAAACAAAACATAATTTCTGTTCCGTTCTGAGGACAAGAGTCACAGGGTTGCTCAATGTGCGAGAACTCAGATCTCTGCCGCCTTCCTCAGTCAGTCTCGGTAACGCCTGAAATCTCCATGCACGGAAATGGATTCCAGGGAGATTCTTGGATAGCGACGTGGCAGCACGGTGGCGCAGCGGTAGAGTTGCTGCCTTACAGCGCTTACCGCGCCAGAGACCCGGGTTCGATCCTGACTGTGGGTGCTGTCTGTACGGAGTTTGTACGTTCTCCCCGTGACCTGCGTGGGTTTTCTCCGAGATCTTCGGTTTCCTCCCACACTCCAAAGACGTGCAGGCTTGTAGATAAATTGGCTTTGTAAATGTAAAAAAAAAATTGTCCCTAGTGTGTGTGGGATAGTGTGTGGGGATCGCTGGTTGGCACGGACCCAGTGGGCCGAAGGGCCTGTTTCCGCACTGTATCTCTAAACTAAACTAAACTAAAGATGTGACAGAAATGTTGGTTGATTTTTGTTCTACTTCATTACAGGGAAAGGTGTTCCAAGACCAATCAGTGCCAATAAAGGCCAGGTTAAGTCCAGTTGAGTTTAGTCCAGTTTGGTTTCTGAGATACAGTGCGGAAACAGGTCCTTCAGCCCACCGAGTCCGCGCCGACCAGCGATCCCTGCCCGCTGACGCTATCCTACACCCACTGGGGACAATTTACATTTTTACCAAGCTATCCTGCACGTCTTTGGAGTGTGGGAGGAAACCGGAGCTGCCAGAGAAAACCCACGCAGGCCACGGGGAGAACGCACAAACTCCGTACAGACAGCACCCGTAGTCAGGGTCGAACCCAGGTCTCTGGGGCTGCAAGGCAGCAACTCTACCCCTGCGCCACCGTGCCGGCCGGTCCCTCACATTCCAGTCAACCGCCAAGGTATGGAAATAGGATCAGTGTAGAGTTATAGAGTCACACAGCACGGAAACGGGCCCTTCAGTCCAACCTGCCCATGCCGACCAAAATGCCCCATCTGCACGAGGCCCATCTGCCTGCGTTTGGCCCATACCCCTCTAAACCTGTTTAAGAAGGAATTGCAGATGCTGGAAAATCGAAGGTGGACAAAAATGCTGGAGAAACTCAGCGGGTGAGGCAGCATCTACGGAGCTTTTTAATCTTGTTTTTCTTTCTTTTTCGAAGGTAGACAAAAATGCTTTTTTCCCACTTTTTTTTTCGAAAGACAAAAATGCTTTTTTTTCCTTTTCTTTTTCGAAGGTAGACAAAAAATGCTTTTATTTTCAGATTGTGTTCTCTAAATTCTGCTCCAATTGCAGACAATTTCTTCTCTAATTTCAGGTAGTCCCTAATTTCTCCTCCCCTTCTCAGCTCTCCCTCAGCCCACTGGCTCCTCCTCTTCCTTTCTTGTTCCCATAACCCCCCCCCCCCCGCCCCCACATCAGTCTGAAGAAGGGTCTCGACCCGAAACGTTGCCTATTTCCTTCGCTCCATAGAAGTTGCCTCACCAGCTGAGTTTCTCCAGCATTTTTCTCTCCCTTCTAAACCTGTCCTATCAATGTACCTGCTCCAGCGTTCATTAAATGTTGCGATTCAAAAGAGTTATCAGGGAGGCACAATGGAGTGCAGATGCCAGAACCCTGAGCATAATACAAGGCGCTGGAGTATTCTGACCAGCTGCGTCTCTGTCTGGTTTGGGGACTGTAAAGCCTCCGACTGGAAGTCCGTGCAGAGAATGGTGAGGACAGCTGAAAAAATCATCGGGACTTCTCTCCCCTCAATCGGGGACATTGCGACCAAACGTTGCGTGTCTAAGGCCAGCAGCATTATAAAGGACCCCACACATCTCCATCACAGACTGTTCACTCTGCTGCCCTCGGGCAAAAGATATCGTAGCATAAGGAGCAGAACATCAAGGTTCTGCAACAGCTTCTTCCCACGAGCCATCAGACTCCTGAATGCCATGTAATGGGCTGCCACCATTGTCTATTTATCTTTTTGTCCATTTTATCCTTCTGTTTATTATCGTGTTGCACGGGGAGCCAAATGCAACGGAATTTCGTTTGGAATTGCATATATCGATGTATTTCTAAATGACAATAAAGTTTGTTTGATTTGATTTGATTTGATTTTGGTGGAACTCACCAGATCAGACAGCATTTCAATCATCAAATCACATCAATAAAACTTTATTGTCATTTAGAATTACATCAATATATGCAATTTATGGTGGAAATGGACAGATGACCTTTCAGGTCGGGACCCTTCTTCAAAATAATTACGTGCACGGTAAACCAGAAAGAAAAGGACACTATATTGATCGATTGTTCAAAAGTTTGTAAGTTCCAGGAGCATTCGGCCCATCAAATCTACACCGCCATTCAATCATGGCTGATCTATCTCTCCCTCTCAACCCCATTCTCCTGCTTTCTCCCCATATCTCCTGACAACTTTATGGGCCTGTCCCACTTATGCAACTTTTTCGGCGACTGCCAGCACCGGTCGTTGCAAGTCGGCGAAAATTTTCAACATGGTGAAAATCCAGCGGCGACTAGAAAGACGGTACGACTCTTTTGGCGACTGAGGAGACGACTCACGACCATACAGGCGACATGTCGCGGGGTGAAGCCTGTATGGTCGTGAGCAGTCGCCCAAAGAGTCGTACCTTGTTCTGGTCGCCGCTGGATTTTCAACCAGTTGAAAACTTTTGGCGACCTGCAATGACATGACGGGTGCCAGCAATGGCCGAATAAAATCGCGTAAGTGGGAGAGGCCCATTACTAATCATGTATCTGTCAATCTGCCCCTTAAAAATACCCTGTTCAATAATAATTGATTGAAGGATGCTGAATGGAAACAGGCCCTTCAGCCCACCATCAATTCCCTGTTCACACGAGTTCTATGTTGTCCACTTGCTCATCCACTCCCTACACACCGGCGGCAGCTTTATGAGGTCAATGAACCTACAGACTCGCACGTCTTTGGGATGTGGGAGAAGATCGGAGCAGCCGGAGAAAGCTTATGGTCACGGGGAGAACCTGCAAACCCCACACAGACAGCACCCGAGGTCAGGATCGAACCCTGGTCTCTGGCGCTGTGAGACAGCAGCTTTACAAACTGCGCCACATGCCGCACATACGTGTAACTACAGTACAGATAAGTATTTCCCGTGTTATGACGAGACATGATATTCCATAAAGAAATATAAAATGTTCTTTTTTAAATATTTCATTATTTCTTGAAATATTTATCTGCAAGAATTACAAACCAGATATGTAAGGCAACTACAGGTTGCCAAGAAGTAATTATGGCTCAAAATGATGAGAGTCAACTAATCTTAAACCGTTTGTGGTTGTTACAGTGTGGATTAGATGCCAGCAATTCTCAATGGCTCGGAGAGATTTAGAGATGACACAGGATGTGGTTATGAGGCAGTGGGTCTAGTGGAAGGCCATGAACTCCAAGGGCAGCAGATTCCAGCTTTCGTGTCCCGACTCCAGGAACTGCTGTCAGTATTAATCACGGGCGATGAAGACTGCACCGCACCCTGGGCACAAAATGGTGGAGAGCGGTCACGGTGGCGCAGCGGTGGAGTTGCTGCCTTACAGCGCTCGCAGCGCCAGAAACCCGGGGTCGATCCCGACTACGGGTGCTTGTCTGTACGGAGTTTGCACGTTCTTCACGTGACCTGCGTGGGTTTGCTCCGACAGCTTCGGTTTCCTCCCACGCTCTAAAGACGTGCAGTTTTGTAGGTTTGGTAAATGTAAACAATTGTCCCTAGTGTGTGTAGGATAGTGTTGGTGTGCGGGGATCGCTGGTCGATGCGGACTCGGTGGGCCGAAGGGCCTGTTTCCGCGCTGTATCTCCAAACTAAACTGAACTAAAACGGAACCGTTTACAAGCCGTACAGGTTTGTAGGTTAATTGGCTTGGCTTTTCATACTTGGTGAAAGTGTACATTGTCCCTAGTGTGTGTGGGCTTGTGTTAGTGTGCGGGGATCACTGGTCGGTGCAGATTCGGTGGGCCGAAGGGCCTCTTTCTGTATCTCTAAGCTAAACTAAACTAAACTAAACTCAGCCGTTCAGGCAGCGTCTCTGGAAAGAAGGAACGGGTGATGTTTCAGGCTCGAGACAACTTCTTCAGACATTATGGGTAACATTATGGGTAACAGAGGAGCCAAAGGAATGGAAGATTCTGGAAGGGGGAGGTGTGCCTAGGGAGGGTCTGAAGATAGGTTTTGACCCGAAACAACGTATATCCATGTTCTCCAGAGATGCCCCCTGACCTGCTGAGTTACTCCTTTCACTAATGCCATTGGGAAGAAGGTACAGGAGATGGAATACTGTAAAGGGCCTGTCCCACCAGCATGCAACTCCATGCGATTAGCGCGACCTAACGTGATCGCTTGAGCCGTCCAACGTCGCGGGGCCGGTCCCACTTCGATCGCCGGAGCCGTGCGGAATTGTGCGGAGTTCGTCCCGACATCGCGCGGGGCTCTGAAAAACTGACCATGTTCAAAAATTCCGCGCGGCAACGGTTTTTCGGCTCACAGTCGCCTCGACGCATTACACACCGCCTCGACGTCGTGCCTCTGTGAACCTATCTGTAGGTGCCTCCGTGGCCCTCTATGTGTGTGGCTCCGTGGCCCTGTGTGTGTGTCTGCCTCTGTGCCCCTCTCTGTCCTGGCGAACTTACCTTAGCCTTCGCTCCAAGTTCGCCTCACTTTGCGCCGCGTTGCGCCACTCACCCGACCTCCGCGCGGCCCCTGCTGCCGGTTTGGTTGTGCTTGCCGCATGCAGGCTCATGCTGGTGGGAACGGCCCTGTACAGGGGATCACCCGACCTCCGCGCGGCCCCCGCTTCTAGTTTGATCGCGTTCATCGCATGGAGTCGGATGCTGGTAGGACAGGCCCTTTACATCCAGATTCAGGAACAGCATCTCCCCAACAACCATCAGGCTTTTGAGCACTGCAGCCTCCAAATAAGCTCTGAACTACATAGACGAAAGGGGCTGTCCCACTTGGGCGACCTAATTGGCAAATTTAGAAGAGTTTGAAAAAAAAGGCATGTTGAAGACTTCCTTCGACTATGTAGAATACCGGAAAAATTGGACACCGAATAGTGGAGAGTGCAGACGACCTCCTTCGATCTCCTTTGACCTCCCTTCGACTATGATAAAGACTATCTACGACTACCTTCGACTACCCTCGATTACCCATGACTAACATACCAACCTACTACGACCTTCTAAGCATCGATTTTTTCCATGGTGACTTTTTTTTACTCGCGGGGATTTTTTAACATATTGAATAAAACGCCGCAGCCTAGCTGAGGCCTCGACCACTCTCGAGCATGAAGGAGAGTTACTAAAGGCCTCTACAACCCCGTGTCGACCGTGCCGCGAGTATGAGTCGAGGGCAAACTCGCCAGAACTCGCAGATTAGGTCGCCACAGTGGGACAGGCCCTTTCCGGGCGTGGTATTTGCCTTTGTTCTGTGGTTTCCAGCATCTGCTGTCTCTTGTGTCTGCAGTCCTTTCACTGTTTCGTTATTTCAGGCTTCCAACATGTAGGGTAGTTTCCTCTTGTGTTACTGTTAGCTACAAGGTGAAGGATCGCAAAGCTCAAACGCTACTCTCAGGAAGGCCGCTGACAGCTGAAGCACAGAACAGTGGCTCTGTCGCCCCAATTCTCCACTGATCCTGCGAGGTTAGCTGCCAGTTGCTGCCCAGGACAAAAACATCTCCAGTCTGCTTTGGCCTACGCGGCCTCCTGGCAGCCAAGTAACTCCCCTTCCTATTCCCACACTGACCATTCTGTCCTGGGCCTCCTCCACTGTCAGAGTGAGGCCCAGCGCAAATTGGAGGAACAGCACCTCATATTTCTCTTGGGCACAGCTTACACCCCAGCGGTATGAATATCGATTTCTCTAACATCAAGTATTCCCCGCCCCCCACCCTCGTTGTCAACATCTCCACAGCCAACAATGCACCATTGTGGGCTCCACCTTTCCTTGATCACCATTTTTGCATCCTGTTCATTCATTTTTTCTATGTACCTTTTTATATTTCTCGTTTCCCTCCCCCCCCCCCCACCCCCGACACTCAGTCTGAAGAAGGGTCTCGATATATAAATACACACACGGAACTTTTTTTTCCTGTTTGTTATATTGTTTACAGCGTACGTTGTTCCCATATTCTGTTGCACTACTGCAAGTAGAATTTCATTGTTCCACCTGGTACATGGGACAATAAAATACTTTTGACCCCTGGCTCTTGACACCAAAATGTCACCTATTCCTTTTCTCCAGAGATGCTGCCGAGTTACTCAAGCACTTTGTGTCTATTTCCAGAGGTGGTGAATGTAAGAAAGCAACAGATCCCACTGACAAAACATGACTCATTTTTCCACCCGCCACTGCGGGGATGGAGACGTTTGCTTCAGGTTAAAGCTATGATTATCATCTCGCCGGCAAGCAGACACCAAGACAGGTGAAGCAGCAGTTTCACTGGAAGGAGACTGATCATCAGACGTGGGAAATTTAACTTCGACTAATTACCTACTCACTGTTTTAAAAACAGCAATCACGGACCATCATATCACCCGAGCCCATCAAAACTGTCACGACCTGGCCTTTCATTAGTTCCCGTCGTAAGCTGCTGGAGCCCATCAGATAGCAAGCAGTCAGAGGGCATTCAGCATCATGAGCCACCAGATCCCGTCCTGACCACCACACACGGAGCGGCACGGTGGCGCAGCGGTCGAGTTGCGAAACAAAACTAAACTAAACATGTCCAAAACGAGTGGACATTTCTTCCACTGGTGGGAGAGTCCAGGACATAGGCTCAAAATTAAAGGATGTTCCTTTAGGATGGAGATGAGGAGGAATTTCTTGAGTCAGAGGGTGGTGAATCTGTGGAATTCATTACCACAGCCGGCTATGGAGGCCAAGTCAGTGGATATTTTTGTAGGCTGAGATTGATAGATTCGTGATTAGTACGGGTGTCAGTGGATATACGGAGAGGGCAGGAGAATGGGGTTAGGAGGGAGAGATAGATCAGCCATGATTGAATGGCGGAGTAGACAATGGGCCGAATGGCCTAATTCTGCTCCTATCACTTATGGATGTCCATGAAATCCTTCAGAAGACATCGCGAGTCATTGACTGGCCAGCTGGACTTTCGTGATGGTGCTGCAAACTTCCCTGGTTCTGGAAGTCAGGAATAAGGGAGGGAGGGGGAGAGGGATGAGGGTGGGAGGGGACGAGGCAGGGAGGGGACTGAGGGAGAGACTTTCTTCCTGCCCGAGTTCACTGCGCTACTGTGAATTACACTTACTTTGCTCGATTGCCTTCTCACCTCTGTCACTAAGTTGAAGTCACACAACGTCAGGACATATTATGTCTGCCTGTCACCCATAGCGTTGCCAACTGTCCCGTATTAGCCGGGATAGCCCGCACTTTAGTTATACGGTTATTTGTAAATTATTTAATCCCGTACGGGACCGCCCTTGTCCCGTATTTGACTGCTACCACTCGGGTCAAGGGGACTATCGGGTCGGAGCGCCGCGTCCGGCCCCGCCTCACCCGTCCCCGACGTAGTGCAGCCCATGGAGAGCAGCAGCAGCAGCAACGCCTCGCCCGTGGCCCCGTCGGTCGGCAGCCCGGCCAGCTGTCCGACCTTCGGACCTTCGCTTACCGCCGACACCACCACCCCTGCTTCTCACGGCCGATTATTGGTACATGAGATGGACGGGGCGCTGGACTTTGCGCGCGACATCGCGCGGCCCGGGCCAAAACTCCTCAGCTGGCCCGCCGGCTGGGCTTTGTGTGCAGTCCAGCACCCGGGCCCAACTCATCATTCACCCAGCCACGGCCCAGTCGGTCAACGAATTGCCGTCGGGGATTTGTTCCTTATTTTAACTGTTTGTCCCTTATTAAGGAGTGAGAAAGTTGGCAACCCTAGTCATCCCACTCCCAACTCCGCCTCAATCCAGTCTCTCCCTCAGCCCAGACCCTCCCTTGACACTGTCTTTCCCTCAGCCTGTCCTTCCCACTGCCTGTCCCTCAGTTCTGCCTCTCTCCCAGTGCTACCTCTCATAAGGTCATAAGTGATTGGAGCAGAATTAGGCCCTTCGGCCCATCAAGTCAACTCCGCCATTGAATCATTCTCCATTCTCCTCCCTTCTCCCCATAGCCTCTGACACTGGTAATAATCAAGAATCTATCTATCTCTCCCCGTTCATTATAGCGTCTGCAGTTTTCTTGCTTTTCTTAAGACTGTAAAATAAGGGTTACTAAAGGTGACGCTGATAATTTTATGCTACTGAGCATTTTGCTCGCACCACAGGTTGGCATGGTGACGCAGCGGCAGAGTTGCTGCCTCACAGCACCAGGGTCCCGGCTTCGATCTTGACCACGGGTGCTGTCTGTACGGTGTTTGTGCGTTCTCCCATTGGCCCCGTGGGTTTTTTCCAGGTGAAACATAGAAATATAGAAAAATAAGTGCAGGAGTAGGCCATTCGGCCCATCGAGCCAGCACCGCCATTCAATATGATCATGGCTGATCATCTGAAATCAGTACCCCGTTCCTGCTTTTCCCCCATATCCCTTGATTCCGTTAGCCCTAAGAACTAAATCTAAATCTCTCTTGAAAACATCCAGTGAATTGGCCTCCACTGCCTTCTGTGGCAGAGACATCCGGTTTCCTCCCACACTCCAAAGGTTTGTAGGTTAATTGGCTTGGTATCATTGTAAATTGTGTCCTGTGTGCGGACGGCAGTGCTAATGTGCGGAGATCGCTGGTCAGCGCGGACTCAGTGGGCTGAAGGGCCTGTTTCAGCGCCGTATATCTAAACTAAACACACAACACATGAGCGTGTATATTTTTAAAAATGTACATTGTACATTAAGAGATACATACGTACCCGCTCAAGAACTGATACTCACATGCAGTTAAAAACCCAGGTATTATATGCAGCCACCCATATGACATAGAGATGTTCTCAGGTCAAATCCCCCAAGTGAAGGAAATGCTGTCAGATTTTGTCGCCTCTATGATTACGAACAATGAAAGGGCTACTTACTTCCACCACTGAACACAATAAAGTAATCGGGGGATAAAAACTCCTCTGCCAGTTTAAATGAAATGTGGATGGTTTTAGCTTTTAGTTGTGTGCTAACCAGTCAGTGGAAAGACTTTACATGATTACAATCGAGCCATCCACAGCGTGCAGGTACATGATAAAGGGAATAACGTTTAGTGCAAGGTAAAGTCCGATTAAAGATAGTCCGTGGGTCTCCAGTGAGGTAGATAGTAGCTCAGGACCGCTCTGTAGTTGTTGGTAGGATAACAGCTGGGAAGAAACTGTCCCTGAATCAGGAGGTGTGCGTTTTCACACTTTTGCACCTCTTGCCCGATGGGAGAAGAGAGAGTGGCCGGGGTGCGATTGGTCCTTGATTATGCTGCTGGCCTTGCCGAGGTAGCATGAGGTGCCGATGGAATCAATGGAGTTTTAGATATCAAATTTATCCTAATGATATAAAGACCAGTGGGAAGGCAGGTAATGCGATGAGGATATTGGGACATTGCTCCAGAATTGTGAGTGGGAAAAAACGTGGAGTTTAATGTGTAATGTCAATCACTTCAGCAAGAGTAATGTAAAAGACAGCATGTTATCCAAATCGGGAGAGACTGCAAATGAGCAAAGTATGGAGGAATCAAGGCATTATGCACAAAACATAAAAAAGTCAGCATGCAGGTGCAACAGATAGCTAGGTACGAAGGGAAATAGATACGACTCTTTATTGCAACGGGGCTAAGCGATTACAAATCTGAAGTATTATTATGATATGATGAATGAATGAATGAATAGGTTCATTGGCCAAGTATTCACATACCAGGAATTTGCCTTGGTGCTCCGCCCTCAAGTGACAATATGACATACAGTGACAGTTAAGAATGACACATAAAACATTAAACGTTCATAATAATAAAACATTATTGATTAAACATGTGAATTAAATAAAATACCAGAGCAAAAAGGATTTTTGGTAATTGAGTATTGATACGATACGATAGAACACTGACACACAATTGTACAGTGTACCTGCAATACTGTGCACAGTTTGGGCCCCTTATTTAAGAAAGGATATACTGGTATTGGAATTAAGATGAACTAGCAGATGCTGGTTTGGTAACGTTTCGAGTTGGGACCCTTTGGCAGACATTTTCAAAGTGTCCCAGTCTGAAGAAGGGTCCCAACCCAAAACACTTTAATGTCATGTCTCGCTTCACTTTAATTTTATGTTTCGTGTATTTTGTGTTTTTTTATGGGACTGCTGGCAAATTTCCCTCCTGGGATAAATAAACTTCTATCGTATAGCATCGTATCGCCTGTCCGTTTTCTCCAGAGATGCTGCCTGACCCGCAGAGTTACTCCAGCATTTTGTGTCTATCTTTAGCAGTATTGGAGGTAGCTTAGAAGAGATTCACTCTTCCTGGGATGAGAGGGTTATCCTGTCGTGACCGGCTTAAAAAGGTCAGACTCCTCGTGTTTGACTCTCCCGATTCTCGGTCTGAAGAAGGGGGTCTATCCGGAGATGCTGCCTGAGTTACTCCAGCTTTTTGTGTCTATCTTTCAAGTTTAGGAGATGGAAGGATGATGTTATTGAAAGGGACAAGCACCTTGGAGGGCTGGGGAAAGGTAGAGGTGGAGATGTGGGGATGCCTCTGAGTGAGGGTGTCTCAAACAATCGTTACAATGACATTGTTACACTGTCCATGGACCATCATGTAAAAAATGAACTGCTTCAGATTTTTTAAAACCACTTCAAAGCACTTTGTATTTTTGTCATAGGTAGGCAAAGATGCTGGAGAAACTCAGTGAATGAGGCATCATCTATGGAGCGAAGGAATAGGTGACGTTTCGGGTCTCGACCCTTCTTCAGACATTGTATTTTTGTCATTATTTCTTCATGATTTGGTACGACGCGGCACAATGGTGAAACCTCTGGCGACTTTGCGCCCCACCCAAGGTTTCCGTGCGGTTCCCGGAGGTTTTTGTCCTCCGGCAACCACCTTCAACTAGCATCGCAACCGGCTTTGACTAAAAAAATTACCAATTTTTACAACGGAAACCACTTTTGACCATTAGGTAGACTGACACAAACTTCCGGGAACCGCACGGAAACCTTGGGTGGGGCGCAACGTCTCCAGAGGTTTCCGTTCAGGTTTCCTAAGTGGGACGGGCATCACAGCACCAGAGATCTAGGTTTGATCCTGATTACGGGTGCTGTCTGTATGGAGTTTGTACGTTCTCCCCGTGTCCGCGTGGGTTTTCCCCGGGATATTCGCTTTCCTCCCACACTCCAAAGACGTGCAGGTTTGTAGGCTAATTGGCTTGGTAAAATTGTAAATTGTCCATAGTGTGTGTAGGAAAGTGTTAGTGTACGGGGATCGCTGGTTGGCACGGACTCGGTGAACCAAAGGGCCTATTTCCACGCTATATCGCCAAAGATTTAACCCTGTCCGTGCAATTCAACTGTGATGCAAAATCTATTGCAATGATTGGCTTGGAGATACATCTTGAATTTATATCCCCGGAGAAAAGGAATGGGTGACGTTTCGGGTCGAGACCCTTCACCAGAGATGTTGCCTGACCCGCCGAGCCACCGCAGCACCCCATGTGCATCCCCCGAAGATGACCAGCGCTCGGCCCCCGCCGGCAGCAAGGCAACCAACCGACAGCCACTGGACAAGGCGAGACGCGCAACCGACGGTCCCCGGCCTGCCCCCCCGGGAGCCGGAGCAGAGCCAAGCCGGAACCAGCGCCTCCCCCTCCGTGCCGGAACCCCGCCAGTCCAGGGCTGCCGGCCAACCCGGCGGGACAGGCCGAGCCGAGCTGGAGCCGGCGCCTCCCTCCCGAGCAGGCTGCAAGTCCGGGTAGGCCCAGGGGCCACCAGCCCAGGGCCTACCTGGACACCTCCGGCAGCCCCCGGACAGGAACGGGACACCCGGAAGGGGATGGGGATGGAAATGGCCCAGCACCAACTCAACAACACCTGCAGTGCCGGAGACCCGGGCCTGACTCCGACCACGGACAGACCACAAGCCTGCACACCACGCAGTAGCACGGCAACCGAGAATGTTTATAGCGAGTGACCTATGACCTGGGCACGAGCAGTCGGAATACCGATCTCCCTTATTGTCCCTAATGTGTACGATAGAACACATGTATAGGTGATTGCTGGTCGCCGTGGACTCGATGGGCCGAAGGGCCTATTTTTGTGCTGTATCGCTTTTTTTCACTTACATTTTTATTGATTTTTCACAGAGAGATATATACAAAACAGTGCAACACCATCACCATAAATAAGACAAAATAAGAAAAACAACAATCAAAAATAAAAAAATAAATAGATAGGGGGAAAAAAAGGAATAAGACCGTGTGGTTCACTTACCAAATTTAAAAAAAAGTTACATAGATTAGTTATCTGGAGATATTTCAATATTCACACAAACATACCATCTAGTTGTATATAACACAATCTTCCCATATCTAGCTCGGCATTTATCTAGTTGGTGTCATGGCTCAAATAAACGGACCATTTTCCCCAGATATTCTCAAATGAATTCTCCTTGACTCTCAAGGAATATGTCAGTTTCTCCAATATTTAAGACGTCTCGCACAATTTCTAACCACTGTTCCTGTATTGGACTTTTTTCATTAAGCCGCTGCCTGGTAATTTGCGCTGTACCTCTAAGCTAAAGGAAACTAAACTGGAACCTGAAGTAGAATAAAATGTGCATGTCCTCAAGAAGTTTGTGGAATAAGTTTATGAGTTAATATTATTTAATAAGTTTGGCTGTGAATATACATGACATGAATGGACTTGACAGCAATTCTCCCCAACCTCTGCTCAAGACTGGTATCTAATGGGTAGCAGCCACATCATGGCTTTCAAAAACATTATCTGAATGACTTGCCTTCAGGGCATCGCACCTTAAAAGCATCGCGCTGTCGACTATCATGTATAAAAGTGCCTCACAGTGGTTGATAAAGAATTAATGAGGGTTCGTGCAATCTCATCGATCACAGATCGGAATGATTATGTTTGAGTCATAGTCTTAGAGACATAGTCATAGAGGCATTGAAAGATGCAGCATGCTAACCAGCCCTTCAACAAACCTAGTCCTACTATCTACTAAAGGCACTAAACACCCACTAAGGGCGGCACGGTGGCGCGGCAGTAGAGTTGCCGCCTTACAGCGCGTACAGCGCCAGAGGCCCGGGTTCGATCCCGACTACGTGTGCTTGTCTGTAGGGAGTTTGTACGTTCTCCCCGTTGACCAGCGTGGGTTTTATCCGAGAACTTTTGCTTCCTCTCACACCCCAAAGAAGTGTAGGTAACACTTTTTCACATAGAGGGTGGTGTGTCTGTGGAATTCTCTGCCTCGGAGGGCGGTGGAGGCTGGTTCCCTGGATGTTTTCAAGAGAGAGCTAGATAGAGCTCTTAGGGATAGTGGAGTTAAGGGATATGGGGAGAAGGCAGGAACGGGGTACTGATTGTGGATGATCAGCCATGATCACATTGCATGGCGGTGCTGGCTCGAAGGGCCGAATGGCCTACTCCTGCACCTATTGTCTATTGCCTATTGTCTATTGTCTATTGTCTATTGTCTATTAATTGGCTTAGTATAAAAATGTAAAAATAGTCCCCACTGTAGGATAGTGTTAATGTGCGGGGATCGCTGGTCGGTGCAGACTCGGTGGGCCGAAGGGCCTGTTTCTGCGCTGTAACTCTAAACTAAACTAAACTATCATTTACACTAATCCTGCATTTGTCCCATTTTTTACTGACCGACCTTCTCACCAGATTCTACTATCACATACTCAACAGAGGCAATTTACTGAGGTCAATTAGCTGACCAACCCACATGTGGGCGATCGCTGCGCTGAACACCTCTGCTCAGTCCGTCCTAACCAACCTGATCGCCCCGTTGCTCAGCACTTCAACTCCCCCTCCCATTCCCAATCTGACCTTTCTGTCCTGGGTTTACTCCATTGTCAGAGTGAGGCCCAGCGCAACTTGGAGGAACAGCACCTCATATTTCACTTGGGCAGTTTACACCCCAGCGGGATGAACATTGACTTCTCCAATTTCAGGTAGTCCCTGCTTTCTCCCTCCTTCCCCTCCCCTTCCCAGTTCTTCCACAGTCCCCTGTCTACGCCTCTTCCTTTCTTCTTCCCGCCCCCCCCCCGACATCAGTCTGAAGAAGGGTCTCGACCCGAAACGTCGCCTATTCCTTCTCTCCATAGATGCTGCCTCACCCGCTGAGTTTCTCCAGCATTTATAGGAAAGATATTGTCAAGCTTGTAAAGGGTTCAGAAAAGATTTACAAGGATGTTGCCAGGAATAGAGGGTGTGAGCTATAGGGAGAGGTTGAGTAGGCTGGGTCTCTGTTCCATGGAGCGCAGGAGGATGAGGGGTGATCTTATAGAGGTGTACAAAATCATGAGAGGAATAGATCGGGTAGATGCACAGAGTCTCTTGCCCAGAGTCGGGGAATCGAGGACCAGAGGACATAGGTTTAAGGTGAAGGGGAAAAGAATCTGAGGGTAACTATTTCACACAAAGGGTGGTGGGTATATGGAACAAGCTGCCAGACGAGGTAGTTGAGGCCGGGATTATCCCATCGTTTAAGAAACAGTTAGACAGGTAAATGGATAGGACAGGCTTGGAGGGTTATGGACCAAACGCAGTCAAGTGTATCTGGGATTTGTGTATCTGGGATATTGTTGGCTGGTGTGGGCAAGTTCGGCCGAAGGGCCTGTTTCCACTCTATGACTCAATGACTCTAAACACACATGAAGTTCGAGTTATGTTCAAATTTATTGTCAAATGCACCAATTAAGGTACAGTGATATTTAATGAAACACCGCTAATTGAGTGCCTGCCAGCAAAGGATATATAAGGAGCAAGATTATACCAAAATCAATTATGATTTGACTAATTGGAAGGTAGACACAAAGTGCTGGTGTAACTCAGCAGGTCCGGCAGCATCTCTGGAGAACATGTGTAGGAAGGAACTGCCAAATCTGGTTTAAACTGAAGGTAGACACAAAATGCTGGAGTAACTCAGCGGGAAAGGCAGAATCTCTGGAAACAGGGAATGAGTGAAGTTTTGGTTCGAGACCTTCAAGAAGAAGGTCGGGTCTGAAGAAGGGTCTTGACCCTAAATGTCACCCTTTCCTTCTCTCCAGAGATGCTGCCTGTCCCACAGAGTTACCCCAGCATTTTGTACCTATCTCTGTTCATTTTGTGTCTATCCATTGTATCTGGTACCAGCATCCGCATTTTGAAGAAGTTCTCCTCCTCTCTCTGATGGGAGTTCTGTGACAGCCTCTCTCTCTGCTCTACCTCGGTCATTCCTGCTGGTCCCCTGCTCTACGACCATGCTCTCGTGCCATGCACTGAAAAGACTGGACCCTTTCCCACCCACCCCTCTCCAATCACCACTTTGCGTGCAATTACCCATCCCCTCAGTGCTGCACAACATCACTTCTCCATTATCAACAATAAAAATAGAGGAGGTGGAGAGGCTGTTCAGAAGATAGAAAAGCCGGAAATCTCCAGGACCGGACAATGTATCCCCCTCTACTCTCAAGTTTTGTGCTGAACAGCTGGCACCGGTCTACACAGACATTCTCAACCAGTCCCTGCAAACCTGTACTGTCCCTGCCTGCTTCAAAGCTTCTGCTATTGTCCCTGTACCCAAAAATGCAAAGGATTACTGGTGACTACAGGCCTGTTGCACTGACCTCTCTAGTCATGAATACCCTTGAAAGGCTTGTGCTGTCCCACCTAAAAAAAATATCACAAACCCCCTGCTGAACCCTCTGCAGGAAGCACAATCTACCACAGGCAATGATGGTCCAATTCTACACGGCCTTCGTAGAGTCTGTCCTCACCATCTCCATCATGGTCTGGTTTGGCTCAGCCACCAAGCACGACATCTGGAGGCTGCAGCGAATCATTCCCTCCATTGATGAACTGTACACTGCAAGGGCCAGGAAGCGAGCGGGTAAGATCACCTCTGACCTCTCTCACCCTGGCCACAAACTCTTTGAATCACTTCCCTCTGGAAGGCGACTCCGGACTGTCAAAGCTGCCACAGCCAGACACCTTTTTTCCAAGAGCAGTAGCTCTACTCAATAACCAAAAATCTGTAGCCTCCTTTTAGAAACATAGAAACATAGAAATTAGGTGCAGGAGTAGGCCATTCGGCCCTTCGAGCCTGCACCGCCATTCAATATGATCATGACTGATCATCCAACTCAGTATCCTGTACCTGCCTTCTCTCCATACCCTCTGATCCCCTTAGCCACAAGGGCCACATCTAACCCCCTCTTAAATATAGCCAATGAACTGGCCTCAACTACCCTCTGTGGCAGAGAGTTCCAGAGGCTCACCACTCTCTGTGTGAAAAAAGTCTTTCTCATCTCGGTCTTAAAGGATATCACCCTTATCCTTAAGCTGTGACCCCTTGTCCTGGACTTCCCCCAACATCGGGAACAATCTTCCTGCATCTAGCCTGTCCAACCCCTTAAGAATTTTGTAAGTTTCTATACGATCCCCTCTCAATCTCCTAAATTCTAGCAAGAATAAACCAAGTCTATCCAGTCTTTCTTCAAAAGACAGTCCTGACATCCCAGGAATCAGTCTGGTGAACCTTCTCTGCATTCCCTCTATGGCAATAATGTCCTTCCTCAGATTTGGAGACCAAAACAGTACCCAATACTCCAGGTGTGGTCTCACCAAGACCCTGTACAACTGCAGTAGAACCTCCCTGCTCCTATACTCAAATCCTTTCGCTATGAATGCTAACATACCATTTGCTTTCTTCACTGCCTGCTGCACTTGCATGCCTACTTTCAATGACTGGTGTACCATGACACCCAGGTCTCATTGCATCTCCCCTTTTCGTAATCTGCCACCATTCAGATAATAGTCTACCCTCCTGTTTTTTGCCACCAAAGTCGATAACCTCACATTTATCCACATTATACTGCACCTGCCATGCATTTGGTATTTTATTTAATTCACATGTTTAATCAATAATTGTTTTATTATTAATGTTTAACGTTTTATGCATCATTCGTAACTGTCACTGTATGTCGTTGTCATTTGCGGGCGGAGCACCAAGGCAAATTCCTTGTATGTGAATACTTGGCCAATAAACTTATTAATTCATTCATGCTCCAAGCTTTGTACTGCTCCCCACTTTTCATCCAGCTTTCTTTTTAAAATTATTTTAGCGATTTAGCGTGGAAACAGGCCCTTCGGCCCACCGGGTCCGCGCCGACCAGTGACCCCCGCACATTAATACTATCCTACACCCACCAAGGACATTTTAAAATATTTTTTACATTTACCAAACCAATTAATCTACAAACCTGCACGTCTTTGGAGTGTGGGAGGAAATCGGAGATCTCGGAGAAAACCCACGCAGATCTCAGGGAGAACGTACAAACTCCGTACAGACAGCACCCGTAGTCAGGATCGAGCCCGGGTCTCCGGCGTTGCATTCTATCGCTGCGTCACCGTGAGCGCTGCTGCAATCCGTCTGAAGAATATTCCCTCCACAAATGCTGTCCGACCCACTGAGATACGTTCATGTTCATAAGTGATATGAGCGGAATTAGGCCATTCAGCCCGTCAAGTCCACTTCGCCATTCAATCATGGCTGATCTATCTTTCCCTCTTGACACCATTCTCCTGCCTTCTCCCCATAGCCCCCGACAAACGTATTAATCAAGAATCTATCTATCTCGGCCTTTAAAAATATCCTTTGACTTGGCCTCCACAGATTCACCATTCTCTGACTAAATCCTCCTCATCTCCTTCCTAAAAGAACGTCTTTTCATTCTGAGGCTGTGGCCTCTGGTCCGAGACTCTCCCGTGAATGGAAACATCCAAATCCAGTAGAAACATCCTCTCCATGCCCAGATACTCCTGCACTTTGTGTCTTGTTTTGATCTTTGAATCTTGACACTCCAGTGCAGTGTCGAGTAGACACCACAGGTCCTCAGATCCGGTGTAAATCTGAGGCTCAATCTGGCTAAAATGTGATCCGCTCACCTCATTTTGAAGAACAGCGGGAGAATTCTCTCAACTTTCTGGCCAGTATTCATTTCTCAACCAACCAAATAAGCAATCCATCTGGTCCTTGTGACATTGCAGTTACTGGGAGGTTGCTATGTGCAAATTGGCTGTGATATTTTCTTCATTAAATTAACAACCACACTATAAAAAGGACACCCCACTAGTTGTAAATTGCCATGAGGTTAGCTAATGTTATGCTCTATAAATGTGGTCCTTACTTTTTCTAACGCACTGGAAGCTTCCCTTGTATAAAGTTTCACCATATAATGTGACTTGCACTATTACGGCCTGGTTTAGGTTTATGTTTAGTTTATAAGTTTTAGGAGCAGAATTAGGCCATTCGACCCATCAGGTCTACTCCGCCATTCAATCATGGCTGATCTATCTCCCTCTCAACCCCATTCCCCTGCCTTCTCCCCGTAACCCCTGACACCATTACTAATCAAGAATTTGTCAATCTTTGATCTGTCAATCTCCAATATCTTGACTTCATTATAGTCACGTGGATCGAGGCACAGTGAAAATGTACATTGTACCTTGATACAGGGCGGTACGGTGGCATTGTGATAGAGCTACTGCCTTACAGATGCCAGAGACCCCCCCGAGTTCCATCCTGACTCTGGGTGCTTGTCTGTACGGAGTTCGTACATTCTCCCGTGGCCAGCGTGGGTTTTCTCCGAGATCTCCGGTTTCCTCCCATACGTCAAAGACGTGCGGGTTTGTAGGTTAATCGGCTTGGTATAAATGTAAAAATCGTCCCTAGTGGGTGTAGGCTGGTGTTGGTGTGCGGGGACTGGTCGGTGCGGACCCGGTGGGCGGAAGGGCCTGTTTTCCGCGCTGTATCTCTAAACTGAACTGAACTAAAATTGATCAAGAAAGCTTTGGTTTGCAGGCTAATCAAACATATAAGTAAAGGGTTAAAGAAGGAACTGCAGATGCTGGAGAATCGAGGGTTACACAAAAAGCTGGAGAAACTCAGCGGGTGCAGCAGCATCTAAGGAGTCTGAAGAAGGGTCTCGACCCGAAACGTCGCCTATCTCCTTCACTCCTTAGATGCTGCTGCACCCGCTGAGTTTCCCCAGCTTTTTGTGTAACCCTATATAAGTAAAGGGTCTGTCCCACCGCGATTTTTTTCGGCGATTGACAGCACCATTGACTGACGAATCAGGTCACCGAAAAAAGCCGTGATGACGTATCGACGCGCGGTGTTTCCACAAGTGTCGCAACATTTTTTTTTTTCGCCGTTTGATTTTGAAATCTTTCATCGACCCTGATACGTCAGTCGATGATGGCGGCAGTCGCTGAAAAAATCGCCAAGTGGGACAGGCCCTTCATATCCTACAAAAAAACAATCAAGTCAAACTCAGATCAGGGAGGATATTTACTGTGGTGCTTTTCATTCAATGGCCCTCTAAAGCTGCAGTGAGTCAAGAATGTTATCGTTCAGGTCCCAGTGCATATGACAATTAAACGAACAATTGTGCCTTTCTGCAGGTTGAAATTCCTTTATTAAAGAAGGTAGGGGAAAAAAGTGTGAGTTTTGATATTTCATTCAATATCAAATCAGGCACAGAATGCAAAATAAAGGAGTGAAAGAAGGAGAAAGCGCAGCGCAGATCAATAGAAAGGGAACAGAAAAATAACCATGTCATTCCACAGTAAGGGCGGCACGGTGGCGCAGTGTAGAGTTGCTGCCTTCCATCATCAGAGACCCGAGTTCGATCCTGACCACGGGTGCTGTCTGTGTGGTGTTTGTACATTATTCCCTGGACCTCGTGAGTTTTTTCCGGGTGCTCAGGTTTCCTCCCACACTCCAGGTTTGCAGATTAGTTGGCATCGGTAAAATTGTAAATGGTCCCCGAGTGTGTCAGATAGTGCGAGTGTACGGGGTGATGGCTGGTCGGCACGGACCCGGTGGGCCGAAGGGCCTGTTTCTGTGCTGTATCTCCAAATTAAAGTAAACAAACCTTTTTTTTAAATTTTCCTGTATGAATGGAACTCCATATCTGTAAAATGGAGGGACTAGGAACTGCAGATGCTGGTTTATTGCAGGTGTTGGTGCAATGCAGTGGGTCGGGCAGCATCTCTGGGGAACATCGATAGGCGACGTTTCGGGTTGGGACCTCACTTCGGACTGACTTACGGTGGGGTCGGGGGAAGGAAGCTGGAAGAGTGGTAGGGTTAAGGTAAAGTCTAGCAAGTGAGAGGTGGATACAGACACAAACTGCTAGAGTTATAGAGGGCCTGTCCCACAGGCTATTATTTAGGCGGCTACAGGCGACTAGGCTGTCACCACATGGTCGCCGGGGTGTCTCCTGTATGGTCGTGAGTTGTCTCCTCAGTCGCCCAAAGAGTTGTAGCATCTTTTTATTTTTACTGAATTGTCTTCAGTTGTCGCCGACAGGGTCGTATCTTGTCGTAGCTTGTCGCGGGTGGACGTAGGTTGTCGCAGATTGTCGCCTGTGTGGCCGTAGGTTGTCGTAGATGGACGTCCTAAGTCGCGACGATTGGGGTCGCGGTTGTCGGTAGCTTGACATCGACTCCGTGGTAGGTTGTCGTAGACATTGCTGTCGGAGGGAGTCCAGTCGGCAGTTTTCCGGCGACCTGCTACGACTGTGACAGTCGCCGGCAGGCCCCCAAAAAAAAATCGCCTACGTGGGACAGGCCCTTAACTCAGGGGGTCAGGCAGCTTCTCTGGAGCAAAGGACTAGGTGACGATTTGGGTCAAGACCCAAATGTATGAGATGGATCCAGGTGAGGAGACATCTAGGTCGGACAATGGTTAAATGGTTGGACAAAGGCCGGAGACGAAAAGATTAAAAAGTGAGAGTAGGAGGAAAGGATAGAAGACATGAAAGATGAAGCCACAGTAAGGAATATAAATGGATGGACACAGGATGTGAGAGGGAAGGGGGGGGGGGGGGGTGTGTGAATTCAGGTGGCAACAGGAAAGAGAGGGGGAAAGTTGTGGGGGTGGGAGGGGGGGGGGGGTTGTTGTTTTTAAGTTCCCAGGCATTAACGCAGCTTGCCACACTGTTCGCATTTACCCACGAGGGAATAGACAGGTTGTAACATGTTCTGTGTATGAATGAACTGCAGATGATGGTTTAAACCAAAGATAGACACAAAAGGCCGGAGTAACTCAGCAGGACTGGCAGCCATCTCTGGAGAGAAGGAATGGGTGACGTTTCAAGCCGAGACCCTTCTTCAGGCTGTAACAAAGGCACGTTTCTCGTGGAACCTAGAGCAGAGTGCAGCACAGGAACAGGCCATTCGGCCCACAATATCCTTGCCGAACACGATGCCATGTTAGACTAATCACCGCAGCCTGTACGTGATCCAATAGACAATAGACAATAGGTGCAGGAGGAGGCCATACGGCCCTTTGAGCCGGCACCACCATTCAATGTGATCATGGCTGATCATCCCCAATCAGTACCCCGTTCCTGCCTTCTCCAGCTGTCTATCTAGCTCTCTCTTGAAAGATACCAGAGAAACGGCCTCTACCGGCAGAGAATTCCACACTCACAACTCTCTGTGTGAAAAAGTGTTTCCTCATCTCCGTTTTAAATGGCTTACCCCTTATTCTTAAACTGTGGTCCCTGGTTCTGGACTCCCCCAACATCGGCAACATGCTTCCTGCATCTGGCATGTCCAAACCCTTAACAATCTTATATGTTTCAATAAGATCCTCCCTCATCGTTCTAAATTCCAGAGTGTACAAGCCCAGCCGCTCCATTCTCTCAGCATATGACAGTCCCGCCATCCCGGGAATTAACCTTGTAAACTCCCTCAATAGCAAAAATGTCCCTCCTCAAATTTGGAGACCAAAACTGCACACAATATGAAGACCAACATGCCATTCGCTTTCTTCACTGCCTTCCTGTACCTGCATGCTTACTTTCATTGACTGTTGAACAAGGAGCCCCAGATCCCGTTGTACTTCCACTTTTCCCAAACTTGACACCATTTAGATAATAATCTGCCTTCCTGATTTTGCATCTGCCCACACACCCAACCTGTCAAAGTCACCCTTCATTCTCATAGCATCCTTCTCACTGTTCACACTGCCACCCAGCTTTGCGTCATCTGCAAATTTGCTAATGTTACTTGTAATCCCTTCATCTAAATCATTAATATATATTGTAAATGGCTGTGGACATGTAAATAGCATGTCACTCCATGGCTGGCACATCCATGTGCCTATCCACAACCCGCTGAAATGCCACAATTTGATCTGCCACCTGCACCACCCCTTGCGTATCAGGCACTCACCACCCTCTGTGTAAAACATTTACCCCCTCATCAACTTTAAACATTGCCCCTCCCACCGTAACGTTACCCATTTCATCTTAAATGCACCACACTTCTCCTTTAAACTTTCCCCTCTAACCTCAACTTTGTGCCCCATAGATCTCCTTTAAACTTTCCCCCTTCTCACCTTAACTTTGCCCCCTCTCACCTCAAAGTTGTCCCACACATCTCCTTTAAACATTGGCCATCTCACCTCAATTTTACCCCCTCTCACCTTAAACCTGCCCCACGCATCTCCTTTAGATTTTGTCCCTCATCTTAACCCTGCCGCTCTCACCTTAAACATGTCCGCACACGTCTCCTTTAAACATGCCCCTCTCACCTAAAACCTGCCCCACGCGTCACCTTTAAACCTTCCCCCCCCCCTTCACCCTTTAATTTGCCCCTCTCACCTCTACTATGCCCCTCTGCAGTGTTGCTTCTGGAGGAAAGGAAAAGCCCATTCAAAACCGCTGCACGTGCACATGTGGACATTAGAGTTTAGTTTAATCTAGTTTCAGCGTGGAATCTCTAGATTCAGCGTGGAAACAGGCCCTTCAGCCCGCCGAGTCCGCACCGACCAGCGATCCCCACACATTAATGGGCCTGGCCCACAGGCGATTTTTTTCGGCGACTGTCGGCGACTGTCTTAGTCGTAGCAGGTCGCCAGAAAAACCGGCAACTGGACCCTCCCTACGAAAATGTGTACGACAATGTCTACAACAACCTCTCTCCTAGTCGACGTCAAACTACGGCAAGCTACCGACAACCGGCGACCCATCAGGACGTCCACCTACGACCACACCTATGACGACCTATGTCCAAGCCAGGACAAGGTAAGGCTATTCAGTCGCCGGTACCTGTTGCCGGTTGACATAGGTTGACGTAGGTAGTCGCCAGTGGAATTCACGAAAGTCAGTGCCGGCGACAACCTACGTCAGGCTACAATCGTTGCCGTCAAGCCCACAGTCGTCGAAACGTTTTGAACATTTCAAAATCCAGCGGCGACCAGAAAAAAGGTGCGACTCTTTGGGCGACTGAGGAGACTGTACAGGTGACACCCCCGCGTCAGCCTAGTCGCCTGTACTCGCCTAAAAAAACGCCTCAGTGGGACAGGGGCATAACGCTATCCTACACCCACTAGGGACAATTTGGCATTCACACCGAGCCAATTGACCTGCAAACCTGTCTTTGGAGTGTGGGAGGAAACCGAAGATCTCAGAGAAAACCCACTCGGGTCACGGGGAGAACAGACAAGCTTCGTACAGACAGCGCCCGTAGTCAGGATCGAACTCGGGTCGTTGGTGTTGTAAGGCAGTAGTTCCGCCGGGAAGCCTAGACTGTTTCCTTAAGCCCCAAATGCCAGCCCAGGTTTGTTTTGGTGAGGCCACACCTGGAGTATTGCGTTCAGTTTTGGTCTCCAAATCTGAGGAAAGACATCCTTGCCATAGAGGGGGTACAGAGAAGATTCACCAGACTGATTCCTGGGATGTCAGGACTTTCATATGAGGAAAGATTGGATAGACTCGGCTTGTACTCACTGGAATTTAGAAGATTGAGGGGGGGATCTTATAGAAACTTACAAAATTCTTAAGGGGTTGGACAAGCTAGATGCTGGAAGATTGTTCCCGATGTTGGGGGAGTCCAGAACAAGGGGTCACAGTCTAAGGATAAGGGGGAATTCCTTTAGGACCGAGATGAGGAAAGCATTCTTTACACAGAGAGTGGTGAGTCTCTGGAATTCTCTGCCACAGAAGGTAGTTGAGGCCAGTTCCTTGGCTATATTTAAGAGGGCGTTAGATGTGGCACTTGTGGCTAAAGGGATCAGGGGGTATGGAGAGAAGGCAGGTACGGGATACTGAGTTGGATGATCAGCCATGATCATATTGAATGGCGGTGCAGGCTCAAAGGGCCGAATGGCCTACTCCTGCACCTATTTTTCTATGTTTCTATGTTTCTGTGAGCGCAGTTACTGTTATCTGTACCTGTTACATGTGAAACGAACAAGTGTACAGTATTCTCCTAAAGTACAGGGTAAAGCCTTCTCCTTCCAGAACCTAATCAAAACTGTGAACAACAATGGTTCAGATGCATTATTCACCAAATCGCCGTCAAAATCCTTTTACTGAACGTTCGACGGCCTCGGCAGGAGCAGTGCAGCATCTCATAAAACGCAAGGTGCGACCCCGAATACAAATACAAAATAAAAATATAAGTGGTTATTCCGAACCTCTTTTTTTTGTGGTTCACCCAGCGTTTTATCCCACACTCTGGCAGAGAGGCTTAGATTTTAATCACACAATTTCAGATCTCAGTCCATCTAAATCTCAGTCCATTCATTGCAGACAATGAAACATTTTTGAAGTGTGATCTCAACAAAGGAGGACCCGGCTTGGGGGGGAGGGGGGTGGGGACCGCCATGCGGGGGTGGGGTAGAAGGAGGACCTAGCGCGGGATACCTTGTAATTTTGTCGCCGCCCTTTATGTGGCCAGATACAGGCCCTTCGGCCCACTCCAACCAACGCATCCCATCTACACCAGCCCCACCTGCCTGCGTTTGGACCATATCCCATCCAAGGTTGTCCTGTCCACACAAAAAGGTGCAGTAACTCAGCGGGTCAGACAGCATCTCTGGAGAAAAGGAATAGGTGACATTTGGGGTCGAGACCCTTCTTCAGACCTAAATGTCACCTATTCCTTTTGTCCAGAGATGCTGTCTAACATATCCATATATGTGTGTGTGAGTGTATATATGAGAGGGTCTGTATATATATATATATATATATATAGGTAGGAACTGCAGATGTTGGTTTACACTGTATATATATATACTATTATTGTTATATAATTCATCTATATATCTGCATAAGGGGTACAGACAGGAAGGCTTAGACCAGGTCAGCTATGATCTTATTGCAGAGATACATAGAAACCTAGACAATAGGTGCAGGAGTAGTCCATTCGGCCCTTCGAGCCAGCGCCACCATTCAATGTGATCATGGCTGATCATCCACAATCAGTACCCCGTTCTTGCCTTCTCCCCATATCCCCTTGGTTCCACTAGCCCGGAGAGCTCTATCTAACTCTCTTTTGAATGCACCCAGTGAATCGGCCTCCACCGCCCTCTGAGGCAGAGAATTCCACAAATTCACAACTCTCTGTGTGAAAACGTTTTTCCTCATCTAAATCAGTTCTAAATGGCCTACCCCTTATTCTTAAACTGTGGCCCCTGGTTCTGGACTCTCCCAACATCGGGAACATGTTTCCTGCATCTAGCCTGTCCAATCCCTTAATAATTGTACATGTCCCCATAAGATCCCCTCTCATCCTTCTAGATTATAACGGGTAAGAGGCATAATGGCTGATTGGACCCATTCTCTTTTTTTCAGTAGGTACCGGTGATCTTGCCAAGCCTGCCCTGTTCGAATTGGGCCCCACCTCCTCAACGTTAAGCACCTTCACCTTCTTGAACTCAAGACAAAATAAATCATCTCTGCCTAAGAAGTAAGGCTGTGTATATTAAATTCCAGAGAACAGGCGCCAACCTGCTTATGAGGCTAATTGTTATTTCTGGATAAATGATGCAGCAACTTTAATCAAGTGGGAGATATGTCATGAGAACTAATGCCCACATGTTGCTCCCTTATAAGTGCTGTTGTGTTTTTAATTTCATGTAAATGCGTCTGCCTCGCCTTTGAAACGCGGTGATTGATGTGACTGCTGGTTTGCGGAGTGGATACAAACTAACTCTCCACAGAAAGTTAAGATTTGTCATTCCAAACATGTCTTTCGAAGGTCAGTGCAACAACGGCAGAAGAAAAATATCAATTGTGGTTTTTTTTTAAGATACAGCCGGAAACGGGCCCTGGTCCGCGCCGACAGGCGATCCCCGCACATTAACTCGACCCTACACGCTCTAGGGACAATTTACATTTAATACCGCGCCAATTAGCCTACAAACCCGTACGTCTTTGGAGTACGGGAGGAAACCGAAGATCTCGTAGAAAACCCACGCGGTCACGGGGGGAAGGTGCAAGCTCCGTGCAAAGAGCACCCGCTGTCAGGATCGATCCCGGGTCTCTGGCGCAGTAAGTGCTGCAAAGGCAGCAACTCTGCAAGCTGTGCCACCTTGCAAGCAATTACAATTATAGGGTCATAGAGTCATACAGCATGGAGAGCGGCCCTTCGGCCCAACTTGCCCACACCCACCAACATGCCCCATCTGTACTAGTCCCACCTGCGTGCGTTTGGCCTATATCCCTCTAAACCTGCCCTGTCTATGTACCTGTCTAAATGTTTGTTAAACGCTGCGATAGTCCCTGCCTCATGCACTCCTAGATCCCTCTGCATTGCAATACTTCTCAAGAGCCCTACCATTCACTGTGTAGGTACTGCCCACGTTACTCTTCCCAAAATGCAACATATCACATTTCTCTGTCAATATGTAGGAACAAGATTACTAGTTAATAGCTGTTGATACAAGGAAGTGCAGATGCTGCTGGTTTACAAAAAAAAAGTGCTGGAGTAACCCAGCGGGTCAGGCAGCATCTCAGGAGAACATAGACTTTTTTCCCCGACCGAAACGTCACCTCTCCACATCTTCCAGAGTTACCAGCAGTTGGTAGATGCCTCAATGCAGCAAAATCTACTCCTTGTGCTCTAAAAAAATAGTGGAATTACTCAACATTTTAAATTAAGAAATAAATAACAGGACGGAGATTTCTTGCCGTGAAGAGTTGAATTGGAGAAGAATTTGAATGAAGCAACTTAAGCAGAATGTTTTCCATTGGCAACAAAGATTGATTAATGCACAATGTACTGTGTGGGCTTATAAATATCATATAGCAGAAGGGATTCGTTCACTCATCATTAATACATCTGCTTGCTTCCAGACTGCCACCCAATAAAGTTCATTCCAAATTAGTTTTGTCATCATCTTCAGATATTTTTTCCAAATGAAATCTCCAGTTAACTCAGACGCATATGATCTGCAGGTTGCCTTTTCAATAATGCCCTGTTGTATGTAACTAATTACACTCAGACAGAAGCCTGAATTCAAATAGCATCTTTAACATGGGCGGCACGGTGGCGCAGCGGTACGTTTGCTAATTTACCGCGCTTATAGCGCCGGAGACCCGGGTTCGATCCTGGCTGCGGGTGCCGTCTGTACGGAGTTTGTAGGTTCTCCCCGTGACCGCGTGGCTTTTCTCCAAGAACTTCGCTTCCCTCCCACACAACAAAGGCGTACAGGTTCGTAGGTTGGTTGGCTTGGTATAAATGTAAAATGCGTAGGATAGTGTTAATGTGCGGTGATCGCAGGTCGGTGCGGTCTCGGTGGTTCGTAGGGCCTGTTTCTGCGTGGTATCTCTAAACTAAACTCAACTAAAACGGTAAAATATCTGGGGATATCAGGAAACATAAGATGCTGCAACTCTGCATTGAACACAAAATGCTGGAGTAACTCAGCGGGTCAGGCAGCATCTTTGGAGGGTAGGTGAAGTTTTGGGTCGGGACCCTTCTTCAGACTGTGTCTCCAGAGACGCTGCCTGACCCGCTGAGTTACTCCAGCATTTTGCAGCTCTCGTCTCCCTTCTTCAGACTGCCCGATTTAGTTTAATTTAGTTTGGTTTATTGTCAAGTGTGCGGTGAGTGGTACACGTGAAGAGCTTTTGATGCCTGCTATCCAGTCAGCAGAAAGACTATACATGATTCCAATCAGGCCGTCCACAGTGTACGTACAGGATAAAGGGAGCAACGTTTTGCGCAAGATAAAGTCCAGTAAAGTCCCATTAAAGACAGTCCAAGGGTCATCAATGAGGTGGATGGTCGTTCAGGACCGTTCTCTAGTTGGCGATAGGGTGGCAGTATTAGCAGCAAGGGGAGGGTGGGCAAACTTAGATAGTTTTCTCTGGAATATTGGTGGTTGAGAGGAGATATGACAGGAGTATATAAAATTATGAGAGGCACAGATAGGCCAGACTTTTTCTCAGGGAGGAAATGTCAAGGGTAAAGGGCAAAGCCCTAAGCTTTAGTTCATAAGTTCCAGGAGCAGAATGAGACCATTCGGCTCTTCGGGTCTACTCCCCTATTCAAGCATGGCTGATCTATCATTACCTCTCAATCTCATTCTCCTGCCTTTAAAGGAGATGTACGGGGCATTTTTGTCTGAAACGCATTGCTAGGGATGGTGGTGGAGGCGGATATGTTGCAGACTTTTAAGAAGCATTAAAAGTGATGAAAGGGATAGACAGAGTTGACGTGGATAAGCTTTTCCCATTGAGGGTAGGAAAGATTCAAACAAGAGGGCATGACATGAGAATTAAGGGACAGAAGTTTAGGGGTAACATGAGGGGGAACTTCTTTACTCAGAGAGTGGTGGCTGTGTGGAATGATCTTCCTGCAGAAGTGGTGGAGGCAGGATCGATTTTAACATTTAAAAGAAAAGTGGATAGGTATATGGACGGGAAGGGAATGGAGGGGTATGGTCTGAGTGCAGGTAGATGGGACTAGGGGAAAATAAATGGTCGGCACGGACTGGAAGGGCCGAGAAGACCTGTTTCCGTGCTGTAATTGTTATATGGTTATATGGTTATTAAGGTAGACATGGATTTGTCACCAGGGGGCGCCGCACCATGGCAGCCTCGCCAACGGTCTGTCTGTCTTTTCGACTTGTTTTTGTTATTTTTAGTGTGTTTTAAAAGTTTGTGTTAATGTTCACTAGTTTGTTTTATGTGTGGGGGGGGGTGGGTCGTGGGAAACTTTTTCTCAATCTCTTATCTTGCTGGAGATGCGATTGTTTTCCGGATCGTATATCCGTTCACTCTGCGGGCTAACAACATGGAGCTGGCGGCCTTGCGGGAGACTAACTTTGAGCCCCACCGCGGGGCCGTGGACTTACCATCGGAGCCAGCGATCCCTTGCCTGGGATCGACGCTCCAGCCACGGTCTGCGGATTTCACCATCGAGGAGCTCGCAGTCTCGGGTAGAGGCTGATGTCGGGAGCTACAAACGACCCAGGAGGTTTCGACCAGCTCCGACCCTGAGATTCCCCCCGATGCAGGAGCTTGATCGCCCTGACGCGAATGCCCAAACGCCGCCGGCTACGGGAGCCAAGATCGTCCCGTCAACAGAAGGTTTGAGGCGCCCGACCACGGGAGAACAAAGAAGGGCAGAGATTGCACCTTTTTTCGCCTTCCATCACACGTGGAACGTGGAGGAGTCACTGTGGTGGATGTTTATGTTAAAATGTAGTTTGTGTGTTCCGGTTTCTTTTTATTGGTATGATTGCATGGCAAATGAATTTCCTCATATGTTGCAAAACATACTTGGCTAATAAAATAAATATATGATTATAATTATATTCAGGGTATGGAGTGATAGTATGCAGGCAGAAGATAGTATATATTGGCATTGGGTTCAGTATGGGCATCATGGGCCGAAGGGCTGTACCTGTCTATGGTTCATGGTCAAATGGAATTTTAGTACAGATAACAGGAACAGATAGTGAGGAAGGTTCATAAGAAAATTGATCAACTGGGCTTATGTTCACTGGAAAATGGATCGACTGGGCATATATTCACTGGAATTTAGAAGGATGAGAGGGGATCATAGAAACATAAAAAAATCTTAAGGGATTGGACAGGCTAGATGCAGGAAAAACGTTCCCTATGTTGGGGGCGGCCAGAACCAGGGATAGGCTTTTTAGGATTGAGGTGAGGAAAAACTTTTTCACCCAGAGAGTTGTGAATCGGTGGAATTCTCTGCCACAGAAAGCAGTGGAGGCCCATTTGCTGGATGTATTCAATAGAGAGAGTTAGATTTAGCTCTTAGGGCTAACAGAATCAAGGGATATGGGGAGAAAGCAAGAATGGGTTACTGATTGTGGATGATCAGCCACGATCATGTTGAATGGGGTGCTGGCTCGAAGGGCCGAATGGCCTACTCCTGCACCTATTTGCTATGTCTCCATGTGTCTAAAATGAAGAGAAAGCTGGAGATGTGCCACTGGTGTGTATTCCACAATATATGGTCTTGGCAGCTTAACCCATGGGCCTAAGATGAAGCAATGGTCGAGTGAAGGAAATTGGAGAATGCCCAATTCTTTGGCATTGTATAGTTTATCGTTTAATTTAGTTTAGTTCATTGTCACGTGTACCGAGGTACAGCGATAAGCTTTTGTTGCCGGCTAATCAGTCAGCGGAACTGACAAGACGTGGTTACAATCGAGCCGTCCACAGTGTACAGATACATGATAAAGGGAAGAATGTTTAATGCAAGATAAAGTCCAGTGAAGTCTGATTAAAGATAGTCCAAGAGTCTCCAGTGAGGTAGATGGTAGCTCAGGACTGCTCTCAGTTGCCTGATAACAGCTGGGAAGAAACTGTCCATGAATCTGGAGGTAGAAAGAAAAGCTGGAGAAACTAGAGGCAGCATCCATGACGCGAAGGAAATAGGCAACGTTTCGGGTCGAGACCTAGGTGTCACCTGCTCTACATCGATGAGACCAGGCGTAGGCTTGGCGATCGCTTCGCCCAACACCTCCGCTCGGTTCGCAATAACCAACCTGATCTCCCAGTGGCTCAGCACTTCAACTCCCCCTCCCATTCCAAATCCGACCTTTCTGTCCTGGGCCTCCTCCATGGCTAGAGTGAGGCCCACCGTAAATTGGAGGAGCAGCACCTCATATTTCGCTTGGGTAGTTTACACCCCAGCGGTATGAACATTGACTTCTCCAATTTCAGGTAGTCCCTGCTTTCTCCCTCTTTCCCCTCCCCTTCCCAGCACCCCCTAGCCCACTGTCTCCGCCTCTTCCTTTCTTCTTCCAGCCCCCCACCCTCACATCAGTCTGAGGAAGGGTCTCGACCGAAACGTCGCCTATTTCCTTCGCTCCATAGATGCTGCCTCACCCACTGAGTTTCTCCAGCACATTTGTCCACCTTCCACAGATACACCACCCTCTGACGAATGAAATTCCTTCTCATCTTCTTCCTAAAGGGACGTCCTTTAATTCTGAGGCTATGACTAGTCCTAGACTCTCCCATTTGTGGAAACATTCTCTCCACGTCCACTATCCAACTTTTTCATTATTCTGTACGTTTCAATGAGGTCCCCCCCTTATTCTTCTAAACTCCAGCAAGTACAGGCCCAGTGCCGACAAACGCTCATCATAAGTTAACTACAAGTTTTAAATGTAGACAGAACACCTTGGAATGTTTTGCTATATTAAAGGCGCTATACAAATGCAAGTGCCCTTTGCCTTCAGCTCACCCCTGGTGTCGGGGTGTAGGAATGGAAATCCAATGTGCAGCGCAGTGCAGTACCATTTTTAATGCCAAGGGAATCGTTTCACTTTTGTCCACCTTCGATCTTCCAGCATCTGCAGTTGTTTCTCAAAAACAACTGAATCTGGAGGTGTGCGCTTTCGCACTTCTGTACCTCTTGCCCGATGGGAGAGGGGGGGAAGAAGGAGTGACTGGGGTGAGACCCGTCCCTGATGATGCTGCTGGCCTTGCCGAGGCAGCGTGAAGTGTACATGGACTCAATGGAAGGGGGATTGGTTTGTGTGATGGTCTGGGTTGCGTCCACCATTCTCTGCAATTCCTTGGAGCAGCACAGACTGTTATAGACAATAGACAATAGACAATAGGTGCAGGAGTAGGCCATTCGGCCCTTCGAGCCAGCACCGTTATTCAATGTGATCATGGCTGACCATCCCCAATCAGTACCCCGTTCCTGCCTTCTCCTCATATCCCCTGACTCCGTTATTTCTAACAGCCCCATCTAGCTCCCTCTTGAAAGCATCCAGAGAACCGGCCTCCACCGCCCTCTGAGGCAGAGAATTCCACAGACTCACCACTCTCTGTGAGAAAAAGTGTTTCCTCGTCTCCGTTCTAAATGGCTTACTCCTTGTTCTTAAACTGTGGCCCTTGGTTCTGGTCTCCCCCAACATCGGGAACATGTTTCCTGCCTCTAGTGTGTCCAAGCCCTCAACAATCTGTTGTTAGCATACCAAACGTACCTATTCCATACTCTTTCAAGAGTCAGTTGATAGAGGCTTCCCGTCTTCACAAGTTGATCCTGTGCAAAACCAACAAATAGCAGCAATAACCGGAACCCAGAAAGGCACGAAACAAGGTGCGGACCAGAAAAACACAAAATGCTGGAGTAACTCAGCGGATCAGAGCTCATCCCTGGAGAATATGAGATACATGATGTTTCAGGTCAGGACATGAAGAAGGAACCGTGACCCGAAAAATCGCCTATCCATGTTCTCCTGTGATGCCACCTGACCCACTCAGATATTCTAGGACCAAGCATCTTTTTTTTTGTAAACCACCATCTGCAGTTCCTTATCTTCAAATCACCCTCATATATTACCCCAGTTCCAAGAGATTTATCTTGAATAATAATTGTTTTACGGCACATTATAGAATCCCTTCTGAAAATACAAAGATATTACATTCAATTTTTCTGCCCTGATGATCATACTTTTTTTAAATAAAAATCCCTTGTAGATTTGTTAAACACAATTTTCTTTTCTTGAAAGCATGTTGGCTCTGCCTAATCCTTTGGTGATACCAGACTTTGATCTGAAGTGATATTTTTCTTTGAATACGGTAACCTTTCTGCACAAGACATCAAGAAATTGCAGAGTCCATCATGCAAACCAGCCATCGACTCCATCTATACTTCACGCTGCCTCAGGAAAGCAGCCAACATAATCAACCACTCACATCCAGGCACGGTCTCATCTCCTCTCTCCCGTTAGGCAGAAGGTGCGAAAGCTAGAAATCACGTTCCATCAGACTGAAGAACATTTATATCCCCGCTGTTATTAGGCATTCGAACAGATTCCGATGTGCTAAGGACGAATTCCCGATCTTCCAGTCTACCCCATTGCAACTCTAGCACTTTTTTAAACTGCACTTTCTCTGTAGTAATAACGTTACATTTCTGCACTCTGTTTATTTTCTAATTTGCACTACCTGATGTATTCATTTATACTACGATTTTCCTGGACAACATGCAAAGTGTTTGACTGTATCTTGGGTCATGGTAGTACATCAACTGAATCTTGATGCATCTAGGGTAGCACAGTGGTGCAGCGGTAGAGTTTCTGCCTTACAGTGCTAGAGACCCGGGTGCAATCCTGACTACGGGGTGCTGTCTGTATGGAGTTTTGCGTTCTCCATGTGACCCGCGTGGGTTTTCTCCGGGTGCTAGGGCTTCCTCCCACAGGTTTGTAGATTAATTGGCTTCGGTAAAATTGTAAATTGTCTATAGTGTTAGTGTGCGCGGTGATCGCTGGTCAGTGCGGACTCGGTGGGCCGAAGGGCCTGTTTCCATGCTGTATCTCCAAAGTCTAAAGTCTAAAGCATTGCATGTGACAGCAATAAAACCGATACCAATGCTTTGCCAGCTTATCACTGCTCATTGAATAAGATTTTGTACATAATTGAAACACAAATTTAATATAAAGTGTGGCAGAATCTGGGTATCGCCAAGATTTCACAGCAGTGTCTGGGACTATTTTTTTTGTTTACAAACTTATTGATTGCAAATAAAGATCTGAATATCGCGACCTTAAGAACATGTATCATCAGTGAATTACAGCATCATCCAAATGCGGTGATGAACTCATTGATTGGCTATATTATGTTGGAAGGAACTGCAGATGCTGGTTTGAATCGGTGATGAGCACAAAATGCTGGAGTAACTCAACGGGACAGGCAGCTTCTCTGGAGAGAACGAATGGGTGACATAGAAATATAGAAAATAGGTGTAGGAGTAGACCATTCGGCCCTTCAAGCCAGCACCACCATTCAATTTGATCAAGGCTGATCATCCAAAATCAGTACCCCGTTACTGCTTTCTTCCCATATCCCTTGATTCCGTTAGCCCTAAGAACTACTGTATATCTAACTCTCTCTTGAATACATTTAGTGAATTGGCCTCCGCTCTCTTCTGTGGCTGAGAATTCCACAGATTCACAACTCTCTGGGTGAAAAAGTTTTTCCTCATCTCAGTCCTAAATGGCTGACCCCTTATTCTTAAACTGTGTGACCCCAGGTTCTGGACTCCCCCAACCTCGGGAGCATTTTTCCTGCATCTAGCCTGTCCAATCCCTTAATAAATTCATATGTGTCTATAAGATTCCCTCTCATCCTAAATTCCAGTGAATTTAAGCCCAGTCGATCCCTTCAGAATGAAGAAGGGTCTCGAGCCGAAACGTCACCCCCGTTCCTTCTCTCCAGAGCTGCTGCCTGTCCCGCTGAGTTACTCCAGCATTTTGTGTCTATCTTCGATGGGCTAAATAAGTTGGTGCTAACACGTTCAGCCCACGAACAGCCCTCCTCAACAGCAACACAGGGAGAGGAGGAAGTGATTTTGCTGATTCAATCTGTTCCACCCGCTCAGCCTGTCAAATCCACAACCCAACCCTTCAATACCAACAAAAATACCATAATATCACATTTAAAATTAACAAATGACTTCGCATCAATTCCAATTATAGAAGAGCATCTTACATTTATTTATCTCTCCGCTTCATGAATAGCTTAACTACTGAACAATAGGTAGAGATCCCTATTTCTGGACTTTGTTCCCTAGCCTGTGACACTCCAAGCCACCAAGTCAGGACTTGGCTATATTTAAGAGGGAGTTAGATGTGGTCCTTGTGTCTAAAGGGATCAGGGGGTATGGAGAGAAGGCAGGTACGGGATACTGAGTTGGATGATCAGCCATGATCATATTGAATGGCGGTGCAGGCTCGAAGGGCCGAAGGCCTACTCCTGCACCTAATTTCTATGTTTCTATATTTCTATGTAACCTCCAAACCTGCACATCTTTGGCGCGTGGGAGGAAACCGGAGCACCTGGAGTAAACCCACGCAGGTCACGGGGAGAACATAAAACCCCGTACAGACAGCACCCGTAGTCAGGATCGGACCCGGGTCTCTGGCGCTGTAAGGCAGCAACTCTATCGCCAGGCCACCGTGCGTCCCGGTGTGCGAGACACTCGAGAGTGACGGGGGGGGGGGGGATTACAGGAGGGGAACAGGGTTAAATTACTCGGTGCCTTCTCATCTTGGAACAAACTCAACCTCAGATAGTGCACAGCTGCGCTCACAATTGGAAAATTGACAACCTCGCCAAAGCTCCCGAGGCAAGACATTTATGAAAAAACTAAGTATATATATATTTTCCTCCCCCTAGTTTGTGCGCTCAGCGCACAGAATAAAACCGAGGCCTCCCCTCTCATCCGGCCAGACAATGGGTTTGGGCCTGAGAACTGCAGCTTGCAGGGAGGCTGCATTATAAACTAGCACCATGACCTGACTTGTTAAATTATCGGATGAAAAAAAAAAATTCCACCTAAAACCTTACCCACTTGCACAAACTTAATCTTCTTTATTCAAATTGAGCTCTTTATGTTCAGCTGGAAACGACAGTGGATTGAAATTATTCCAGAGACTACTAAACGCGTGAGCTGTTGCGGCATACTGCCTGCTAAGAATAAGTCAGGAGGCTGGGGCTGCGGGGGTGAGAATGGGCAAAGCCATCATTATTTGCGTGCATCTGCACTGTGCCATGTCAAAGCTTTTGGTTCACATGCCCAGATACTTTGGACCTCAACTCTTTGTGTGTGTGTGTCTACGCGTGTGTGTGTGTGTGTGTATGCGTGTGTAGGAAGGAACTGCAGATGCTGGTTTAAACCGAAGATAGGCACAAAATGCTGGAGCAACTCAGCGGGACAGGCAGCATCTCTGGAGTAAAGGAATAGGTGACGTTTCGGGTGGAGCCCCTTCTTCAGACCAAAGAAGGCTCCCGACCAGAAACGTCACCTATACCTTTTTTCCAGAGATGCTGTCTCTTATATACATATGTGTGTGCGTGTGTGCGTGCATGTGTGTGCATGCAAGTGTGTATGTATGTGTGTGGGTGCCATGTGTGTGTGTGTGTATGTTTGTCATTTGGTGCTTTTTCTCTGTTCAGTTTCTGTTCAAAGTCTAAAGATCTATTAAAGTGCTCCTATTGCGCACAAGAGAAACAGAGGTGGTGGAGTAAGTAACTCAGAGGGTCTCTGAGAGCCGTGGATAGGTAATGTTTTGGATCGGGACCCTTCTTCAGACTGATTGTAGTGGGGGTGGGGAGAAAGCTGGGTCGGAAGTGGAGGCGGAACAAGGCCTGGCAAGTGATCGGTGGCCATTTTGTTCTCCCCCCCCTCCCTTTTCCCACTTTCTTCCCCCTAAAAAATTAATCTGAAGATGGGTCCCGACCCAAAACATTGTTTATCTGTCTCCCAGAGATGCTGCCTGGCCCGCTGAGTTAGCCCAGTACTTTATGTGTTTTTGTTTGTAAACCAGCATCTGCAGTTCCTTGTGTCTTAATTTAACAAGTTTACTTGCCAATACATATACCTTCTGTGGGTATATGCGTACACCTTATCAAAAGCTTTGCGAAAATGTGAATACATGACATCCACAGGTTCGCCCTTATCTATCTTCCTATTTGCATCCTCAAAATAATCAAGTAGGCATGTCAAGCATGATTTCCCGTTCATAGTTCCTTGCTAACTTTGTTTAACCTTGTCACTGTAGTCCGAATGTGTAGGAAGGAACTGCAGACGCTGGTTTACACCGATGATAGACACTAAATTCTGGAGTAACTCAGCGGGACAGGCAGCATCTCTAGAGAGGAGGAACCGGTGACATTTTCGGGTCGAGACCCTTCTTCAGACTGAGAGTCAGGGCAGGGAGGATATGGAAGGGTAAGATCAAAGCAGTGGAAATGACAGATCAAAGCAGACGATGCTCAGGGAAATGTAGAAGTTGCCGACTGAGGGGAAGGTGACAAGGAGACATATAATCAGTAAAATTAACCAGGAGGACAGTGAAACGATTCTGAGATCAAGGGTGGAGGAGGGGGAGAGAGAGGGAGAGGGAAAGCAAGGGTTATTTGAAATAAGAGAAATCAAGAATCACACTGCTGGGTTGGAAGCTGCTCAAGCGAAATGCGAGGCACCGTTCCTCCGATTTGCGTTGTGTATTCCAAAGGCTCTGCGGCTACGCTTTTTGTAATGGACTTTAGCATTTTCCCCATCACCATTGTCAGGCCAACAGGTCTTTTTTTCAATTCCTTGTTTTCTCTCGAATGCCTTTTTCAAATACTGAGATTACATTAGCTGCCGTCCAATTCATTTGAATTACTCCAGAGTCACTAAAACTTTGGAAAAAGATCAGAATGCATTGATTCTTTTATAGGGCCACTTCCTTAAGTGCTCTGGGACGTCAATTATTTGGCCCTAGGGATTGAAAGGCCTTCTTATTATCAATTTCCCAAACACTATTTTCCCACTAATAATGACTGCATTCAGTTCTGTCCTCCCGTCAGTCCCTGTGGCCTCCAACATTTCTGGAAGGTTATTTGTGTCCTCCTTTGGGACAAAGCATCAAAGCACCTAATTAATTGGTCTGCCACGTTTTTGTTCTCCATTATAAACTCCCCTGATCCCAACTGTAAGGGACCTAAGAAATTGCAGAGGCTGGAACATGGAGCAAAATATAACAAGAGGCTGGAGGAACTCCGAGGGTCAGACACCGTTTTGGATCGGGCCCCTTCTTCAGACTGATCGTGTTCATGTTCATTAATGATAGGAGCAGAATTAGGCCGTTCGGCCCATCAAGTCTACTCCGCCATTCAATCATGGCTGATCTATCTCTCCCTCCTAACCCCATTCGCCTGCCTTCTCCTCAGAACCCCTGACACCTGTACTATCCATCTCTGCCTTAAAAATATGCATTGACTCGGCCTCCGCAGCCTTCCGTGGCAATGAATTCCACAGATTCACCACCCTTTGACTACAGAAATGTCTCCTCATCCCCTTCCTAAAAGAAGGTCCTTTCTTTCTGAGGCTATGACCTCTCAAAGAAACATAGAAACATAGAAATTAGGTGCAGGAGTAGGCCATTCGGCCCTTCGAGCCTGCACCGCCATTCAATATGATCATGGCTGATCATCCAACTCAGTATCCCGTACCTGCCTTCTCTCCATACCCTCTGATCCCCTTAGCCACAAGGGCCACATCTAACTCCCTCTTAAATATAGCCAATGAACTGGCCTCGACTACCCTCTGTGGCAGAGAGTTCCAGAGACCCCCCACTCTCTGTGTGACCCACCAGCCTCTCGTCCGAGACTCTCCCACTTGTGGAAACATCCTCCCCACATCCACTCTATCCAAGCCTTTCACTATTCTGTACATTTCAATGAGGTCCCCCCTCATTCTTCTAAACTCCAGTGAGTACAGGCCCAGTGCCGGCAAACGCTCATCATATGCTAACCTGCTCATTCCTGGGATCATTCTTGTAAACCTCCTCTGGACCCTCTCCAGAGACGGCACATCCTTCCTCAGATATGGTGCCCAAAATTGCTCACAATACTCCAAATGCGGCCTTACCAGCGCCTTACAGAGCCTCATCATTACGTTCCTGTTTTTCGTATCCAAGCCCTCTTGAAATAAATGCTAGGATTGCGTGATGAATGTGCAGATGCTGCTCAGGAAACATGGAAGCCAGCAGTGCGAATAAATGTGTAGGAAGGAACTGCAGGTGCTGGTGTACACCAAAGCAATTCTGAAGACGCAAAATGCTGGAGTGACTCAGCGGGTCTGGCAGCATCTCTGGAGAGAAGGAATGGCTGACATTTTGGTAAATGCCAAAACAATGTCACCAGGAAGCGAAAATATGTCAACTGGTTTGTGAGCCCTGACACGCCAGTAAAAGGTATTGTTGCATTAGCAGTGGGGCGGGAAGTAAACTAACCATCCCTGGGTGTAACAGTTCACCAAAGTGATGGAATGCTAAATTTCTCTCAAGTTTCCTCATAACAACTTGATAGGTTTACACCCAGAACCATCAGACACGTTCGTTTAGTCAACCTCTCCTGAGTCACCGATGCAGGCTCTGCTTCAATCTGTACCTTCTCATACCTCTGGTATCCCTCTCCCTTGAATCTCAGTCTGATGAAGGGACTCGGCCCGAAACGCCACCTATCCCTTTTCTCCAGAGGTGCGGTCTGACCCGCTGAATTACTCCAGCATGTTGTGTCTATCTTCCACGTTCGTTATAGAGATGGTTTGGAGATGACAGCATGGAAACTGGCCCTTCAGCCCACCCAGTCCATGCCGACCATCGATCTCCCGTACACTAATTTCATACGATCCAATTTTCACCTCCTACACACTAGGGGACAATTTTACAGAAGCCAATTAACCTATGAACATTTCAGAGAGACCCTTCTTCAGTCTGAGCCCAAAATGTCACCTATCCATGTTCTCCAGAGATGCTGCCTGATCTGCTGAGTTGCTCCAGACACTTTGTGCCTTTTTGTGTTGAAATCAATGTCAGTGGTTTTTAGTTTCCACAATTTTTTTTTTGTTTGGGATCTGGGCCTTGCCGACAAGGTCAAGTCAAAGTCAAAGTGATACTGAATATCCAAAAAAACAAAGGAGGTCATCGTCGACTTCAGGAAAAACCGGCACAGTCCCACACCACTTCACATCAATGACGGCGATGTGGAGGTGGTCAGTAGCACTAAGTTCCTGGGGGTGCAGATCACTAACAGTCTGACCTGGTCGAATAACATCTCATCAACAGTTAAGAGAGCGCAGCAGTGGTTGCACTTTCTGCGCCGGATGAGAAGAGCTCACCTCCCCCATCCCATCCTCACCACTTTCTACAGGGGCACCATAGAGAGTATTTTGACCAGCTGTATCTCTGTCTGGTTTGGGGACTGTAAAGCCTCCGACTGGAAGTCCGTGCAGAGAGTGGTGAGGACAGCGGAAAAAATCATCGGGACCTCTCTCCCCTCAATCGGGGATATTGCGACCAAACGTTGCGTGTCTAAAGCCAGCAGTATTATAAAAGACCCCACACATCTCCATCACGGACTGTTCACTCTGCTGCCCTCGGGCAAAAGATATCGCAGCATAAGGAGCAGAACATCAAGGTTCTGTAACAGCTTCTTCCCGCGAGCCATCAGATTCCTGAATGCCATGTAATGGGCTGCCACCATTGTCTATTTATCCTTTTTATCCATTTTATCCATGCCTGTCCTTCTGTTAATTATCGTGTTGCACAGGGAGCCAAATGCAATGGAATTGCGTTTGGAACTGCATATATCGATGTATTTCTAAATGACAATAAAGTTTGTTTGACTTTGACTTTGACAAGGGCAACGTTTACTGTTTATTCCAAATTGTCCTTGACAATCATCTACAACTGCTCCAGTCCATTTGGTGATGATACGCCCACTGGGCTGTTATTGGGGCGTCGCAGGAGAAAAACCCAGGAGTACACGTACACACAAGGGCAGCGGTGGAGATGCTGCCTCACAGCCCCAGAGACAGCGATTCGATCCTGAGGTGCTCGTCCTTACGGAGTTTTTTTCTTTCTCCCCGTGACCTGCGTGGGTTTTCCCCGGTTGCTCCGGTTTCCTCCCACACGCCAAAGGCGTGCAGGTGAAATTGTAAATTGTCCCCCGTGCCCAGGACCAGTGCTTGGTCGCTGGTCGGCACGGACTCGGTGGGCCGAAGGGCCTGTTTCCGTGCTGCATCTGCAGTTAATCTGTTGAACCCATTGCCACAGAGGGCTGTGGAGGCCAAGTCAGTGGATATTTTTAAGGCAGAGATAGACAAATTCCTGATTAGAACGGGAGTCAAGGGTTATGAGGAGGAGGCAGGGAAATTGGGATTAGGAGGCAGAGACCAGCAATGATTGAATGGCGGGCTAGATGGGCCGAATGGCCTAATTCTACTCCTATAACTTGTGAGCTTGTGAATAAAAGTCAACAATGAAATCGGACCAGGAATGGGCCACCAGGCCCCTCCAGCCTGCTCCACCATTGATCATAACCATGGCTGATCTGGCCAAGGCCTCAACTCCCCCTAGTGGCACATCCCCAGGGAGCTCAAGATCTCTAATCTTTCAGAAATGTATGGCAGACAAAAATGCTGGAGAAACTCAACGGGTGAGGCAGCATCTATGGAGTAAGGAATAGGCGACATATCGGGTCGAGACCCTTCCTCAGACTCATGTGGGGGTGGGGGGCGGGGGCGGGAAGATGAAAGGAAGAGGCAGAGACAGTGGGCTGCGGGAGAGCTGGGAAGGGGAGGGTAAGGAGGGAGAAAGCAAGGACTACCTGAAATTGGAGATACTACCCAAGTGAAATATGAGGTGCTGCTCCTCCAATTTGCAGTGGGCCTCATCTGGCCATGCAGGAGGCCCAGGACAGAAAGGTCGGAATCAGAATAGGAGGTGGGGGGGGTTGAAGTGCTGAGCCACCGGGAGATCAGGTTGGTTAATGCGAACTGAGCGGAGGTGTTGGGCGAAGTCTAAGATACATTTTCAGGAATGTATCTTCATTCACTTGGAGTCATTCTAATGATCTCACCTCTATCACTCTGCGGGGCAGAGAATTCCAGAGATTCTCTACGCTCTGTAATTGGCCTTTATGACCAAAGCATAGATAGCGTAGACACTCAGAACCCTTTTCGCAGGATGGGAATATTAAACACGAGAGGACAAAGCGTGGAGGTGAGAGGGGCAAAGTTTAAAGATGTTTTTTGTTTAGTTTTCTTATTATTAGTGATACAGCGTGGAAACGGGCTCTTCGGTTCACCGAGTCCGCGCCGAGAGGCGACCTCCTGACAATAGCCCTATCCTGTACACTTGTAGACAAAAGTGCTGGAGAAACTCAGCCGGTGAGGCAGCATCCATGGAGCGAACCATCTCTATAACGAACGTGGAAGATAGACACAACATGCTGGAGTAATTCAGACTGAGTCAATTTACAATTTTTACTAAAGATATTAACCTATTAACCTATAAACCTGCACGTCATGAGTGCGCGAGTAAACAGGGGCACCCAGAGAAAACCTACGCGGTCACGGGGAGCACGTGCAAACTCCGTAAAGACAGTACCCGTAGTCAGTACCGAATTGGGTTCCCTGGCGCTGTAAGGCAGCAACTCTACCGCTGCGCCACTGCGCCACTGCTGAGGTGTGTGCGGCAGGCTATTTTACACAGGAGTTGGTGGAGTAACTCAGCGGGACAGGCAGCATCTCTGGAGGGTGGCGTTTGGGTCAAGACTCATTTTTAGCCCCGTACCCAAACCCGCTCACAAATAAAGACAATAGATAACAGGTGCAGGAGTAGGCCATTCAGCCCTTCGAGCCAGCACCGCCATTCAAAGTGATCATGGCTGATCATCCCCAAGCAGTACCCCCGTTCCTGCCTTCTCCCCATATCCCCTGACTCCGCTAGTGTTAAGAGCCCTATCTAGCTCTTTCTTGGAAGCATCCGCCTCCACCGCCCTCTGAGGATGAGAATTCCACAGACTCACCACTCTCTGTGAGAAAAAGTGTTTCCTCATCTCCATTCTAAATGACTTGCTCCTTGTTCTTAAACTGTGGCCCCTGGTTCTGGATAAGACCAGCAAATCACTTGACTTCTTAATTGCAACCTGCATATTTGTTTTCGATGACTAATGTTCAAGGCTTTCCAGGTTCCTTTGAACAGTGTTAATTGCCAATCCCTTGTCATTTAAAACATACTCAGCATTTCTATTTTTTTCTACCAAAATGAATAACCTCACATTTTTCCACACTGTATTCCATCTGCCTTGTTGCTGCTCACTCAATTAGCTTGTTTACATCTTCTTGAAGTCTTTTTTTTTGTATCCTCATCAAACCTCACCTTCATTTGCTCTGAGTTAACCGTCCTCAGCAAAACCCTGGAAATGTTACATTGCATCCTCCCGGCCAGATCGTGCTGTCCTAAAGGTCCTGTCCCACCTGGGCGACCTAATCCGCGAGTTCTGGCGAGTTTGCCCTCGACTCATACTCGCAGCATGAGGTTGTAGGAGGTCTTTGTAACTCTCCCCCATGCTCGAGAGTGGTCTCCGCGTACTCGAGGCCTCAGCTAGGTCGTGGCGTTTTTTTCAAAATGTTAAAAAATGCCCGCGAGGAAAAAAAGGTCGCCATGGAAAAAATTGATACTTTTTTTACTCGTAGATTTAGTCGTAGTAGGTCATAGTAGGTTGGCATGTTAGTCGTAGGTAATCGTAAATAGTCTTCAACATAGTCGAAGGGAGGTCGAAGGAGATCGAAGGAGGTCGGCTTCACTCTCCACTATTCGGGGTCCAATTTTCCCGAAGCTAGTCGAAGCTAGTCGTAGCTAGTCTTCAACATAGTCGAAGAAGGTCGAAGGAGGTCTTCAACATAGTTGAAGGAGGTCTTCAACATGTCATTTTTTCAAACTCTTTTAAACTCGCCAATTACGTTGCCCAAGTGGGACAGCCCCTTAACATAGTTGTTTGGAAATGTAGTGTCTGAATAAATTGGTGATTTTGTAATATGGTGCTGGTTATGTCACCATGGTTTTGTTTTGTTTTGGTTTTTGTATCATGATTGTAATTAAATCAATTAATTTTGATACACAAAAAAAAGAAACAGGTCCTTCGGCCCACTATGTCCGTGCTGGTCCCAAACTGGGAAGAACTGGGGCTTAATCACAGACCCCTGCTACTGGCCACAGCCTGCTAACCCGAGAAGCATCAGGGGAGAGGGAGACTTGAGGTAAGGAAGGGTAAGGTGTGAAAAGGACAGATCAAAGCAGACAATGCTCGTTGGCTGAGGGGAAGGTGACAAGGAGTCAACCCAATCAGTAACATTAATCAGAAGGATTTAAACTAGTCGGAGAGCTAGGGTGGGGGAGGGGCAGAGAGAGAGGGAAAACAGGCTACTGAAATTAGAAGTTAGAGAAATCAATATTCATATTGCTGGGTTTGTAAGCAACATATGAGGTGCTGTTCACATTGTGTTGGGCCTCATTCTGACAGTGGCGTGTACATGGATAGGTCATAAGTCACAAGGTCATGTGATAGGAGTAGAATTAGGCCATTCAACCCATCAAGTCTACTCCGCCATTCATTCATGGCTGATCTATCTCTCCTTCCTAACCCCATTCTCCTGCCTTCTCGCCATAACCTCTGACACCCGCACTAATCAAGAATCTATCTACCTCTGCCTGAAAAATATCCACCGGCTTAGCCCTCCACAGCCTTCTGTGGCAAAGAATTCCACAGATTCATCACCCGTTGACTAAAGAAATTTCTCCTCATCTCCTTCCTAAAAGAACCTCCTTTAATTCTGAGGCTGTGACCTCTGGTCCTAGACTCTCCCACTAGTGGAAACATCCTCTCCACATCCACTCTATCCAAGCCTTTCACTATTCTGTATGTTTCAATGAGATCCCCCTCCTCATTCTTCTAAACTCAGGAAAGATAGGAAAGATTTTGACTGATATGGACCAACTGTAGGCACATGGGACCAGCTATGATGGGGCAACTTAGTTAGCATGGATAAGTTGGGCCGAAGGGCCTTTTCCGCACTGCTGTATGACTTTTATGATTCTATCTTTGACTTTCTGACACCTCCTTATCTGGCTCAGTACCAATTATTTGTTTGATAAACTTCCTGCTCGATGCCTTGGAAGGATTTTTGCAGCATTAGAGGTGATATATAAATTGAGGCTGTTATTGTTATTCTAGAGCTTGACTGGTGCAGCAAAGAAACTGATCTGTAAAGTGAATTGCTGATTCAGACTCTAATTTTAATGGCAGCCTGCACATCCCTTTATCCTCCTGGACTTTACGAGCTGAGCTCTCTGTGAGGGCAGGCTGCCTGTATCAAAAAAAAAAAAAAAAAAAAATCAGGAGCCATCTGTTGTCAGATGTCTTTTTGGTTTCAGTTCAGTGCACCCTTCAGCTGATGTTCCCAGCTCTGAGGGGGAGTTGCCGCTCACACACTGTACGGTGCAGCAAAGTCACTCAAAAACTCACTCACACAAACACACATACACGTTCCCACACACACACACACACACACACACACACACACACACACACACACACACACACACACACACACACACACACACACACACACACATATATAGGGTACACAAAAGGCTGGAGAAACTCAGTGGGTGCAGCAGCATCTAAGGAGCATCTAAGGTGTATATATATATATATACATACACACACACATGCACACACACACATTCATGCGTGCACAAGCACACGTACATGCGGAGACGAACACAAATACACACAGACACATATATATGCATGCATGCATTCACAAGCACACATACATGCAGAGGTGCAGACATGCACAACTACACACAGGTACACAGGTACACACACACGCACACAGGCGTACACGCACACATGCATTCACAAGCACACATACATGCGGGGGTGCGCACATACACACACACACACACACACACACACACACACACACACACACACACACACACACACACACACACACACACACACACACACACACACACAGTCACACACACACATATACCTCCCAAAGTCTACACTCAATACTCTGACTGATGAAGGCCAAAGTGCCAAAAGCTGTTTTGACCACCTCATCTACCTGCGACTCGACCTTCATGGAACCGTGCACCTGCACTCCTAGATCCCTCTGCTCTAAAACACTACCTCGAGGCGCTACAACACCAGCCAGAGATGGAGCATACAAGAGAGAGATATCTGAGAACAACGTGCAACATCTGAGACTGAACAGAAATAGGCAAGACATACGGTCTAAATGCAGACCAATGGGACTAGATATGCAAACAAGTTGGCATGGATGTGGTGGGCCGAAGGGCCACATGTCGGAGTCGTGCAACCCCTTGAGAGGCAAGAAGCACCTGCAGAAGAGGTGCCGCCAATATCAGTGGGAATAAAGGGTGATGTCAACAATTCTGGCACGGACCCTTTAAGGAAGTGCACTAGATGTTTCAGGAGCTGGACACACTAAAGGTCAGACAGAGCCAGAAAGCCAAGGACAAAGGAAGGCAGTCGGCCAAAGACGGTGAGGGGAAGTGACAGGAAGGTGGAGATAGGGCGATGCTGAGCAGAAAGCCCAAAGCAGACAATGAAAGGAGGAGAGAGACGTAAAGGGATGGTGAGGGAGAACACGACAGAGACGCGGGGGGGGGGGGGGGTACAGATAGGAGTTAATGAGAGGGAGAGAGGGAGAAGGAGATGGGGAGGGAGGTCGAGAGGGAGGGAAAGAGATGGAGAGGGAGAGAAAGAGGGAGGGAGGGAGGGAGAGGGAGAGAGGGGGAGGGAGAGAGGAAGGAGAGGGGGAGAGAGAAGGGAGACAGAGGGAGAGAGGGAGAGACGGGGTATTTGAGAGGGAGGGAGAAGGGGAGAGATGGAGAGGAGAGGAAGAACAAGGTAGAGGGGAGAGAGGCAGAGAGAGAGAGAGAGGCAGAGAGAGAGAGAGAGAGAGAGAGAGAGAGCTGCCCGAAGCACGGGATGAAGTTCCAGAAGTGAGGAAATACACGCAGTCACATGGGATCAAAAATGGGTCTGTAAGAATGGATAGAATACAGATTGCTGGAAACCGTGCAGTATCAGCAAATATTAAAGTTGAAGTCAACATTTCAGGTGGAGACCCCTTAAGGAAGTGCTCAAGATATTTTAGTCAATCGAGCGGGAAGCAACCTTGTTCTGTTTCATGTGCAGGCAGGAACTGCAGACGCTGGTTGACACCGAAGATCGACACAAAATGCTGGAGTAACTCAGCGGGACAGGCAGCATCTCTGGATAAGGAGGAATGGGTGAGGTTTCGGGTCAGGACCCTCTTCAGACGGAGAGTCGGGGGGGGGAGAGGGAGACACAGACACAAGGAAGCGTTAAGGTGCGACTTCTCTAACTTCAAGTGACCTTCACTTTCCCTCTCTCTCTCCATCCCTCCCCCTTCCCAGTTCTCCAACCAGTCCGACTGTTCCCCTGATTAGATGTTATCTCCGCGTGCTTCGTTGTCATCTTCTCCTCGCTATTCTACAATTTCCTTGACCTCCTTCCGCCCCTTTTATGCCTCGTTTTCACACCCTACCCTTCCTTATCTCTGCGTCTCCCTCTCCCTCTCCCCTGACTCTCAGTCTGAAGGAAGGGTCTCGACCTTGAAAGACATCACCCATTCCTCCTCTCCAGAGACGCTGCCCGTCCTTGCCGAGTTGCCCCAGTGTTTTGTGTCTATCTGGCTATGTAGCTCCCTATTTCCTCAGAAGTGGACAGGTAATGACGGGATCGCAGTAAAGATAGAATGATGAAGGTTTTGTCCGGAAACTGAATTGTAACTCAAGCTGCTGAAGTGGTGCCCGACGGTGCTGTGCTTCTGTGTCTAACGCCACGCGCCCAATGTCCTTGACAACAGCGGCGTGTGTTGAACGAACCCTCGGGCTGCAACCAGCATTTGTCCCAACAAAAAGAAAGAATTAATCCGTTCCAATGAAATTAGCTTCTGTAAAATATCCATCCGACAGGGGAGGAGAGAGGAGGAGGAGGGATCGGAAGAGGCATCTCTCATGCCTGTCGTTGCAGCTTCACTGATGCCCAGAGGACCGTCAGTGCAAGAGTAGTGGCGATATCAGGTGTGACTTCTATCAACATCTCTCCAGGCCCCTGAACAAAGCCACCTGTGTTAAATAGGACAGTTCAACCGTTAACCCATCACGTTCTAATGAGGATTAACTTGCATCTGAGATCTTTTCTTCAAACAGCGAGCAGGGTGTTAGTTTTGCTTGTGTTATTCGGTTTGTATCACAGCTTCAGAAGGGCAGATTGCTGGAGGTTTGCGCCAGTCAATGTCACGCTTCAGGGCGAAGTCAATAACGGGGGGGCCTCCAAATCAGTCAAGCCCAGCTTCTAGGCCCTGTTCAATGACAGGATCTAGACCTCTACCGGCGGCACGGGTGGCGCAGCGTGTAGAGTTGCTGCCTCACAGCGCCAGAGGCCCGGGTTTGATCCCGACTATGGGTGCTTGTCTGTATGGAGTTTGTACGTTTTTCCCATGGGTTTTCTCCGGGATGTCCGGTTTCCTCCCACGCTCCAAAGATGTTCAGGTTTGTAGGTTAATCGGCTTTGGTAAAGAATGTCAATTGTCCCTAGTGTGTAGGGGGGGGGGGGGTGGGGGGGGGGGGGGGGGGTGGGTGCAGGGATCTCTGGTCAGCATGGAATCGGTGGGCCGAATTATTTCATTCATCATCGTTGAAAACATTAGCGACGCAGAGGCGCTGGTTTCCGACGGGAACGGTGACGGACGCACCACACATGGTCCTCCAGTTCCTGCGGACTTCCGCCGCTGGAGGTATAGGATGTTGGTGTGTGTGTGTGTGTGCTTTATCATCGTTCCTTACAATGCCGTGTACGGCAGTGATCGCAACTTCTACTGAAGTGTGGATGGCCGTTGGCTCGCTAGAAGCTCATCCGCCCGTTGACATTTCTTGTCTTTGTTCCTGCTGGGGGTCCACAGCCCCCTCCTCACCTGGCAAACCCAGGTGGGGGAGACGGTTTAGTCTCGTACTCGTCAGCACCCGCTCCTGCGGGGCTGAACGACCTCTGCACGGACAACCCGCTAGTCCGTTGTCTCTCGGACCTCAGCGGCATCTCTGCCTGATGAGGGCAGAGGAAAGGAGTCGGAACCGGTCCTTCGATTCCTTCGTGCAGGTGCGACCAACTGGCAGAAGCCCCAGCGACTCAGCAGGGCCTGGGGAAGTCGACCTGTTGTCCGGGTGTAGCAGCAGCGGTCGCATGGCTAGGATGGAGCTAATGGTGGAGCAACTATATCAGCGGGACCTGGATCGGCAAGAGTGGGAGTCTCAGCGGTCTGGGAGTCGGATCATGCTGCCACCTTCAATCTCACCTTCATCCATCGGCAGTGCTAGGAGTCAGCAGATAACACCGGCAGTACCCGCTTTGCGGACCGGGATAAGAACGCGGAGGTCGGGGAGCCCTGCCGATAGTCAGGGCTCTACCGATAGTCAGCACTATGGTTTAGTCGCTGACTATCCGACCATGGAGCTGCTAGCACGGGATTACATGGTCCCTGTGGCAGGGGGAACTCCCCCCCCCGACCTGACCTGATCCAAACTAAGCTGACACAAACCAATGGCAGGGATGGCACAGACCTCGTGCATTTCCAGGATGTGGACCTGATTCAGTGCCAGGGTCCAGGTCTCATTCCATGCCAACATCTAAGTCTCCTTTAGTTCCAGGGTACAGGCCTCATGCCGAGGCAAGGTCTGGGCCTCCTTCGATGAAAAAAGGTCCAGCACTTGTTCAGTGCCAAGGTCGAGACCCTATTCAATGCCAGGATCCAAGATTCATTCAGTGCCAGGCTCCAGCACTCATGCATTGAGATCTGGGGTCCTTGTTCATCAGTCTATGACAGTAAGCATGCAGGTACAGCAGGCAGTGAAGAAAGCGAATGGCATGTTGGCCTTTATAACAAGAGGAGTTGAGTATAGGAGCAAAGAGGTCCTTCTGCAGTTGTACAAGGCCCTAGTGAGACCACACCTGGAGTATTGTGTGCAGTTTTGGTCTCCAAATTCGAGGAAGGACATTCTTGCTATTTAGGGAGTGCAGCGTAGGTTTACAAGGTTAATTCCCGGGATGGTGGGACTGTCATATGCTGAGGGAATGGAGCGGCTGGGCTTCATAACTCTGGAGTTTAGAAGGATGAGAGGGGATCTTATTGAAACATATAAGATCATCAAGGGTTTGGACACGCTAGAGGCAGGAAACGTGTTCCCGATGTTGGGGGAGTCCAGAACCAGGGGCCACAGTTTAAGAATAACGTGTAAGGCATTTAGAACGGAGTCAAGGTGTGGACACAACATAACTCAGCTTAGAAATAAGAACTGCAAATGCTGGTTTCTGCCAAAAATAGACACAGAGTGCTGGAGCAACTCAACGGGTCAGACAGCATCTCTGGAGAGAAATAATGGGTGATGTTTTGAATTGGGATCCTTCCTCAGATTGAAAGTAGAGGGTGGTGGGAGGGGGAGGGGGGGTGAGGATTTATTTTGCCACAGAAGGCTGTGGAGGCCAAGCCTGTGAATATTTTTGACGCAGAGATAGATAGATTTTTGATTAGTGTGGGTGTGAGAGGTTATGGGGAGAAGGCAGAAGAATGGGGTTAGGAGGGAGAGATAGATCAGCCATGATCGAATGTCGGAGTAGACATGATGGGCCGAATGGCCTAATTCAGCTCCTAGAACTTATGAGCTTATAGGGTGAAGAGAATTTAACAGGTTCTGGGCCCTGGAACTGAATGAAACTTGTTAAATGTATGTTTTTTCGTGTACTTTAGCTTGTTATATGTGTGGGGTGGGGGGAGTTGGGGGAAACGTTTTCTAATTTCTTACATCGATGGAGATGCGTCTGCACTTTGGCCTAACATCGTAGAGTTGGCGGCCTTTGCTGGAGGTCAACCGGGAGTTCCATCACGGGAGCCTGCGCGACATTCCATCACAGAGCTCGCGATCCCTATCGGGGGGTCGTCTTTGGAGCTCCAACCGTGGGATCCTGCGGGACTTTAAGGTCGCGTAGCCCGCAGTCTCTGGTTGGAGACCGACATCGGGGACTCCAAGCCGTAGAAGTTTTGACCGCCCGATGCGGGAGTTTCGATCGCCCGAACGCGGGAGTTTCGATGGCTCAGACGCGGGAGTTTCGATCGCCCCGATGGGGGCTTCGACCACCAGCTGGGGATGGTTCAACTGCCCCGACCGCGGGAAAATAAAGAGGAAGAAGATTGGACTTCATGGCCTTCCATCGCAGTGAGGAACGTGGGGAATCCACTGTGGTGGATGTTTATGTGAACTATTATGTAGTTGTGTGTCTTGTTGCTTTTTTTAGTATGGGCACATGGTAATCTGAATTTCACTGCACCTTAATTAGTACACGTGACAACAAACAGACCTTGAAACCTTGAACAAGGGGTTAGACCATGGACTAGAAGTAGGAGAAATGAGCGGGAAGGAACTGCAGATGCTGGTTTACACCAACGAAAGACACAAAATGCAGGAGTAACTCAGCGGGTCAGGCAGCATCTCTGAACAGAAGGAATGGGTGACATTTTGGGTCGAGACCCCCATTCAGACGGAGGGTCAGGCAAGAGAGAGACACAGAGATAAGGAAGTGCAAGTTATGATTTCTCTAACTTCAAGTAACCTTTACTTTCCCTCTGTCTCCATCCCTCCCCCTTCCTACAGTAGTGCTCCGAGCCGTCTGACTGACTAATTCAATGTTTTCCCTGTGTGTTTTCTAGCTAACAATCATCTATTCTATATTTTCCTTGACCCTCATCCCTTTTGAAATCTCGTTTTCACACTTTACCCTTCCTTATCTCGACATCTCCCTCTCCCCTGACTCTCAGTAGCGATGTTACAATATTCACCTTCAGCGGCACTGCAGTACTGCCACTGGCCGACTTTGGCGCCTTTATGGGGGGGGGGAGGGAATTAAAATGCCGTTTTCTCATCGAAAAATCGTTCCGACTTCCGTTCTCGGAAGTTTGAAAAAAAAATCCCGGGACAATTTAATCCCTGGAGTGAAATAAAAAAGCGACTTCTAACGTCGTCAACGCCTACAACGAGACGGATCTCACGTAGGGGACAAAACAGAAGGTAAGTAGTTTATTTTACATATAAACTTGCTTCTTAGGATGACTTTAATCCAAATTTCATTGGCGAAAATGTGATTTTGGCCCCATACGAACCGGCAGTGTTTTTCTTGCCGATATGGGGTTTAAATTCACTGCATTTACAACGTTCCAATCGATCGCGTTCCACAAAACCCACGCGCAAGATGATTAAAATGCTCATTAATTTACGGGAATTAAACACTAAATTCCTTCCATTTGGCCTATAAATATATGACAATGAGATTTTAAAATCATGTTATATTGTGAATTCTTGTGTGAATGTTATTTGGACACGTTGGCTATTTAAAAATGTTAACCTTTTCTTAAGAAATGGATAGATGTTTAGATCTAGTAATTGAATTTTGTAATTAGCTACAATTAGGTAACTAACTAATTATATGCTTTAATTTCAGGTCATCCAAGTAAGATTGTTTCATATTTGTTTCAGAATGCTTCAATCTTTAATAACTGAAAATTTCATTCAGTTCTCTTAATTTTTAAGAAAGCTTTTGACTGTCCTCGATCACAGCTTTTGAGTTAAGTCAAAGGAAAAGCAATAGGGAACAAGATGCTAATTTCAGGGTATGAAAATGGCCATAACTTTTTAAATACTGAAGATATGAAAGTGAATTAGGTGTCAAATGAAACTTCTTTTTATGCTTTATCTGATGGGATAAATTGCAGACTTTATTTTTACAATCTCAAAATTTTGTCGCATTGGTACTCTCAGTCCGACGAAGGGTCTCGTCCTTGAAACACGCCACCCATTCCTTCTCTCCAGAGATGCTGCCTGTCGCGTTGAGTCGCTGCAGTGCTTTGTGTCTATCTTGGGAGTAGGAGAAGGATTTATTCCTGCCTCGACAGCTAACCTTATTATTATTATCATTCTTTCATTATTATCCCAACAAATGAAAGTCACAAAGTGACAACTCTAAACGGTGGCGTTCAGGCGTAACTAATGATGTTAGCGTCCCGGTGTGAAGCAGATTAATTGACTGTCGTCCCTGAGCCTGACCTCTGGGGGGAGGAACGAGCCTTGCGATGCAACCTACTGCTTCTGATTTCTTCCTGGATGGAAGGAGAGGGGCGGGTATTCTGGCCCCTGCCTTCTGCAACCCCCCGTGTCTGTTGTGGTTCAAGTCACCGCAAGACCCCTGCTCTCTAATTAGCAGGCAGGATCTTCTCGTAGCCATCTCACGCGTGGATGGTTTGCGCATTTTTTTTCTCAAAATCGCCACGAGACTTTAATTCACTGCTAAATGGACTCTTACGATTTCACGAGGGTTTATCCACTTTTAATCAAGGACGATTAGTCACTTTTCATAATTTCACAACTTGATAAATGGGCGGCACGGTGGCGTGGCGGTAGAGTCGCTGCCTCACAGCGCCGGAGACCCGGGTTCGCTCCCGACCACGGGTGCTGTCTGTACAGAGTTTGTACGTTCTCCCCGTGACCACATGGGTCATCTCCGAGATCTTCGGTTTCCCCCCATGCTCCAAAGGAACAGGTTTGTAGGTTAATTAGCTTGAGCGCAGAAGGTTAAGGGGCGACTTGATTGAGGTCTTTAAAATGATGAAAGGTGTAGACAGAGTTGACGTGGATAAGCTTTTCCCATTGAGGGTAGGGAAGATTCAAACAAGAGGGCATGACATGAGAATTGAGGGACAGAAAGTTAGGGGTAACATGAGGGGGAACTTCTTTACTCAGAGAGTGGTGGCTGTGTGGAATGATCTTCCAGCAGAAGTGGTGGAGGCAGGATCGATTTTAACATTTAAAAGTAAAGTGGATAGGTATATGGATGGGAAGGGAATTGAGGGGTATGGTCTGAGTGCAGGTAGATGGGACTAGGGGAAAATAAATGGTCGGCACGAGCGCCGAGAAGGCCTGTTTCCGTGCTGTAATTGTTATATGGTTATATGGTTATATGGGATGAATGTATGTTGTCCCCCAGTGTGCGTAGGATAGTGCTAGTGTATGGGGATCGCAGGTCGGCATGGACTATTGGGCAAAAGCGCCTGCTCCCGCGCTGTATCTCTAAACTCAACTCAACACATGTTGCGTGTGGGTGATTTGCGCATTTTCACGAAATCGCCACGAGATTTTAATTTGCCACTAAATGAACAACCTCGCTCTTGCAATTTATCAACTTTTAATCAAGGCCGATTAGTCACTATTCATAAGTTCACAAGTGGTAGGAGCCCAATTAGGTCATTCGGCCCATCAAGTCTACTCCACCATTCAATCATGGCTGATCTATCGTTTCCTCTCAACCCCATTCTCCTGCCTTCTCACCGTAACCTCTGACACCCGTACTAATCAACAAGATTTTAATCTCGGAAGATTAATCAAGAACGTGTCTGACCCCGGCCACTCCCTCTTCTCCTCTCTCCCATCAGACAAGAGGTACAGAAGTGTCAAAACGCACACCGCCAGATTCAGGGACAGTTTTATTCTGGTTGTTATCAAGCAACTGAACCATTTTACCAACAACTAGAGAGCAGTCCTGAGCTACTATCTACCTCTTTGGAGACCCTAGGACTATCTTTAATCGGACTTTACCTTGCACTAAACTTTATTCCCTTTACCATGTATCTATACACGGTGGACGGCTCGATTGTAATCATGTACTGTCTTTCCGCTGACTGGTTAGCACGTGACAAAAGCTTTTCAATGTGACATTAAACTAACGGAAACTAAAATTAAAACATCTTCATGAACAATTAAGTTTTCAAAAACATCTTCCCCGTGTTGAAAGGGAAAGTGTAGCATCGTATAGTTTGGTATTTAAGAGCCGCCACCAGCAATGGGGTCTAACATTGTCCAAATCTGCTGAGGAATAAAATCTGATCAAATCGCACATAAGACGGTAAGAGATAGGAACAGAACGAGGCCATTCAACCCTTCGAGTCTACTCTGGCGTTCAGTCATGGCTGATCAATTTTTCCCTCTCAACCCCATTCTCCTGCCTTCTCCCCGTAACCTTTGATACCCGTACTAATCAAGAACGTATTAATCTCTGCTTTAAGGGAAGGCAGGAGAATTGGGTTAGGAGGGAGAGATAGACCAGCCATGATTGAATAACGGAGTAGACTTGATGGGCTGAATGGGCCTAATACTTCTCCTATCACTTATGAACGAATGAACTTCTGGACTTTAAAATCACACAAGGTCTTGGCCTACACCTGAATTCCACAGACCCACAGCCCTCTGGCTGAAGAAATACCTCCTCATCCCCATTCTAAAGATCCATCCTTTTACTCTGAGCCTGCGCCCTCTAGTCCTGGATCACATACTGGAAAAAATTATTCTCAAAAATAGCCAATTAAAAATTAATTGGCTTTGGTAAAATTGTTAAACTGTCCTCCGTGTGTGTAGGACTGTGCTGGCGTGCGGGTTTATTGCTGGTTGGCGCGGACTCTGTCGGTTTCCGCGCTGCATCTCTATAGTAAACTCTAACCCTAAAAGCAAAGTTTGGAGATTAGTCGAAGAGTTTTCCTCCGCACAGCGCTGGAGATATGAAGCCGAATTTCAGAGGAAGAGAGTTCATAAGTGATCGGAGCGCAATTAGGCCATTCGGCCCAACCAGTCTACCCCGCCATTCAATCACGGCTGATCTATCCCTCCCTCCTAAAGGGCCTGCCCCACTTAGGCGATTATTCAGCAGACTGCCGGCGACTGTCAAGTTCCCGGCACTCGCCTGAAAATCTGGCAACTAGAACGGCGACTGTCATAGTGGAACGTGTGCACACACACACACACACTGTGAAGTGCGGCTTAGATTGTATTTCGCACGACAGCGCGGCAACATCATGTGCTGGTGAACATTATGTTTCACAGGGTGTAATTGCACTGCTTTGGTGTTTTGTACACAATGATACATCAAATGTACAGAACAGACACAGGCTATTTTGGTCCAAAGAGACCAGGCCAACTGAAGGAGGGCCTCGACGCAAATAGTCACCTATTCCTTTTATTCCAGAGATGCTGCCTGACCCGCTGAGTTACTCCAGCTTTTTGTGTCTGTCATCGGGGTAAACCAGCCTCGGCAGTTCCTTCCCACTCTTGGCAACTCTCGTGATTTAAGAATAAGGGGTAAGCCATTTAGAACAGAGTTTAGAAGGATGAGAGGATATCTCATTGAAACATATAAGATTGTTAAGGGCTTGGACACACTAGATGCAGGAAACATGTTGCCGATGTTGGGGGAGTCCAGAACCAGGGGCCACAGTTTAAGAATAAGGGGTAAGCCATTTAGAACGGAGACGAGGAAACACTTTTTCTCACGGGAGTTGTGAGTCTGTGGAATTCTCTGCCTCAGAGGGCGGTGCAGGCCGGTTCTCTGGATACTTTCAAGAGAGAGCTAACATAGAAACATAGAACATAGAACCATAGAAATTAGGTGCAGGAGTAGGCCATTCGGCCCTTCAAGCCTGCACCGCCATTCAATATGATCATGGCTGATCATCCAACTCAGTATCCCGTACCTGCCTTCTCTCCATACCCTCTGATCCCCTTAGCCACAAGGGCCACATCTAACTCCCTCTTAAATATAGCCCATGAACTGGCCTCAACTACCCTCTGTGGCAGAGAGTTCCAGAGACCCACCATTCTCTGTGTGAAAAAAGTCCTTCTCATCTCGGTCCTAAAGGATTTACCCCTTATCCTTAAGCTGTGACCCCTTGTCCTGGACCTCCCCAACATCGGGAACAATCTTCCTGCATCGAGCTAGATAGGGCTCTTAAAAATATGGGGAGAAGGCAGGAACGGGGTACTGATTGGGGATGATCAGCCATGATCACATTGAATGGCAGTGCTGGCTCGAAGGGTCGAATGGCCTACTCCTGCACCTATTGTCTATTGATTCATTCAATTCTCATCCTGTCATTCTTCCTCCACCATTTATCAGCATAATTATGCATGCAGTAATGTCCCAATCGTGAAACCGAGACTATTAAGTTAAGTTAAACCTAGACTATTAAGTTCGTAAATTCTAGGAGCAGAATGAGGCCAATCGGCCCATTAAGTCTACTGTTAACCTGGAGATGCGATTTTAAATTCCACTACGGTAGTGGGAGAATTAGGTGCACATTGTCCATAATGTTTGTAGGATAGTGTTAAAGTGGGGAGATCGCTGGTCGGTGCGAACTCAGTGGGCAGTAAAGTGGATGGGAAGGGAATGGAGGGGTATGGTCTGAGTGCAGGTAGATGGGACTAGGGGAAAATAAATGGTCGGCACGGACTGGAAGGGCCGAGAAGGCCTGTTTCCGTGCTGTAATTGTTATATGGTCATATGGCTAATTACCTCGTACAGTGGGACAGGCCGTTTAGAACTAAAGATAGACACAAAATGTTGGAGTAACTCAGCGGGACAGGCAGTATCTCTGGAGAGAAGGAATGGGCGACGTTGCGGTCGAGAACCTTCTTCAGATAGAACTAGGGTATGGGGGGGGGGGGGGGGATCGCTGGTCAGCGCGGGCTGGGTGGGCCGTAGGACTTGTTTCCACGCTGTATCTCTGAAATGAACTGAACTGGACCAGGCCGCACCTGCAGCACCAGGTACTGCTCCGTCACTCTGGGCCTCTGGGGCCTGAGCTCCGGCAACCACACACTCACCAGGGAAGGTTGGCTCTCGAGTGCAACTGCTGGCTGAGCACACAGCAGGCAGGCTGAGGGATCAGGCAGAAGGGGAAGGCTGTAATTAAAGCTGTCAGCCTCTCCTATCTGCATTCATCAGGAGCAGGGAGTTTTGGACTGCTGAAAGCACTGATCCATCAGAGCAAGTGACAGCCTGTTTATCTGACGGGTTGCTGCCATCCCTCCCGCCATGAAGCCCTTTGCTAATTTTGAGCTCCACGCCAAAAAAAAAATCATTCTTCGCCCTGATGGAGCTGTTAACCGTCGAGCGATTTGGAACCGCGGGCACTTTCCCACGTGCTCCTGGCAAGTGAAACTTTAAAAACAAATAAAATCTGCAGCTGCTGGAGAGCCGAAACAAAGCAGGAAAATGCTGCAAACACTCACTTGGTGTCACGGTGGCGCAGCGGTAGAGTTGCTGCCTCACAGCGCCAGGGACCCGGGTTTGATCCTGGCCACGGGTGCTTCCCTGTACGGAGTTGAGTACATTCTCCCCGTGACCTGCGTGGGTTTTCTCCGGGTGCTCTGGTTTCCTCCCACATTCCAAGGATGTTCAGGTTTGTAATCAGGTTTGAGAGCCTGGTGTGCAACTGCGGCCTCTTAACGAGCCTCCGCTGCACAAACCACGCAGGCCGCAAAGCCCCAGGGTTGCAGGAATATTCATGCTCTGAGTTAAGTGTCTACGAGACCCCCCAAAATTCTCTGCTCCATCTGAGTTTAGAAATTAGGAGGTCGTGTTGCAGTTGTATAAGATGTTGGTGCGGCAGCATTTAGAGTATTGTGTTTACTTCCGTTATAAAAACATAGAAAACTGGTGCAGGAGGAGGCCATTCGGCCCTTCGAGCCAGCACCGCCAGTCAACATGATCATGGCTGATCATCCACAATCAGTACGGGAAGGGAATGGAGGGGTATGGTCTGAGTGCAGGTAGATGGGACTAGGGGAAAATAAATGGTCAGCACGTACTGGAAGGGCCGAGAAGGCCTGTTTCCGTGCTGTAATTGTTATATGGTTATACGTTATATGGTTACCCCTTCCTGCATTTTCCCCATATTCCTTGATTCCTTATAGGAAAGGTGGCAAGCTGGAAAGGATGCAGAGAAGACATACAAGGTTTTGCCCGGATTCAAGGCCAGGATTCGAGGGCTTCAGTTAAGTTTAGTTTAGAGATACAGCGCGGAAACAGGCCTTTTTGGCCCACCGGGTCCGTGCCGACCAGCTATCCCCGCACACTAACACTGTCCTACACCCACCAGGGACAATTTTAACATTTACCAGGCCAATTGACCTACAAACCTGAACGTCTTTGGAGTGTGGGAGGAAACCGAAGATCCCGGAGAAAACCCACGTAGGTCACGGGGAGAACGCACAAACTCAGTACAGACAGCACCTGTAGTCGGGATCGGAACCGGGTCTCTGGCGCTGTAAGCCAGCAAGTCTACCGTTGCTCAACCATGCCGTCCGATGAGCTACAGGGAGAGGTTGACTAGGCTGCGTCTCTATGACTTGGAGCGCAGGTGGATAACAGAGGTGTATAAAATAAAGAGATGAATAGAGTTAAAGAAGGAACTGCAGATGCTGGAGAATCGAGGGTACACAAAAGGCTGGAGAAACTCAGCGAAGGAGATAGGCGACGTTTCGGGTCGAGAACCTTCTTCAGACTGGTCAGGGATCAGGGAAACGAGAGATATAGACGGTGATGTGGAGAGATAACGAACAATGAATGAAAGATATGCAAAAAAGTATCGATGATAAAGGAAACAGGCCATTGTAAGCTGTTTGTAGTGTGAAACTGAGAAGCTAGTGCGACTTGGGTGGGGGAGAGATAGAGAGAGAGGGAATGATAGATAGAGAGAGAGGGAAGAATAAATCGGGGAAGGTGGTGCATCCATGGATAACAAGGGAAATCAGGGATAGTATAAAAACAAAAGATGAGGCATACAAATTTGCCAGAAAAAGCAGCCTACCGGAGGACTGGGAGAAATTCAGAATCCAGCAGAGGAGGACAAAGGGCTTAATTAGGAAAGGGAAAATAGATTATGAAAGGAAACTGGCAGGGAACATAAAAACTGACTGCAAAAGTTTTTATAGATATGTAAAGAGAAAGAGACTAGTTAAAACAAATGTTGGTCCCTTGCAGTCAGAAACAGGTGAATTGATCATGGGGAACAAGGACATGGCAGACCAATTGAATAACTACTTTGGTTCTGTCTTCACTAAGGAAGACATAAATAATCTGCCGGAAATAGCAGTGGAACGGGGGTCAAATAAGATGGAGGAACTGAGTGAAATCCAGGTCAGCCGGGAGGTGGTGTTGGGTAAATTGAACGGATTGAAGGCCGATAAATCCCCAGGGCCAGATAGTCTGCATCCCAGAGTACTCAAGGAGGTAGCCACAGAAATAGTGGATGCATTAGTGATAATTTTTCAAAATTCCTTAGATTCTGGAGTAGTTCCTGAGGATTGGAGGGTAGCTAATGTAACCCCACTTTTTAAAAAAGGAGGGAGAGAGAAAGCGGGGAATTACAGACCAGTTAGTCTAACATCGGTAGTGGGGAAACTGCTAGAGTCAGTTATTAAAGATGGGATAGCAGCGCATTTGGAAAGTGGTGAAATCATTGGACAAAGTCAGCATGGATTTACGAAAGGTAAATCATGTCTGACAAATCTGATAGAATTTTTCGAGGATGTAACTAGTAGAGTGGATAATGGAGAACCAGTGGATGTGTTATATCTAGACTTTCAGAAGGCTTTCGACAAGGTCCCGCATAAGAGATTAGCATACAAACTTAAAGCACACGGTATTGGGGGTTCAGTATTGATGTGGATAGAGAACTGGCTAGCAGACAGGAGGCAAAGGGTAGGAGTAAACGGGTCCTTTTCAGAATGGCAGGCAGTGATTAGTGGGGTGCCGCAAGGCTCAGTGCTGGGACCCCAGCTATTTACAATATATATTAATGATTTGGACAAGGGAATTCAATGCAACATCTCCAAATTTGCAGATGATACCAAGGTGGGGGGTATAGTTAGGTGTGAGGAGGATGCTTGGAGGCTGCAGGGTGATTTGGATAGGCTGAGTGAATGGGCAGATGCATGGCAGATGCAGTATAATGTGGATAAATGTGAGGTTATCCACTTTGGTGGCAAAAACATGAGGGTAGACTATTATCTGAATGGTGGCAGATTAGGAAAGGGGGAGATGCAACGAGATGGGTGTCATGGTACACCAGTCATTGAAAGTAGGCATGCAGGTGCAGCAGGCAGTGAAGAAAGCAAATGGTATGTTAGCATTCATAGCGAAAGGATTTGAGTATAGGAGCAGGGAGGTTCTACTGCAGTTGTACAGGGTTTTGGTGAGGCCACACCTGGAGTATTGCGTACAGTTTTGGTCTCCAAATCTGAGGAAAGACATCCTTGCCATAGAGGGGGTACAGAGAAGATTCACCAGACTGATTCCTGGGATGTCAGGACTTTCATATGAGGAAAGATTGGATAGACTCGGCTTGTACTCGCTGGAATTTAGAAGATTGAGGGGGGATCTTATAGAAACTTACAAAATTCTTAAGGGGTTGGACAAGCTAGATGCTGGAAGATTGTTCCCGATGTTGGGGGAGTCCAGAACAAGGGGTCACAGGATAAGGGGGAATTCCTTTAGGACCGAAATGAGGAAAACATTCTTTACACAGAGAATGGTGAGTCTCTGGAATTCTCTGCCACAGAAGGTAGTTGAGGCCAGTTCACTGGCTATATTTAAGAGGGCGTTAGATGTGGCACTTGTGGCTAAATGGATCAGGGGGTATGGAGAGAAGGCAGGTACGGGATACTGAGTTGGATGATCAGCCATGATCACATTAAATGGCGGTGCAGGCTCGAAGGGCCGAATGGCCTACTCCTGCACCTATTTTCTATGTTTCTATGTTTCTATCTAATGCCAGGGCCCGAGGGCTGAGGGAGAGGTGGGAAGGGGAGGAGGTAGCAAGGGTTAACAGAATTGAGAAAATTCAATGTTTAAACCCAGAGGATGCAGGCTTCCTAAGCTGAATATGAGATGCTGTTCCTCCAACTTGCGGTGTTGCTCACTCTGGCCGTGGAGGAGGCCCAGGACCGAGGGGGAGTTGAAGTGCTGAGCCACCGGGAGGTCGGGTTGGTTATTGTGGACCGAGCGGAGTTGTTCGGCGAAACGATCGCCAAGCCTCCGCTTGGTCTCACCGATATAGATCAGCTGGCATCTGGAGCAACGGATGCAGTAGATGAGGTTGGAGGAGGTGCAGGTGAACCTCTGTCAGACCTGGAACGACTGCTTGGGTCCCTGAAAGGAGTGGAGGGGGGAGGTGAAGGGACAAGTGTAGCATCTCTTGCGGTTGCAAGGGAAAGTGCCCGGGGAAGGGGTGGAGCGGGAGGGAAGGGAAGAATTGACAAGGGAGTTGCGGAGGGAGCGGTCTTTGTGGAAGGCAGACAGGGGGGGGGAAGATGGGAAGATGTGGCGAGTGGAGGGGTCACGTTGGAGGTGGCGAAACTGGCGGAGGACTATGTGTTGTGTGTGCCGGCTGGTGGGGTGAAAGGTGAGAGCCATGGGGACTCTGCCCTTGTTGCGAGCGGGGGAATGGGGAGAGAGGGCAGTGTTGCGGGGTATGGAGGAGACCCTGGTGCGAGCCTCATCTATAGTGGGGGACGGGAATCTGATGAATAGGTCGGGTAGACGTACAGAATCTCTCGTCCAGAGTTGGGGAATCGAGGACCAGAGGACATAGGTTTAAGGTGAAGGGGAGAAGATAGAATAGGACTCTGAGGGGTAACATTTTCACACAAAGGGTGGCGGGTGTATGGAACAAGCTGCCGGAGGAGGTAGTTGGAGGCTGGGACTGTCCCAACGTTTAAGAAACAGTTAGACAGGTACATGGATAGGACAGGCTTGGAGGGATATAGGCCAAACGTGGGCAGGTGGGACTAATGGGACATGTTGGACGGTGTGGGTATGTTGGGCCGAAGGGTCTGTTTCCACGCTGTATCGCTCTGCGAAGACTGTGCCCTACGATGCAACATGCTCGACACATGGACGTTCCGACTTGTCTTTGTTAAACCGGTGCCAGACATCGCAAAATTGAAACATCAATCTTTGTGAGAAGGGATATTTTAGCAGCGCCGCCGGCACATAAATTATTGAATTTGAATTAATATTAAAATGAAGGAGCAATCACACAAAAGGATAATGTAATTTAAATTATTTCAATGCACCTCCGCAGCAGATTGATGGGGGGTGACCATGATCCTGTTTGTTAAAATAAAAGAGGTTAACCCTTCCAGTGGGAGTTGAGGAGTGGGGTCTCTAAGTTCATCGAAAAGCCTACCAGAATTGGTAGTCAGGCGGATAGAAACATAGAAATTAGGTGCAGGAGTAGGCCATTCGGCCCTTCGAGCCTGCACCGCCATTCAATATGATCATGGCTGATCATCCAACTCAGTATCCCGTACCTGCCTTCTCTCCATACCCCCTGATCCCTTTAGCCACAAGGGCCACATCTAACTCCCTCTTAAATATAGCCAATTAACTGGCCTCAACTACCTTCTGTGGCAGAGAGTTCCAGAGACCCACCACTCTCTGTGTGAAAAAAAAAATTCTCATCTCGGTCCTGAAAGACTTCCCCCTTATCCTTAAACTGTGACCTTGTTCTGGACCTCCCCAACATCGGGAACAATCTTCCTGCATCTAACCTGTCCAACCCCTTAAGAATCTTGTACGTTTCTATAAGATCCCCCCTCAATCTTCTAAATTGTAGCGAGTACAAGCTGAGTCTATCCAGTCTTTCTTCATATGAAAGTCCTGCCAGCCCAGGAATCAGTCTGGTGAACATTCTCTGTACTCCCTCTATGGCAAGAACGTCTTTCCTCAGATTAGGAGACCAAAACTGTACGCAATACTCCAGGTGTGGTCTCACCAAGGCCCTGTACAACTGCAGTAGAACCTCCCTGCTCCTATACTCAAGTCCTTTTGCTATGAATGCTAACATACCATTCGCTTTCTTCACCATCAGGCCAACCTCTTCCCAGCTAAATTAATTTATTTTAGTTTAGTTTTAGTTTAGAGATACAGAGCGGAAACAGGCCCGTCGGCCCACCGAGTCCGTACCGGCCAGCGATCACACCATACACTAACACTATCCCACACTCATTAGGGACAATTTACAATTTTACCAAGCCAATTGACCTACAAATCTGTATATCTTTGGAGTGTGGGAGGATAACGGGGGAAAAGTACAAATTCCGTACAGGCCAGCACCCGTAGTCAGGATCGAACCTGGGTCTCAGTGTTTGTGAGGCAGCAGCTCTACTGCCGTGCCGCCCTCAAATTCAGGGCAGGCCCGCCACCGGCAGGGGTAACATGGAGTCATACAGCACGGACACAGGCCCTTCAGCCCAACATTTCCATGTCGACCAAGCTGCCCCATCTAAGCCGGTCCTACTTGCCCAATTTTGGCCCATGCCCTTCCAAACCTTGGGACAGGCTATGACTTTATTCCTCGGAGCACAGGAAGATGAGGGGTGATCTTATACATGTGCAGGAGACGATGAGGGGAGTAGATGGGGTAAATGCACAGAATCTGTTGCCCAAAGTCGGGGGAATTAAGAACCAGGGGGCGTAGTTTTACGATGAGAAAGGAAAAATTTAATAGGAACCAGTTTCCTTCCATACTCCAGAGACGTGCAGGTTTGTAGTTTAATTGGCTTCTGTACATTGTAACTTGTACCTAGTGTGTGTAGGATAGTGCTGGTGTACTCGTCGGCGTGGACTTGGTGGGCCGGAGGGCCTGTTTCCTCACTGTATTACTAAAGTCCAAAGTCTTTATTTTAAAAAGCAAATTCAACTTCTCGAGCTGCCATGGTTCCCAAATAGTGTCAGTAATAGTGTCTGCTGGCTATAAGAATCTAATGCGAGTTTGGGCGACACCGGCTTCAGTTCCTGCCTGCCTGCACAAAGCTGTCTCTTAATTAAACATCCAGCCGGAGAGAAGAGTCTCTAGCTCAAGTGGAGCTCTTCTGAGGTTCGCGAGAGGAACGTCGAAATCAGAGGGATGAAAGCTCTGGGAACCATGTGTGGCCCCTTGAGTCTGTTCTGGCCAAAAATAGACCCGGTTGCGCTTCTCGAGATCTCGATCCAAACTCAGACCTCCTCCGGTGCTCATCCCGATATCCCACAAATACGATGAGGATTACCGCCTCTGCTATCATCACAGCTGAAACACTCCCGTGTAATCTTCGAAACAACAACCTTTCTCTCAATGTCGGCAAGACTAAGGAGATAGTGATCGACTGCAGGAAGCTAAGCGGTCCACATGCCCCAGTTTGGAATAACGGGCACCGAAGTAGAGATGGTTGAACACTTCAAATTCCTGGGAGTCAATATCACCAACCTGTCCTGGACCGCCCACATATTGAAGCAGCGACCAAGAAAGAGGACCGACGCCTCTACTCCCTTAGAAGGCTTGGGACGTTCGGCATGTCCCCTACAACTCTCGCCAACTTCTACAGATGCACCATGGGAAGCACTTGATCAGGATGCATCACGGCTTGGTCTGGATACAGCTCCATCCAAGAACGCAAGAAATTGCAGCGAATTGTGGACGCAGCCCAGACCATCACACACAAACCAACCTCCCTTCTATCGACTCAATTTATGCCTCACGCTGCCTCGGCAAGGCCAGCAGCATAAATCAAGGACAAGTCGCACCCGGGCCACTCCCTCTTCTCCCCTCTCCCATCAGGCAAAAGGTATAAAAGTGTGAAAACGCACACCTCCAGATTCAGGGACAGTTTCTTCCCAGCTGTTATCAGGCAACTGAATAATCCTACCACAACTAGAGAGCAGCGCTGAACTACTATCTACCTCTTTGGTGACCCCCGGACTATCCTTGATCGGACTTTGGGTCTGAAGAAGGATCTCGACCCGAAACGTCGCCCATCTCCTTCGCTCCTTAGATGCTGCTGCACCCGCTGAGTTTCTCCAGCTTTTTGTGCAACCCTTGATTGGACTTTGCTGGCTCTACCTTGCACTAAACGTTATTCCCTTGTCATGTACAGTATCTGTACACTGTAAATGGCTCGATTGTAATCATCTATTGTCTTATCACTGACTGGATAACACGCAACTAAAGCTTTTCACTGTACCTTGCTGCATGTGACAATGAACCAAACTGGACCTCGCAAGTGAAGCAGGCTCTTTGCCCTCTTAGAGCTTTCGTGCCCTCAAAACCCCTGCAATCAGTCGGAAGAAGGGTCCCAACCCGAAACGTCCCCTAATCATGTTCTACAGGGATGCTGCCTGACTCGTTTAGTTACTGCTACACACTGTGTCTTTTTTTAACCCAACAACTGACTACAGATCGTGTAGGATGGGACTACAGATGCTGGTTTAAACCGAAGATACACACAAAATGCTGGAGTAACTCAGCGGGACAAGCAGCATCTCCTGAGAAAAGGCTTAGGTGACGTTTCGGGTGAAACCCTTCTTCAGACTTGGATAGAGTGCATGTGGAGAGGATGTCTTCACTAGTGGGAGAGCCTAGGACCAGAGATCGTATCTTCAGAATTAAAAGGCAGTTCCTTTAGGAAGGAGATTAGGAGGGAATTTCTTTAATCAGAGGGTGGTGAATCTGAGGAATTCATTGCCACAGAAGACTGTGGAGGCCAAGTCGATGGATATTTTCAAGGCAGCCATAGAAACAAAGAAACATTGTCATCATGGCTGATCAACCATCATCAATAACCCGTGCCTGCTTTCTCCCTATATCCCTTAATTCCGCTAGCCCCTAGAGCTCTATCTAATTCTCTTTTTTAAATTCACCCAGTGAATTGGCCTCTATTGTCTTCTGTGGCAGAGAATTCCACAAATGTACAACTCTCTGGGTGAAAAGTCATCTCGGTTTTAAATGGCCTCCCCTTTATGCTTAGACTGTGGCCCCTGGTTCTGGACTCCCCCAACATTAGGAACATTTTTCCTGCATCTAGCTTGTCCAGTCCTTTTATAATTTTATACGTTTCTATAAGATACCCTCTCATCCTTCTAAATTCCAGTGAATACAAGCCCACTCTTTCCAATCTTTCCTCATATGACAGTCCCGCCATCCCGCGGATTAACCTCGTGAACCTACGCTGCACTCCCTCAGTAGCAAGGATGTCCTTCCTCAAATTAGGAGACCAAAACGCCACACAATACTCCAGATGTGGTCTCATCAGGGCCCTGTACAACTGCAGAAGAACCTCTATACTCAAATCCTCTCGTTATGAAGGCCTACATGCCATTAGCTTTCTTCACTGCCTGCTGTACCTGCATGTTTACTTTCAGTGACCAGTGTACAAGGACACCCAGGTCTCGCTTCACTTCCCTTTTTCCTAATCTGACACCATTGAGATAATAATCTGCCTCCTTGTTCTTGCTGCCAAAGTGGATGACCTCATATGCATCTGCCCACTCACACAACCTGTCCAAGTTACCCTGCAACCTCCTAGCATCCTCTTCGCAGTTCACAACGCCACCCAGCTTGTGTCATCTGCAAATTTGCTAGTGTTACTTTTAATCCCATCATCTAAATCATTAATATATATTGTAAATAGCTGCGGTCCCAGCACCGAGCCTTGTGGTACTCCACTCGCCACTGCCTGCCATTCTGACAGGGACCCGTTTATTCCTACTCTTTGTTTCCTGTCTGCCAACCAATTCTCTATCCATGTCAATACCCTACCCCCAATGCCATGTGCTCCAAGTTTGCCCACTAATCTCCTGTGCGGGACCTTATCAAAGGCTTTCTGAAAGTCCCAGATACACAACATCCACTGGCTCTCCTTCATCCATTTTATTTGTCACATCCTCAAAGAACTCCAAAAAATTAGTCAAGCAAGATTTCCCCTTCATAAATCCATGCTGACCTGGACCAATCATTTTATTGCTCTCCAAATGCATCGTTATTACTTCTTTTATAATTGACTCCAGCATCTTCACCACCACCAATGTCAGGCTAACTGGTCTAGAATTCCCCGCTTTCTCTCTCGCTCCATAGATAGATTCATGACTAGTACGGGTTCAAGGGAGAAGGCAGGAGAATGGGGTTGAGAGGGGTAGATTAGCCATGATTGAATGGCGGAGTAGACTTGATGGGCCGAATGGCCTAGTTCTGCTCATGGAGTCATTGGGTGATACGTTGTGGAAACAGGCCCAATGGCCCAACTTGCCCACACCGGCCAACATGCCCCAACTACACTAGTCCCACCTGCCTGCATTTGGTCCCTACCCCTCCAAACCTGCCCTATCCATGTGCCTGTCTAACTGCTTCTTAAAAGGTGGAATAGTCCCAGCCTCAACTACCTCCTCCGGCAGCCCGTTCCATACACCCACCACCCTATGGGTGAAAAGGTGACCCCCTCGGGTTCCTGTGAAGTCTTTTCCCCTTCACCTAACCATGGGCAGTTATAACTTATGAACTTATCTTACTGACTACAGATCACTAATTAACATATGCCCCTAATTTGGAAAGTGCCCTCTTGAACTCATCTTGGTGATGAAGTGGAAGAGGCCACATTCATCAGCGCAGCACATTATCTCATCTGTTTTGTTCGCATTGTCTGCCTGGAATAAAAATCGGCTCGGATTTTTAGCTCAGCTCCTCCCCGGTGCAGACATCTCTATTCACTTGGCATCAACTGCATTACGTCAGCTTTGTTCTACTCATCGCACCGGAGCCAGGATCGGGAATGCCAGCTGTGCTTTGAATGCAGCAGTCCCCAAACATGATATGGGCCTCTATCCAAGGAAGTAATACGACGCTGGTGATCAGACCAAGTCGGGGATACCCAAGAGCAGAGTTCAAGCGCTTGTGGATACATTATTTAAGAGCATGATTAAATTACTGTTGGAAATGTACTGAGTAGGCTTCGGTATACCTGAGAAAAGTACGGTCTGCCACGCGCACAGGTGGAACTACGAATGTTACTTCCACATCCACTGGCTCTCCTTCATCCATTTTACTTGTCACATCCTCAAAGAACTCCAAAAAATGAGTCAAGCAAGATTTCCCCTTCATAAATCCATACTGACCTGGACCAATCATTTTATTGCTCTCCAAATGCATCGTTATTACTTCTTTTATAATTGACTCCACATGACAGTAAAAGGGCGGCACGGTTGCGTAGCTGGTCGAGGCAGTCCCTCACAGTACAGGAAACAGAGAAAATGGGTGTAGGAGGAGGCCACTCGGCCCTTCGAGCCAGCACCGCCATTCAATGTGATCATGGCTGATCATCCCCAATCAGTACCCCGTTCCTGCCTTCTCCCCATATTCCTTAACTCCGCTATCCCTAAGAGCTCGATCTAACTCTCTCGGGAAAGCTTCCAGAGAGCCGGCCTCCACCACCTTCCGAGACAGAGAATTCCACAGACTCACAACTCTGTGTGAAAAAGTTTTTCCTTATCTCCATTCCAAATGGCTTCCCATTATTCTTAAACTGTGGCCCCTGGTTCTGGACTCCCCCCAACATCGGGAACATAGTGTCCTCGCTGACCAACATTGGGAACATGTTTCCTGCCTCTAGCGTGTCCAAACCCTTAATAATCTTATATGTTTCAATAAGATTTCCCCCTCATCCTTCTAAATTCCAGAGTATACAAGCCATAGAAATATCGGTCAGGGCATTGAGTACAGAGGTTTGCACATCATGTTACAAGATGTTGGTGAAGCTGCATTTGGAGTTTGAAGTTCAGTTTTGGTCACCCTTTCATAGGAAGGTTGCCATTAACCTGGAAAGAGTGCAGAAAGATTTATGAGGGTGTTCAGGCCAAGATTCAATGCCTGAGCTACAGGCAGAGGTTGGGTCGGATAGGATTTTATTTCTTGGAGTGCAGAAAACTGGGAGTGCTATTGTAGAGGTGTATAAAAACAGGAGGGGAATAGATTGGGTAGAGACACAGAATCTGTTACCCAGCGCAGGGGGGAATCAAAAACAGACATTGGTTTAAAGTGAGAGAGACAAGATTTAATAGGATGTAGTGTATGGGGCTCTGGTGACACCACATCTGGAGTATTGTGTACAATTTTGGTCTCCTAATATGAGGAAGGACATCCTTGTGATTGAAGCAGTGCAGTGTAGGCTCACGAGATTGATACGTGCGATGTTGGGACTGACATATGAGGAAAGATTGAAAAGACTAGGCTTGTATTCACTGAAGTTTAGAAGGATGAGGGGGGATCTTATAGAAACATATAAGATTATAAAAGGACTGGACAAGCTACATGCAGGAAAATTGTTCCCAATGTTGAGCGAGTCCAGATCCAGGGGCCACCGTCTTAGAATAAAGGGGAGGCCGTTTAAGACTGAAGTGAGAAAAAACTTTTTCACGCAGAGAGTTGTGAATTTGTGGAATTCCCTGCCACAGAGGGCAGTGGAGGCCAAATCACTGGATGGATTTAAGAGAGATTTAGATAGAGCTCTAGGGGCTGGTGGAATCATGGGATATGGGGAGAAGGCAGGCACGGGTTATTGATTTGAGACGATCAGCCATGATCACAATGAATGGCGGTGCTGGCTCGAAGGGCAGAATGGCCTCCTCCTGCACCCATTTTCTATGTTTCTATGAACCTGAAGTGAAACGTTTTTACTCAGAATGTGGTGGGTATATGGAACGAGGTGCCAGAGGAGGTAGTTGAGGCAGGTACTATAACAGCATTTAACAAATTCTTGGACAGGATCGGAAAGATGGATGGGAAAGATTTAGAGGGATATGGGCCGAACGGGACTAGCTTAGACGGGACAACTTGACCAACATATACGACTTACACCGAAGTCCTGTTTCCGTTCTGTGTGACTCTTTAAAGTCTTTAAATAATTGCATCTCCATCTGTCTTTCCAAAAAGGCCAGGGAGCCTTGTTCCCTCAGCATTCCCAATGCAATTACATCTCATTATATGTTTAGGACCAAGCTGTTTTGGAGCTGGCAGCTATTCTGGGTCATGGAGTCAGACAGCATGGAAACGAGGCCCTTCAGCCCACTTCATCCATGCCGACCAAGATGTCCACCTTTTGGTCCGCCTGTCCCATTTTGACCCGCATTTGACCCCACAGATAGATCATAGATGGAAAGATAGATCAGCCATGATTGGATGGCGGAGTAGACTTGATGGGCCGAATGGCCTAATTCTGCTCCTACCACTTCAGCACTTCATAACGTATCCCCCTCAATCTTTCCTCTCTGTCCAAATATCTTTATAACGTCATTATTGTACCTGCCTCCACCATTTCCTCTAGACCTGGCTGGAGGTTATTTAGGAAGGTTTTGTTTAAATGGTTTGGGATGTGCACATTGTTGGCAAGGCCAGCATTTACGTCCCAATTTTAATTGCCCTTGACAAGGTGATATTAGGCCATGGGCTAGAATCATTGCACACCTTCTGGTGTATCCCCTCAGTGGTGTTTATCCTGTATCTGTACACTGTTCCGGCACTATTCCCGTTTCCAATGACATTTGAAATATTTTGGTCGCCTAGTTATAGGAAGGATGTCAACAAAATAGAGAGAGTACAGAGGAGATTTACTAGAATGTTGCCTGGGTTCCAGCAACTAAGTTACACAGAAAGGTTGAACAAGTTAGGTCTTTATTCTTTGGAGCGCAGAAGGTTAAGGGGGGACTTGATTGAGGTCTTTAAAATGATGAAAGGGATAGACAGAGTTGAAGTGCATAAGCTTTTCCCATTGAGGGTAGGGAAGATTCAAACAAGAGGGCATGACATGAGAATTAAGGGACAGACGTTTAGGGGTAACATGAGGGGGGACTTCTTTACTCAGAGAGTGGTGGCTGTGTGGAATGATCTTCCTGCAGAAGTGGTGGATGCAGGATCGATTTTAACATTTACAAGTAAAGTGGATAGGTATATGGATGGGAAGGGAATGGAGGGGTATGGTCGGAGTGCAGGTAGATGGGACTAGGGGAAAATAAATGGTCGGCACGGACTGGAAGGGCCGAGAAGGCCTGTTTCCATGCTGTAATTGTTATATGGTTATATGTAAATGGCTCTATTGTTGTCTTTTCACTGACAGACACAAAATGCTGGAGTAACTCAGCGGGACAGACAGCATCTCTGGAGAGAAGAAATGGGGTGATGATTTCCAGGCCGAGACCCCTCTTCAGACCAATCTCTTCTCTTTTCGCTGACTGGTTAGCGCGCATCACAAGCATTACACTGTACCTTGGTAAAACATGACAATGAACTAAACTCAACTGATATCGCAAACAGCAAAGGTCCTAGAACTGATCCCTTCAGTACACTGCTGGTCACAGACTCCCAATTAGAATGCAATTTGATGTTTACCGAGCTGGGTCTATATTGGCTCAGCTGTCAGGTTGCAATCTAAACTGCACAAACTAGGAAGAAGAATAATCATAAGCAATAGGAGCAGAATTCAGCCATTTGGCCCATCAAGTCTATAGACAATAGACAATAGTTGCGGGAGTAGGCCTTTCGGCCCTTCGAGCCAGCACCGCCATTCAATGTGATCATGGCTGATCACCCACAATCAGTACCCCGTTCCTGCCTACTCACCATATCCCCTGACTCCGCTATCTTTAAGAGCCCTATCTAGCTCTCTCTTGAAAGTATCCAGAGAACAAGCCTCCATCGCCCTCTGAGGCAGAGAATTCCACAGACCCACAACTCTCTGTGTGAAAAAGTGTTTCCTCATCTCCGTTCTTAATGGTTTACACCTTATTCTTAAACTGTGGCCCCTGGTTCTGGACTCCCCCAACAACGGGAACATGTTTCCTGCCTCTAGCGTGTCCAAACCCTTGATAATCTTATATGTTTCAATAAGATCCCCTCTCATCCTTCGAAATTCAAGTGTAGACAAGCGCAGCCACTCCATGGTATCAACATATGACAGTCCCGCCATCCTGGGAATTAACCTGGTGAACCTACGCTGCACTCCCTCAATAGCAAGAATGTCCTTCCTCAAATTTGGAGACCAAAACTGCACACAATACTCCAGGTGTGGTCTCGCTAGGGCCCTGTACAACTGCAGAAGGACTTCACTCCCTCTGCGTCCTGTCACCAAGATCATTTTAAATCATCTCCGCCGGCGTTGCTTAACCTCTGGGATGGGCTGACGGTAAAGGGATCTGGTCAAATGTAAGGTTTAATTGAGGACCTCATCTGTTCTCTCAGATCTTAAATTGGAATCCGTCCCTTCCCACCCAAACTAACCCCTCCACTGGTACTTTCCCTTGCAACCGCAGGAAATGCTACACTTGTCGCTTTATCCCCCCCCCTCGACTCCATCCAAGGACCCAAGCAGTCTTTCCAGGTGAGGCAGAGGTTCACCTGCACCTCCTCCAACCTCATCTATTGCATCCGCTGCTCTAGGTGTCAACTGCTCTACATCGGTGAGACCAAGCGCAGGCTTGGCGATCGCTTTGCCCAACACCTCCACTCAGTTCGCATTAACCAACCCGATCGCCCAGTGGCTCAGCACTTCAACTCCCCTTCCCATTCCGAATCCGACCTTTCTGTCCTGGGCCTCCTCCATGGCCAGAGTGAGCCCCACCGCAAATCAGAGGAGCAGCACCTCATATTTCGCTTGGGTAGTTTACACCCCAGAGGTATGAACATTGACTTCCCCAATTTCAGGTACTCCTTGCTTTCTCCCTCCTCCCCCTCCCCTTCCCAGCTCTCCCACAACCCTCTGCCTCCGCCTCTTCCTTTCTTCTTCCCGCCCCCCCCAACCCCACATCAGTCTGAAGAAGGGTCTCGACCTGAAAAGACACCTATTCCTTCCCTCGGTAGATGCTGCCTCACCCGCTGAGTTTCTCCAGCATTTTTGTCTACCTTCGATTTTTCCAGCATCTGCAGTTCTTTCTTAAACACAGGTTAATTATATAATCTTCCTGAGAAGATTACGGACATTCAAAGAGGATTCTCCTGAACTTCTACAGGTGTACAGTAGAGAGAATACTGACGAGTTGCATCGTGGCCTGGTTCGGCAACTTGAACGCCCAGGAGCGGAAAAGACAGCAAAAGCTTGTGACCACTGCCCAGTCCATCACCGGCTCTGACCTCCCCACCATCAAAGGGATCTATCTGACTCGCTGCCTCAAAAGGGCAGCCAGCATCATCAGAGACCCACACCATCCTGGCCACACACTCATCTCACCACTGCCATCGGAAAGAAGGTACAGGAGCCTGAAAACTGTAACGTCCAGGTTCAGGAACAGCTTCTTCCCGACAGCTCATCAGGCTATTAAACACAACAACAAATAAGCTCTGAACTCCAACAGAGTTTTTTGAGTGTGTGTGCATGTATATATACACACATTGAACTTTTTTTCCTCTCGTTTATGTACTATGTTTACTTATTCTGTTGGGCTGCAGGAAGTAAAGGGCCTGTCCCACTGTACGAGGTAATTCAAGAGTTCTCCCGAGTTTTCCCCGGATTCGAACTCGCCGAATGTCCGTAGCGGGTCCATAGGAGTTTATGGATGTCTCGTAGCGGCTCGTACGAGTAACGGTAAGTACTCGGGAAATCCCGTAAACTGGTGACGTTTTTTTAACACTGTACAAAATGTCCACGCTTAAAAAATACTCGTGATGAAAAAAATGGTTACTTTTTACTCGTACGAGCCGCTACGAGACGTCCACGAACTCCTACGGACCCGCTACGGACATTCACCAAGTTCGAATCAGGGGAAAACCCGGGAGAACTCTTGAATTACCTCGTACAGTGGGACAGGGGCTAAAGAATTTAATTGTGCTGTATGGGACACGTGACAATAAAACACTCTTGTCTCTTCACTCTTCACTCTTGACTTCAATCACGTAGTTCTTCCTCCTGGTTTGTGCAGTTTAAGATAGATTGCAACCTGACAGCAGTGTCAATATTTACCCAGCTTGGCAAACATCAAATTGTATGAAGGATATATATTTACATAATCAGTCCAGTGAAACAAATCCCTTGGCATTTAAAATGGTACGGCGCTGCTCTGCACATTGGATTTCCATTCCTACACCCCGACACCAGGGGTGAGCTGAAGATAAAGGGCACTTGCATTTGTATGGCACCTTTAATATAGTAAAGGGCCTGTCCCACAAGCATGCAACTCTATGCGATTAGCGCGACCTAACGTGGTCGCTTGAGCCGTCCGGCATCGCGGAGCCGGTCCCACTTCGATCGCCGGAGCCGTGCGGAATTGTGCGGAGTTCGTCCCGAGTTCGTCCCGACACCGCGCGAGGCTCTGAAAAACTGACTATGTCCAAAAATTCCGCGCGGCAACGGCTTGTCGGCTCGCAGTCGCCTTGACGCATTACACACCGCCCCGACATCGTGCCTCCGTGGACCTATCTGTAGGTGCCTCCGTGACCCTCTATGTGTGTGGCTCCGTGGCCCTCTGTGTGTGCCCCTCTCTGTCCTGGCGAACTTACCTTAGACTTCGCTCCAAGTTCGCCTCACTTTGCGCCGCGTTGCGCCACTCACCCGACCTCCGCGCGGCCCCCGCTGCCGATTTGGTTGCGCTTGCCGCATGCAGGCGCATGCTGGTGGGAACGGCCCTGTACAGGGGATCACCCGACCTCCTCGCGGCCCCCGCTTCTAGTTTGATCGCGTTCATCGCATAGAGTTGCATGCTTGTAGGACAGGCCTACACATTCCAAGCTGTGCTGCCTGCCTTTAAAAACTTGAGTTAACTAAAAGCCCTGTCCCACCATACGAGTTCATTCCTCGAGCTCTCACGAGTTAAAAAAAAATCAAACTCGTAGTAAGCACGGAGAATGAACGTAGCGGGTTCGTCGGAGCTCGGGGACGTCTCTTAGCGCTATCGGCAGGTACTCCGGAAGACTCGCTAACGGCAGGTAAGTACGGGAAGACTCGCGAAGATTTGTCAACATGATCAAAAATGCCCACGAGAGCCCCGAGTACCGACGAGTGGCCGTTACCGTAAATCTCCGAGTTTGAATCAGTGCAAACTCGGGAGAACTCTTGGAATGAACTCGTACGGTGGGACAGGGCTTTTATGATGAGCGTTTGTCGGCACTGAGCCTGTACTCGCTGGAGTTTAGAGGAATGAGCGGGGAACTCATTGAAATGTACGGAATAGTGAAATGCTTGGATAGAGTGGATGTGGAGAGAATGTTTCCACAAATGGGAGAGTCCAGGACTAGTCACAGCCTCAGAATTAAAGGACGTCCCTTTAGGAAGATGATGAGAAGGAATTTCATTAGTCAGAGGGTGGTGTATCTGTGGAATTCATTGCCACAGAAGGCTGTGGAGGCCAAGTCAATGGATGCAGAGATAGATAGATTCTTCTTAGTCCAGGTGTCAGGGGTCATGAGGAGAAGGCAGGAGAATGAGGTTAGGAGGGAGAGATAGATCAGCCATGATTCGATGGCAGAGAAGACTTGATGGGCCAAATGGCCTAATTCTGCTCCTATCACTTATGCTCAAGAAAGAATGGTGACAAATCATGGCAAATGTAGACTCCTGCGATACAGCGCAGAAGCAGGCTCTACTGCCCACCGAGTCCGCACCAACTCGCAACCACCCAGTACACTGGCACTATCCGACACACTCAGGATTAGCAGTTTAGTTTAGTTTGTTGTCATGTGTATCGAGGTACAGTGAAAAGCTTTTTTGCTGCGCGCTAACCAGTCCGCAGAAAGACATCGCGTGATCACAATCGAGGTGCATTAGGGATGAAAATGTCAACAAGAATATTGGGCATGGTTTGAAGATAAGGGCAGCAAAGTTTAAAAGTGAAGTGCGGCGCAGGTTTAAAAAAAAAAAAAGATTTTGGTGGGTGTCTGGAATGTTCCGCCAGGGGTGGTGGTGGAGGCCAAGAATCAAGTCAAGAGTCATGAGAGTTTATTGTCATGTGTCCCAGATAGGACAATGAAATTCTTGCTTGCCACAGCACAGCAGAATATTGTCAGCATAAATACAGAACAGATCAGTGTGTCCATATACCATAGAATATATGTATACACACACACGAATAAACAGATAAAGTGCAAGAGGCTGTTATAGCTCAGAGTTTGTTTGAAGTTGTGTTTAATGGTCTGATGGCTGTGGGGAAGAAGCTGTTCCTGAACCTGGATGTTGCAGATTTCAGGCTCCTGTGCCTTCTACCTGAAGGCAGCGGAGAGAGGAGTGTGTGGCCAGGATGGTGTGGGTCCTTGATGATGTTAGCAGCCTTTTTTGAGGCAGCGGCTGCGCTAGATCCCCTCGGTGGTAGGGAGGTCAGAGCCGATGATGGACTGGGCAGTGGTCACAACTTTGATACGAGAATGATGTTGAAGGGGCTTTTAGATGGGCACATGGATATGCAGGGGAGTGGAGGGATACGGAGGTTGGCTTGACCACGGATATAATGGGCCGAGGGGCGGGTTCCTCTTCTATGTAGTAACGAGCCTCATTTTTTGGAGGGATACGTCCCACTGAAGATCCCCTACTTTTTACGCACCATTTTTTTGCATTTGATGGTGGGACCCAACAGAATGCATGCACTGAAGACACAAAAATCTGGAGTAACTCAACGGGTCAGACAGCATCTCTGGAGAAATTTAGAAACATAGAAACATAGAAATTAGGTGCAGGAGTAGGCCATTCGGCCCTTCGAGCCTGCACCGCCATTCAATATGATCATGGCTGATCATCCAACTCAGTATCCTGTACCTGCCTTCTCTCCATACCCTCTGATCCCCTTAGCCACAGGGGCCACATCTAATTCCCTCTTAAATATAGCCAATGAACTGGCCTCAACTACCCTCTGTAGCAGAGAGTTCCAGAGACCCACCACTCTCTGTGTGAAAAAAGTCCTTCTCATCTCGGTCCTAAAGGATTTCCCCCTTATCCTTAAGCTGTGACCCCTTGTCCTGGACTCCCCAACATCGGGAACAATCTTCCTGCATCTAGCCTGTCCAACTCCTTAAGAATTTTGTAAGTTTCTATAAGATCGCCTCTCAATCTCCTAAATTCTAGAGAGTATAAACCGAGTCTATGCAGTCTTTGTTCATAAGACAGTCCTGACATCCCAGGAATCAGTCTGGTGAACCTTCTCTGCACTCCCTCTATGGCATTAATGTCCTTCCTCAGATTTGGAGACCAGAACTGTACGCAATACTCCAGGTGTGGTCTCACCAAGACCCTATACAACTGAAGTAGAACCTCCCTGCTCCTATACTCAAATCCTTTTGCTATGAAAGCTAACATGCCATTCGATTTCTTCACTGCCTGCTGCACCTGCATGCCTACTTTCAATGACTGGTGTACCATGACACCCAGGTCGCGCTGCATCTCCCCTTTTCCTAATCGGCCTCCATTTAGATAATAAAGGAATTAGGTGGCGTTTCGGGGTCGAGACCCTTCGTCACTGATTCCTTTTCTCCAGAGAAGCTGTCTGACCCGCTGTGTTACTCCGGCTTTTTGTGTCTATCATTCGGTTTAAACCGGCAGCTGCAGTTGCTTCTTGCACAGATTGCTCGCACCGTTGGCCTTGATCTTGACCGTGACGATACGCTGGAGGTTGACGCAGAAAATGCAAACCCCTGGACAGGCTGTCATGATACATTTTTAAGAGTGTGACACGGTGCACGGTGCTCCCAGACATGAGTCATTCTGCGCCTGCAGCTCGTCATCTTTCCTCAGAAATTCCCTCCGATATTGCCTGAAGTTCCATCACACAGATTACATCTGTGGGCTCCGAAGAGATTTCTGCAGCTTGGGCTTCTGCATTACATCTTATAATGTTCCCAAAGCACTTTACAACAAGAGTCAAGTGTTTAATTGACAAATGTCCCTGACGGAGCAGTGAAATTCTTACTTGCGGCAACGCAAAAGAGAGAGAGAGAGAGATAGAGAGAGAGAAAATGCGAGTGGGGAGAGCCGAGTGTGGGGTGGGGGGGGGGGGGGGGGGGGGGACGACGACTTACCTGTCAGTTTGCTCCTGGGCCTGGCCAAGATGGCCATTCGCGGGTCCAGGCAGCGGGCTGTCGATGGTCAGGCTGCCTGCCCCTCTTTCGGGCCTACGTCCGTGCACGTGTGTCCCTGGAGAGGGAACACGCGGTGTCCACGGGGACTCTGGAGGCCTTCCGTCAACGCTGGTCACCGTGTGGGGTTGAGAGTATTGTAAACAATGAATGTGCCGTTGTACTACAATGATTTGTTTGATATAGTGTTATTTTTGATTATGTTTTGATGTGTTGTATTATATGATTGTGTCGAATAAAGTTTTTGAAAAAGGAAAAAAAAAGAGAGAAAATGCTGGAGTAACTCCATGGGTCAGACAGCATGGAGCTGGAGAGAAGAGAAGGAATAGAAACATAGAAAAATAGGTGCAGGAATAGGCCATTCGGCCCTTTGAGCCAGCACACCCATTTAATAGGATCATGGCTGATCATCTAAAATCAGTACCCGTTCCTGCTTTTTCCCCATATCCCTTCATTCCTTTAGCACCAAGAGCTAAATCTAACTCCAGTTAATTGGCCTCCATTGTCTCTTGAGCCAGAGAATTCCACAGATTCACAACTCTCTGGGTGAAGAAGTTTTTCCTCATCTCAGTCCTAAATGGCCGACCCCTTATTCTTAAACTGTGACCCCTGCTTCTGGACTCTCCCAACATCAGGAACACTTTTCCTGCATCTAGCCTGCCCAATTCTTTAAGACTTTTATATGTTTCTATAAGATCCATTCTCATCCTTCTAATTTTCAGTGCTTACAACCCCAGTCGACCCATTCTTTCATCATATTTCGGTCCCACCATCACGGGAATTAACCTTGTGAACCTACGCTGCACTCCCTCAATAGCAAGAACGTCCTTCCTCAAATCTGTGGACCAAAATTGCTCACAATACTCCATGTGCGGCCTCACCAGGGTCCTGCACAACTGCAGCCTGGCCTCCTTGCTCCTAAACTCCAATCCTCTTGCAATGAAGGCCAACATGCCATTAGGATTCTTTACTACCTGCTGTACCTGCATGCTTACTTTCAGTGACTGATGTACAAGCACACCCAGGTCTCGTTGCACCTCCCCTTTTCCTAATTTGACAACATTCAGATAATAATCTGCCTTCCAGTTCTTGCCACCAATGTGGATAACCTCACAATTATCCGCATTATACTGCATCTATCATGCATCTGCCCACTCACCCAACCTATTGAAGTCACCCCACAGCCTCATCGCAGCTCATTCTGCCACCCAGCTTTGTGTCATCCGCAAAATTGGAGATGTTACATTTAATTCCCTCGTCTAAATCATTAATATATATTGTAAACAACTGTGATCCCAGCACCGAGCCTTGCGGCTCCCCACTAGTCACTGTCTGCCATACTGAAAATGACCCTACTCTTTGTTTCCTGTCTGCCAACCAGTTCTCTATCCATGTCAGTACCCTACCCCCAATACCATGTGCTATAGTTTTGCACATTAATCTCTTGTGTGAGACCTTGCCAAAGGCTCTTTGAAAGTCCAGATACACCATATCCACTGGCTCTCCCTTATCCATTCTAGTTGTTGCATCCTCAAACATACATACACATAACAACAAAGTAATTAAAGTGTAAAACGGGAGCGGTGCAGTGTAACAATGGACACTCCTCTCCCCTGAACAGATACTCCACAATGACAGTTCTTTAACTGATATTGGCTGAAGATAAATATCGGTCAGAACCCAAAGGATAACTTCCCAGAATAGATCCATGTGGGTCTATCTGTAGTCCATCCATCGCAAGATGCAGATTCGAGAATGCAGATAGTATAGTGCTTCTTCTGGTGGACAGTACCAGATGGACTCGTACATCTCAGGACAGGCCCTTCATCCCACCCTGTCCATACTGGCCATCAGGCACCCCTCTGTACTAATTCCACCTTTCCTCTCACGCTCCTGTTATAGGGCGGCACAGTGGCGCAGCTGGTAGAACTGCTGTCTCACGGTGCCGGAGACCCAGGTTCGAACCCGGTCTCAGGTGTGGAGTTTGGACGTTCTGCCTGTGACCGTGTGGGTTTCCTCCGGGTGCTCCGGTTTCCTCCCACATCCCAAAGAGTTACAGGGTTTTAGACAGAATGCCCTTCTGTAAATTGCCCTGGGAGCACAACTAAACCTCAGCTAAGCTTTGTATCCCGATTTTTCCAACATCTGCAGCTCTTTCTTAAACATTTTGTCTACTCCACTGAGAAATCTCCTCAAGGTATTAGAAATTGGAGAAATTCTCATCCTCTCTCCGAAGATAGTTTAACAACCTCCTCTCTCACTGCCCCCGCTCCTGTGTCTGGTAGTCCCTGCTTTCACCCTCCTTCCCCTCCCCTTCCCAGCTCTCCCACAGCCCACTGTCTCCGCCTCTTCCTTTCTTCTTCCCCCCCCCCCCCCCCCCCCACCCACACATCAGTCTGAAGAAGGGTCTTGACCCAAAACGTCGCCTATTCTCAAAACTAACGTGCCGGACATCCGGTGGCGCTGTTGCTAGCTGCCTCCGCCTTCAGTCCGGTATATTTTTGTTTGTCTTGTTATGTTTGAAGAGCGTTTTTTGTGTTCTTTTTAATGTCTTTATGTGGGGGAAGAGGGTACGGTAAGGGGGATACCGTCCTCCAGTCGCTTCCTGGAGAGGATGCGACTGTTATTTGAGTCGCGCCCCCCCGCGGCCTACCTACTGGATTGGCGCGGCCTTTCCTGCCGGGACCGACCAGAGCTCCAGCAGCGGCGGCGCAGCGTTGGAAACATCGCGGGGCGGGCGATGCCTCACCGGGGATCGCCGTTTGGAGCTCCGGAGCACTGGGCCTGCTGCACCGACATCGCGGAGCTGTGGTTCGCGGAGCTCCCAACGCGGGCGGCGCTGACCAACACCGCGGAGTCCTGCGACTCCGCCCGGCTCGGCCTGTGGACTTTGGGAGCCGCGGACCCCGGTGGGAGGTGGCTGATCTGGAGGTCCGGGCCGCTGAGGATGTTCTCCGTCGGGGTTCCATCGTTCCCGGCGAGAGAGCCTGAGCATCGGGCCGCCCGTGGCGGCGACTTCGGGAGCTCGGGAGGCCTCGACCACGGGTGAACATCTGGGAAGATCGGCGGGGAGGCTGGCTGGACTATGGTACCTTCCTTAACTCTGGTGCCGCTGTGGGGGTTTGTTGTATGTGGACTTCTGTGTTTGTGGTTTTTTTTTAAATATGTTTATTTATTTATTTTTATGTTACTGACTAAGGAAAATCCATTTCGTTGTCTCTAAAATTAGATAATGACAATAAATTGAATACAATACAATACAATCATGTCTACTCCGCCATTCGATCATGGCTGATCTATCTCTCAACAACTATTCTCCTGCCTTCTCCCCATAACCCCTGACACCCGTACAAATCAAGAATATGCCCATCTCCGCCGTCAAAATATCCTTTGACTTGGCCTCCACAGCCGTCTTGGCAATGAATCCCACAGATTCACCAGCCTCTGACCCTCTGCGGGAGAGAAGCACTGTTGAAGGTACTGAGGGGTGCGGTTAGTGCTGCTTTAAAGATTTAATCCTGGCCTCGGGCTCTGTCGTGTGAGGGTCTCACCCCGCAGGTTTCCCCCAGGTGCTCTGCACCAACGCTGATATGTTTAGAAACCTGAGATTCCCAAGTGTTGAGATCGTTCAAGTTCCCAAGTGCTTGAGACGTTGATCAGCAGTCACTAATTATTCACAAGGTGCTCGTCGCAGACAGATTTCCGCGAGAACGACAAGCAAGTGTTGCCGGTTGTGGACGGCCGAGTGGGGCTAAACCCCACAGGAATAAGCGAGTTCGGTATTCCGAAAAACGCAAGGAATCATGGGATTTGTCCAAGGTCATTGTTGATAAAGAAAAGGCGAACAAAGCGCTGGCTGTATAAACTGCGTATAAATTGTCAAGTATTCTACCAATGAATTAATCTAGAATTCCGTACATTAATTCGGTTCAGGGACACAGCACGGAAACAAGCCCTTCGGCCCACCATGTCCACGCTGACCACCCGTTCGCACTTGCGCTACATTATCTAACTCCAGTAGCAATTCAACAGCGCTTGCAGCGCCGGAGACCCGGGTTTGATCCTGACTACGGATGAAACGCAGGTCTGTATACACGCAACAGCTCAGCTGCCGAGAATGTTTATCTCCAGTGACCTATGACCTGGGCATGCGCAGTTGAAAAACCGAACGGCAGAATTTCACTTCTCAAACCCCTATTGCAAGCCTTCCAGAGCACTCTGACCCACACGGCAGCAGATTTTCCTCCCAGTTGGCAGTTGTTAATACAGAATCAGAATCAGAATCGGATTTTATTCGCCAAGTGCGTTTTGCAACATATGAGGAATTTCACTGGCCAGGTCAGTCATACAATTAAAAGCAGACTCAAAAACACATTTTAACATGAACATCCACCACAGTGACTCCTACACATTCCTCACTGTGATGGAAGGCGAAATAAAGTTCAAGTCCTTCCTTTTGTTCTTCATCGGACGTGGGCCTCGAGCCCTCCGTTGACGGGACGGTCTTGACTCCCGTAGTCGGCGGCGTTCAGGCCCTCCGCGTCGAGGCGATCAGCTCCCGCATCGGGAGGATGTCAGCTCCCCCTCGCCTGCCGATCGAACCTCGCTTCGGGGCTGGTCGAACCTTCTGCTGCGTTGGAGCTCCCGACTAGCCTCTCCCGAGACTGCGAGCCCTTCATGGTACGTCCGCAGGCCGTGGTGGGAGCGATCCCAGGCAAGGGATCCGCTCCGATGTTAAGTCCACGCCCCGCGGTGGGGCTCACGACAATCCGAGGAGGCCTCCAGCTCCAGCGACGGTACACCGCAGAGCCCGGAGAAAGTGATCCGAAAATTGATCACATCTCCGGGAAGGTAGGAACTTGAAAAAAAAGTTTACCCCGTTCCCCTCCCCCCCTTTAACAAACGCTAAAAAATAACAAAAAGATGAAAAAACGAACAGACCATCTCCCTGGCACCCCTTCTGTGTGGGTGGCAGCAGCACTGGGGTGGGTCTGGGGTCAGTTTAGTTCCGTTTTTGTTTAAAGATACAGCATGGAAACAGTGTAGGAAGGAACTGCAGATGCTGGTTGAAATCGAAGATAGACACAAAATGTTGGAGTAACTCAGTGGGACAGGCAGCATCTCTGGAGAGAAGGAATGGGTGACGTTTCGGATCGAGACGCTTCTTCAGACTGATGTCTGAATGATGAATCAGTTTGAAGAAGGGTCTCGACCCGATACATCACCCATTCCTTCCCTCCAGAGATGCGGCCTGTCCCGCAGAGTTACTGCAGCATTTTGTGTCTATACAGCATGGGAACAGGCCCTTCAGCCCACTGACACCACAAAGGCCATCGACCACAACTCACACTAGTTCCATGTTATCCCACCGTCTCATCCATTCCCTGTACATCAGGGACAATTTTCAGAGGCCAATTAATTTTGAGAATTAATGTTTCACATCCCTGATGGCTTAGTTGAGTTGAGTTTAGTTTAGATTCAGCAGGGAAACAGGCCATTCGGCCCATCGAGTCCACCAGCGATCCCCACACACTGCCACTATCCTTCACACACAAGGGCCAATTTACAATTTTTACTGAAGCAAGTTAACCTACAAACATGTACGTCTTTGGAATGTGGGAGGAAACCGGAGCACCCGGGGAAAACTCACATGGTCACGGAGAGAACATGCAAACTCCGTACAGACAGCGCCCGTAGTCAGGATCGAACCTGGGTCTCTGGCGCCGTAAGGGCAGTGACTCTGCCATCATGCCGCCCCAAATGGGGATGATGACGGCAAAAAACCCACAGGTCTTTGAGATGTGGGAGGAAACCGGAGTGCCCGGAGGAAAACGGGAGAACGTGCAAACTCCACGCGGGCAGCACCCGACATCAGGATGGAACCCCGGATATCTGGTGTTCTGAGGTGGGTTGTCAAAACTGTGGTCGGTAGCACATAGACAGTGTCAGGGTTTAACCGAGAAAAATCGCAGGCTGGATAAAATCCAAGACCAGGCCGTCTGGGGAGCAGCATGAGACACATGGTTGAACGCCGTACAGAAATCAATGACAGCAGATGTAAGTGGATGTCCCTCCAGCTTCATGTGCCTCCGTTATGTGTGAAGTTGCACTCGTTACACGTACAGAATCCCATCGTTTCTTCCACATTACTCTGAAGGTCCCCAAAGCAATCAATGTGAATGCCATGGCCAGCTTCAGACTAACTTTATTGCCTTTGATGTAGACAAGGCCCTTTGGTAGATTCAGGCTTACAAGGATCTTCATCCTTCCAGACAGAAATGCAGAATAATGTAGTGGAATTAAATCTGCCTGTTTCTTTTATTAAAGTGGTGTTTTGTAACCCGTTGCATTTCTGCATCTACATCCTCTGCTACAATAGTGAACACCGCCTTTTAGTCAGAGGGTGGTGAATCTGTGGAATTCATTGCCCAGAGACGGCTGTGGAGGCCAAGTCAATGGATATTTTTTTGGGCGGAGATAGATAGATTCTTGATTAGTACGGGTGTCAGGGGTTTGGGGGCGAAGGCAGGAGAATGGGGTTGAGATAGATCAGCCGCGATTGAATGGCGGAGTAGACTTGATGGGCCGAATGGCCAGATCCTGCTGCTGGATCTTATGAACATGATAATATATTTGATATCAACGCCAATCTATGAGCTCTTACAAATGTACTGATCTCCATGATCAGTGTTATGAGCTTCGGAACATGGAACGCAGACAGTACAGCACGAGGACAGGCCCTTCGGCCCACAATGACTGTGCAGAACATAATGCCAAGGGCATCGCTTCCCTGCCTGCACATATCCCATATCCCTCCATCCACTGCACATTCGTATGCCTATCCAAAACGGCACTATCGTACCTGCATCAACCACCACCCCTGGCAGGCAGTCACCATTCCCTATATTTCGATCATGACCTGCACCTCTCCCTTAGACTTTGTCCCCCTCACCTGGAAGCTCTGTCCTTCAGTATTTGACGTTTCCATCCTGGGAAAAAGGATTTGAGCGTCTATGCTTTCTCTCAGAGGATTATCCCACGTGGCCGACTCAATGCCGTGGGGTCTTACAGCAACAGACAGTGGCCATTCGGCCCAACCACATCCGTGAGGACCTTGGCCACCCATCATACTGGCACATAATGTAAGCCAGACTGGGGTGGGAGATTGCAACCTCCAACGTGGTCCGCCCTGTTTCGACGAATGCAATCAACCCAGCGTGCACAATCAAATAAGATCAAATAGAACAAGTTATCCTGCAACTTTAGGCTGTGCACGCCGTACGCAAGAAGAAGATGGACGCCAGTATTGTGGCAATGTTACTGACCATTTTGGCATGCACTCCCGTGGTCTCCTCAGAGGTAGATGCAGTTAAATCTTGAGAAGGGATGTGTGGGAAGGAACACAAAGTGCTGGGGAAACTCAACGGGTGCAGCAGCATCTATGGAGCAAAGGAGATAGGCAACGTTTCGGGCCAAAACCCTTCTTCAGACTGATGGGGGGAGGCGGGGGGGAAGAAATGAAAAAGGAGGAGGAGCCGGAGGGCTGAGGGAGAGGTAGGAAGGGGAGGAGACAGCAAGGGTTAACAGAATTGAGAGAATTCGATGTTCATGCCAAGAGGATGCAGCCTCCCCAAGCGGAATATGAGGTGCTGTTCCTCCAATTTGCGGTGTTGCTCACTCTGGCCGTGGAGGAGGCCCAGGACAGAGAGGTCGGATACGGAATGGGAGGGGAAGTGCTGAGCCACCGGGAGGTCGGGTTGGTTAATGCAACCGGGCGGAGGTGTTCGGCGAAATGATCGCCAAGCCTCCGCTTGGTCTCACCGATGTAGATCAGCTGACATCTAGAGCAGCGGATGCAATAGATGAGGTTGGTGGAGGTGCAAGTGAACCTCTATCGGACCTGGAACGACTGCTTGCGTCCTTGAATGGTGTGGAGGGGGGAGGTAAAGCGACAAGTGTAGCATCTCTTGCGGTTGCAAGGGAATGTGCCCAGGGAAGGGGTGGAGCGGGAGAGAAGGGAAGAATTAACCAAGGAGTCACGGAGGGAGCGGTCTTTACGGAAGGCAGACAGGGGGGGGGGGAATACGGGAAGATGTGGCGAGTGGTAGGGTCACATTGGAGGTGGCGAAACTGGCGGAGGACTATGTGCCGGCTGGTGGGATGAAAGGTGAGGACCAGGAGGACTCTGCCCTTGTTGCGAGTGGGGGGGTTGGGGAGAGCGGGCAGTGTTACGGAGTATGGAGGCGAGTCTGGTGCGAGCCTCCTCTACGGAGGGGGAGGTGTGTAGGAAGGAACTGCAGGTGCTGGTTTAAACCGAAGATGGACACAAAATGCAGGAGTAACTCAACGGGACAAGCAGCATCTCTGGAGAGAAGGAAAGGGTGACATATCAGGTCGAGACCCTTCTTCGGTCCTGACCCGAAACGTCACCCATTCCTTCTCTCCAGAGATGCTGCCTGTCCCTCTGAGTTGCTCCAGCATTTTGTGTTGATCTTGAGAACAGATGATGTGAAACACAAAGTCACTCTATTTCACACATATGAGAAAAGTCGTAATCAATGAAGCTCAGCTTGAGCATGTATCAATTACCTTTAGATAATGCTATCAAATAAGGACAGTGGCATCTGACAATTGATAGGGTTGCATTACCTAATGCAAATAATGTCATTGCAGCACAGAATGATTGCTTTTACGACAGGGGACGAAGATCGATAACATATACTCTACGAGCAGGGCTGGACAGGGCAGACGCCGTGATGATGTGCCTCTCCTGGCTTGGATGTCTAAAAACCAGAAATCGCAGTCTCAAAGTAGGAGTCAGTCATTCAGGACAAAGAAAAGAAGATATTTCTTCAGATGGAGAATCTTTGGCAATCTCGGCCCAAGGGGCCTGTGGAGCTGAGATGCTCAGAGATGCTCGAAACAGCGATTAGATTTTAAAGGAATCGAGAGCTAAGGGGGTTAGAGATGGAATGTGCTGATGAGGCTGAATGAATGAATGAATAGTGAAGAGACAATAGACCACAGGTGCAGGAGTAGGCCATTCGGCCCCTCGAGTCAGCACTGCCATTCAATGTGATCATGGCTGATCATCCACAATCAGTACCCTGTTCCTGACTTCTCCCCATATCCCTTGACTGCGATCTTTAAGAGCTCTGTCTGGTTCTCTCTTGACAGTATCTCTCTTGCACATGTTTCCTGCCTCTAGCGTGGCCAAACCCTCAATAATCTTTTATGTTTCAATAAGATCCCCTCTGATCCTAAATTCCGGAGTATACAACCCCAGCCGCTCCATTCTATCAACATATGACAGTCCCGCCATCCCGGGAATTAACCTTGTGAATCTACGCTGCACTCCCTCAATAGCAAGAATGTCCTTCCTCAAATTTGGAGACCAAAACTGCACACAATACTCCAGGTGTGGTCTCACTAGGGCCCTGTACAACTGCAGAAGGACCTCTTTGCTCCTATACTAAACTCCTCTTGTTATGAAGGCCAACATGCCATTTGCTCTCTTCACTGCCTGCTGTACTTGCATGCTTACTTACATTGATTGATGAAGGACCCCCAGATCCCATTTGTACTTCCCCTTTTCCCAACTTGACGCCATTTATGTAATAATCTGCCTTCCTGTTTTTGCCATAAAAGTGGATAACCTCACATTTATCCACATTAAACTGCATCTGCCATGCATCCGCCCACTCACCCAACCTGTCCAAGTCACCCTGCATCCTCACAGCATCCTCCTCACAGTTCACACTGCCACCCAGCTTTGTGTCATCTGCAAATCGGCTAATGTTATTTTCAATCCCTTCATCTAAATCATTAATGTATCAAAATCATCAATGTATGAATGAATGATACTTTATTATCACATGTGACATGTCACAGTGAAATCCTTTGTTTTGCGTATCATTCACAAATAATGCAAAGAACCGCTGCACACAGGGTGCTGACAAAACCACAAAGTGTAAGAAGGAGCAGCGAAGATAGACACAAAATGCTGGAGTAACTCAGCGGGTCAGGCAGCATCTCAGGAGCAAAGGGATAGGTGACGTTTCAGGTCAGGTGCCCCCTTGAGACCGACCTCTTGGGTCGGGACCAAAGTGTTCAATGTATTTCCAATGGTCCCTCTCCGTTCTTGGCGCCCCCCCCCCCCCCCCCGTCACGTTGGGTCCTCGACCGACCTGCGGCACCCACTGCGGGCCGGTCCGATCAATGTCTTATTCAGTTTTGGGCGCTAAGAGTCACACAGCACGGGAGCATGCACTCTGCCCAAACTTGCTCACGCCGACCCACATGCCCCATCTACTCCGGTCCCACCGGCCCGCATTTGGCCCATATCCTTCTCAACCTCTATTATTCATCTACTGGTCCAAATTCCTTTTAAATGTTCTTGCAGTACCTGCCTCACAACACTTACATCAACTACCACCTCTGGTAACATGGTTTCATACGCCCACCACCCTCTGTGTGTAAATGTTTGCCCCTCAGGTTCCGATAAAATGTTTCGCTCCTCGCCTGAAACCCATGTCCTCTGGTTGTTGATGCCTCTATTCTGGGTAAAAGACAAGGTAGAAGAGGCTTCTCCTTCTTCCATTTCTTACGTTTTTATTGGGGTCATTGGCTTCAGCGGGGCAGGCAGCACCTCTGGATAGAAGGAATGAATGTCCCACTGAGTTCCTCCAGTATTTGTGTCGACACCTTAATAAAACTTTTCCTTCTCACCTTAATCGAATAGTCGAGTAACTCAACTGCAAAGCTACCATTTGTTGTCACGGCAAAATGAAGCTGGGTAGAAGAAGGTAGAAGAAATATCTTTGTTTCTGTGTCCATCTTCGGTTTAAACCAGCATCTACAGTTCCTTCTTACACATTTTAGTATAGTGTTACAGCTACTGAGAAAGTGTGGGTAAAAAAAGTGCACGAGCTCCAAAAAGGTAGATTGGAGGATCGGGAATACGTCCTCTGCTTATAGGAGGTCCGTGTAATAATCTGATGCAGTGGAGAAGAAGCTGTCCTTGAAACTGGTGGTAAATGCTTTCTAGTTTGTGTATCTTTTGCCTGACGGGAGAGGGGAGAAGAGGGAATGACGGGGGTTTGTGATCCTTGATTATATTGGTTGCTTTCCCAAGGTAGTGTGAAGTGTGGATGATGAGCTGGCTGGTTTGTGTGATATACTAGGCTTGACCACCTACAACTTTCTTTTGAATTAAGAAATCAAAATGAGTGTTCCTAAAGTTTATCTTACATTAGAAACCCTAGTTTTGAACTAGATGGAGATTGTCTTTCCAATCACCTTAACAAGTCATAGAATCACACAGCGTGGAAACAGGCCCTCTGGCCCAACTTGCCAACGCTGACCAACATGCCCCATCTACACTAGTCCCTAGTCTCTCTCTATAACGTTGGTTGACGTGGGCAAGTTGGGCCGAAGGGACAGTTTCCATGCGGTACGAATCTATGACTCTATAACCTGCAGGTGCATTCCAGGCACTCACCACCCTAGTGCTCTGAATCCAGTGATTTCTGTGGTACCAGGAATGAACTGTGCATATGCAGGGATTTTGGGTACTTTAGGAAATGGCAGGTGTCCGTGAAAGACTGGGCTGCACTGATGGTGACAACACATCGCAAGGTGTTGCAGACCCATGTGACCTAGATTTTGCCAGTATGTCTGGACCTCTGAAGAAGCTCCAGGAAGCTTCTGCCCATGTGACCCACCTGTCGCCACCAAGTCTGGGCTCCTAAAGAGGTTTTTGTTATGTTTCAATACACTGACGCTTGTTCCGTGTCTGAGACTGGTTGGGGGAGGTTTTTTTGTGTTTCTTCTTGTGTCTTCCCGCCGTTATTTGTGATTGGTCTAAGAGGGGTTACCTCACTGAATATGTTCTTACCTTGTTTCTGTGAAATTAATAGGTGCCGTGATTGGTTTGTAAGGGTTGCGCCCCCACCCCCCGCCTGTATTTTCACGCCGTTAGTTATCCTGCCTCTTTATACGGGTATATATGGGTGATCGTTTCGTTGGGGCGTGTCGGTTGTCTTTCCTTCAGTTTATGCGAGGCAGCTGAGGGCTCGAGTGAGTGGATCCGAGGACGGCCCCTCGGTGTTGTATACAAATAAAGAAGGGTTTGGACTCCAGTGTTCGACTCAGTGGTTTACTGAACCTGACTAGGGAGAGAGCATTAGATCCCAAATCAACAGTCAGAGGTTAGAATGACGTATTACACTGTGCACCAATATCAATGGATATTTTTAAGGCAGAGATAGCTTATTTAATTTATATCTTTAATTGATAATGTTTTATTATTAATGTTTTATGTGTCATTCCTATCTGTCACTGTATGTCATGTTGTCACTTGCGGGTGGAGCACCAACGCAAATTCCTTGTATGTGAATATTGGCCAAGAAACGTATTCATTCATTCATTCATTTATTTATTCATAGATTCTTGGTTAATGCGGGTGTCGGGGGCTATGGGGAGAAGGCAGGAGAATGGGGTTGGGAAGAAGAGATCGATCAGCCATGACTGAATGGAGGAGTAATCTTGATGGGCCGAATGGCCTAATTCTGCTCCTATCATTTACGACCTTCTGACCTGGGACATTCCTGTGTACACACATAGAAACATAGAAAATAGGTGCAGGAGTAGGCCATTCGGCTCTTTGAGCCTGCACCGCCATTCATTATGATCATGGCTGATCATCCAAAATCAGTACCCCCGTTCCGGCTTTTTCCCCATATCCCTTGATTCCCTCAGCCCCAAGAGCTAAATCTAATTCTGTCTTGAAAACTGCACATCACCTACCAGGGTCCCTACATTGCAGAGATAGACACAAAGCAGTGGAATAACTCAGTGGGTCAGGCAGTATCTCCGGACAGCATGCATAAGTGATGTTTTGGGTCAGGGCCCTTCATTACACTGAGTCTGGAGTCTAGTTTGAAGAAGGCTCCCAACCCGAAATGTCACCTATCCATGTTCTCCAGAGATGCTGCCTGACTCGCTAAGTTACTACAGCACCTTGTATTGTTTTAAATAAAACAGCATCTGCTGTTCCTTGTGTCTCCTTTCTACATTGAAATTGTGACTTTGCTTAAAAATGACTCAATTGGTTTACCATATTTTGGGAAGTTTTGAAGTTTAAAAAAAGTGCTTTAGTTTAAGCACAGAGAAATAAATGCAAGATGTATCTCCTAGCCAAAATTTGGCATATTGCGTTGTTTGGTTTAATGTACTTCCCGCTCTGCGGCCTACCATCGCTGGAGCTGGGTGCCGCCTCGGACTGTCGTGAGCCCCACCGCGGGGCGCGGACTCAACATCGGAGCGGATCCCTTGCCTGGGATCGCTCCCACCGCGGCCTGCGGACTTACCATCAAGGGCTCGCAGTCTCGGGAGAGGCAAGTCGGGAGCTCCAACTCCGCAGAAGGTTCGGGCAGCCCCGACGCGAGGTTCGATCGTCCAGCGCGAGGGAGCTGACATCCCTCCCGGTGCGGGAGCGGATCGCCTCGACACGGAGGGCCCGAACGCCACCGACTACGGGAGCCAAGACCGTCCCGTCAATGGAGGGCTCGAGGCCCACGACCGAGGAAGAACAAAAGCAAGGCCTTGAACTTTATTTCGCCTTCCATCACAGTGAGGAATGTGTAGGAGTCACTGTGGTGGATGTTCATCTTAAAATGTGTTTTTGAGTCTGTTGCTTTTAATTGTATGACTGACCTGGCCAGTGAAATTCCTCTTATGTTGCAAAACATACTTGGCGAATAAAATCCGATTCTGATTCTGATTCTGATCTCAGTTGAATCGCACAAACACAGTTATCTCTTTAGAGATACAGAGCGGAAATAGGCCCCTTGGTCCATAGAGTGCGCGCCGACCAGCGATCCCCGCACACTAACACTATCCTACTTACACTTGGGACAATTTACTACTTTACCAACCCATTTAGCCTAGAAACCGGCACGTCTTTGGAGTGTGGGAGGAAACCGGAGCACCCGGAGTAAACCCATGCAGGTCACGGGGAGCACATGCAAACTCCGTACAGACAGCGCCCATAGTCAGGATCTCTGGCGCTGTAAGGCAGCAACTCTACCGCTGCGCCACCGTGCCGCCTATTTAATTATTAAAATTAATCTTCTTGTAATTAGTTTAGTTTATTGTTTGACGTTACCTCAGTTTTATTTCAACTGTTCTCAAATAGCATAAATTTCTTCTAACTTAGTCAACGGCGTTCAGCGCTCACAATGTTGTCCAAAGGCAAACCAGTGACCATTTTGCAGAACACCTTTGATCAGCCAGCAAGGCGAACATTTAAATACATTACTGTCAAAAGCCCTCGGGAACCAGGAATGAACTATTTAACTCAGCCCCAGGGCTTATGCTTTGTGGTTGAAGTTCAATGCTTGACTGGTTTTGAAGCTGAAAATAAAGAGTATATTTCTCATCGTATTAAGGCTTCATTAACAAGCCGGTGATGTTGACCATCCCCAGGACACTGCAAACGGCTGATAATCTCAGTTTTAAAGAAGGAACTGCAGATGCTGGAGAATCGAGGGTACACTAAAAAGGTGGAGAAACTCAGCGGGTGCAGCAGCATCTAAGGAGCGAAGGAGATAGGCGACGTTTCGGGTCGAGACCCTTCTTCAGTCTGAGGGTGAAATGTTTAAGAAGGAATTGCAGATGCTGGAAAAATTGATGGTGGACAAACGTGCTGGAGAAACTCAGTGGGTGAGGCAGCATCTATGGAGTGAAGGAATAGGTCTCGACCCGAAACGCCACCTGTTCCTTCGCTCCTTAGATGCTGCTGATAATCTCAGTTATTTGGCACAAAAGCAGAAACTGCTGGGAGTAAATGGCAGGTCAGGCAGCATTTGCGGAGGAGATACAAACCAAGTGATCATTTCACCCTTGAAGGTAGACAAAAATGCTGGAGAAACTCAGCGGGTGAGGCAGCATCTATGGACTGAAGGAATAGGTGGCGTTTCGGGTCGAGACCTATTCCTTCACTCCATAGATGCTGCCTCACCCGCTGAGTTTCTCCAGCACTTTTGTCCACCTTCAATTTTTCCAGCATCTGCAATTCCTTCTTAAACATTTCACCCGTTGCATCCTGGTTCTCTCTGCTTTTTTGATATAACTCAGTCACTATTTTCGTTTAGTTTTTAGTTTGAAGATACAGAGTGGAAGCAGAAGATAGACACAAAATGTTGGAGCAACTCAGCGGGTCAGGCAGCATCTCTGCAGAAGAGGAATAGGTGACGTTCCGGGTCGAAACCCTTCTTCAGACTGAGAGTCTCCGGTGCAAATGAGAATCTGTAGTTCCTTCTTACACAGAGTGAAAACAGGCCCTTTGACCCACCGAGTCCTCGCCGACCCGCGATCACCCCGTCCGCTAGTTCCATCCTCCATACGAGGAACAAATTACAGAAGTCAATTAACCTTCAAATCCGCACGTCTTCGGAATGTGGGAGGAAACCGGGGCACCTGGAGAAAATGCATGCGGTCACAGGGTGAACGTGCTAACTCCACACAGACAGCACCCGAGGTCAGGATCGAACCTTGGTCTGTGGCGCTGTGAGGCAGCAACTCGATCAATGCGCTCCTGTGCCGCCCAAAATTGAAATCTATGTGATCAATGATAGTTCTGTCACTTCACGTCCTTCTAATGTTATAATTGTCTGACTACTGCCTGGTTGCCAGCCTCTGACCCACAGGCAGCAAGCATCGCAATCTCGGAGGCAGGAGCTTATAGCTTGAAGGCAGTGCTGTTTTTGTGCACAAATAGGTGCCAATACGCACAAACAATAAACAAACGTGTCACATGAGCCGGAAAGCAAAACAACATTCTTCCAGCACATACCATCATTAAAAAAAAGTACCGGTCGGAGTATACTTTTGGATTTGAGTGACTAATCCAGATTTGCAGGTTAGCAGAGAGCAGCCTTAACATAGAACATGGAACCGCACAGCACAGCGCACAAACTGTCCTCATGGCCCCACAGTGTCTGTGTCAAACATGAGGCCAAGACAAACTAATGTCATCTGCTTGCATGTGATCCATCTCCATCCAATCCCCTTGCATATCCAAAGGCCTTTTAAATGCCACTATCATATAACCATATAACAATTACAGCATGGAAACAGGCCTTCTCGGCCCTTCCAGTCCGTGCCGACCATTTATTTTCCCCTAGTCCCATCTACCTGCACTCAGACCATACCCCTCCATTCCCTTCCCGTCCATATACCTATCCACTTTACTTTTAAATGTTAAAATCGATCCTGCCTCCACCACTTCTGCAGGAAGATCATTCCACACAGCCACCACTCTCTGAGTAAAGAAGTTCCCCCTCATGTTACCCCTAAACTTCTGTCCCTTAATTCTCATGTCATGCCCTCTTGTTTGAATTTTCCCTGCCCTCAATGGGAAAAGCTTATCCACGCCAACTCTGTCTATCCCTTTCATCATTTTAAAGACCTCAATCAAGTCCCCCCTTAACCTTCTGCGCTCCAAAGAATAAAGACCTAACTTGTTCAACCTGATTGTTCAGGTTGAAGAAGTTGTCACTATCGTCACTATCGAACAAATCGTCACTATCGTTACTGCCTCTACCACCACTCCTGGCAGCGCCTTCCAGGTGCCCACCACCCTCTGTGTACCAACGTGATCCATGGCCCTCTATTCACCTTAATAATAACTTTATTGATATAGCACTTTTCATACAATTGAATGTAGCCCAAAGTGTTTTCCACAAAACACGTCTAAAGCAAGAAACAGTAAAAAAGGACATAGGCAGTTAATAGTATAAAAAGCAGATTTATATAATTTTTTTTACATATAAAATTGAGAATGTAAAAAAAACAAAAACACTGTTGCCAAATACAAACTCAGTTAAAAGCTTGATTAAAAAGATACCTTTTTAGCAGCCATTTAAAAATGTGCTTATCAAAAAGCCTCTTGAACACCACTCTTGTATCTGCTTCCGCCACCATACCTGGCAGTGTTTTCTATGCACCCACCACCCTCCGTGTAAAATACTTACCCCGCACATTTCTTTTAAACTTTGCCTTAAAGCTTTACCTTCCAAGCCTTTGACATTTCCACTAGGGAAAAAAGGTTTTGACTGTCTGCCACCTCTCACTTCTACCAGGTCTCCCCTCAACATCATGCGCTCCAGAGAAAACAATCTAAGTCTGTCCAACCTCCCCCAGTAGCTCAGACATCCAAATCCAGACAGCATGATTGTGGGTAGTGCCTTTTGGATATGCTTCACCCTCGTGACGTCTCAGTGATCTCAGTGCCCAGGCCTGCAGTGTTTTCTCCGGACCAACTTTTCTCTTCAGACCATTACCACCCCTAAGCTCCATTTCCACCAATGTCTCCAAATCAAAATTCTCATCCTTGCCTTTAAACTCTTTAATGGGGTCAAGGAAAGAGCGTTCACGTCGCGGACCCTGTTTCCACCAATCCTTCCACCACCACGCACAAGAAGCAACAAGACAGACACCATTGTGTGCAGATGCCGAGAAGTGTGTTCAGCCCTGGCTGAAGAATTTATAATCTTGTGATGTTGACTCGACAAGAAGCAGAAGAATTCTTGAATGGCCTTAATCCATGCTATATTCCCTCATCAAGTTCCGCTCTGACCCCACTGTCGATTAAATTCTTCCATTACTCGCCATCCTCCCAAATTTCCTCACAAAACTTCTCTCCCTCCTTCTCCTATAACGCTAATAAGCAGGTTTCTACACATCCCTCTCTGCTTCAAGAGGTAACCCACCATCAGCAATCCAATACAGGCCGTTCACCTCAATGAGTCCATTTTGCGCTTAAGGTTCCACCCACGGCTCCTTCCGGCTGCAATCAAACAAGTGGAGCCATCTAAACGTATGATCAGCCTGAAGATGGGGCTCGACCCGAACCGCCACCCATTCCTTCTCTCCAGTGATGCTGCCTGTCCAGCTGAGTTACTCCAGCATTTTGTGTCTATCTTCGATTTAAACCAGCATCTGCAGCTCCTTCCTACGCAAGTGGAACCATAATGTTGCCCAAGGAAGATGGACACACAATGCTGGAGTAATTCACCATGATTCCTTAGGAGATCCCTTATGGAACGGACAGAGACGGAGGTGGGAGAAGGGGTGGGGGGAGGAGGGGAGGGGGGGGAGGGGGCGAGTGGGTGGAGGGGGAGTGGTGGGAGGGGGGGAGAGGGGAGTAGGTGGAGGTGGGAGGGGGGAGGGGGAGGGGGGGAAGGGGAGCTGGGGGAGGGGGAGGGGGAGTGGGGGGAAGGGGGAGGGGGTAGTGTGGAGGGGGATGGGGAGTGGGGGGAGGGGGAGTGGGGGGAGGGGGAGTGGGGAGGGTGATGGAAAATGGAAGCTGAACATGATGACGTTAGAAGCTAACAACAGATTGCACCGTCTTAAATATCAAAGTGCCCCAACTACCTATTGTTCACAAGTCTATGCTGTCAGTATCTCGGCACTTACCCTGCCTATAGTATGTTGAAGATAATGAAACCAATAGAAAGATTGTCTCATAAATTCCACGGCACATAATAAAGGCTGGCTCCTCCACAAGGGATATAAGGAAGACAAAAGAAATCCCTGATGCATTTTCCACTTTGAAATCACTCCTTACCTTTTCAATGAGGCCTTGTACTTCCCGTCTTTTTGAGGAGCTATTTTAGTACCATTAAGTGTCCGATAAGTGAAAGGCGTCTGTGAGCTGGTAAAAGATGTTGCTTGTGTGTCGGCGCTGTGTCTTTGTGGGTGTGTGTAGTCCGTCATGAACATGTTCTGTGATACTGGCGAGGAGATGCACTCCATGAACCTCTTGCGGGCTGGAAGAGTCTGTGTTCCACATGTACGTGCAGTGTGTGAGATTGCAGCTCCTGTTCCAATACCTAAAGGGGCTGCTCCTTTCCTGCTGGCTGCACTTCACACCCACCACCCTCATCTTTGGACACCCTGTGCGTAGGGGAGAGGGTGGGGCTGTGGGGTTCACGAGATTGATCCCTGGGATGAGTACAGGAGCAAAGAGGTCCTTCTGCAGTTGTACAGGGCCCTGGTGAGACCACACCTGGAGTATTGTGAGCAGCTTTGGTCTCCAAATTTTAGGAAGGACATTCTTGCTATTGAGGGATTGCAGCGTAGGCTCACAAGTTTAATTCCCGAGATGCCGGGACTGTCATATGTTGATAGAATGGAGCGGCTGGGCTTGTATACTCTGAGGTTTACAAGGATGAGAGGGGAATCTTATTGAAACATTGAAACGAGATTGATCCCTGGGATGGCGGGACTGTCATATGAGGAAAGATTGAAAAGACTAGGCTTGTATTCACTGAAGTTTAGAAGGATGAGGGGGGATCTTATAGAAACATATAAAATTATAAAAGGACTGGACAAGCTAGATGCAGGAAAAATGTTCCCAATGTTGGGCGAGTCCAGAACCAGGGGCCACAGTCTTAGAATAAAAGGGAGGCCATTTAAGACTGAGTTGAGAAAAAACTTTTTCACCCAGAGAGTTGTCAATTAGTGGAATTCTCTGCCACAGAGGGCAGTGGAGGTCAAATCACTGGATGGATTTAAGAGAGAGTTAGATGGAGCTCTGGGGCCTGGTGGAATCAAGGGATATGGGGAGAAGGCAGGCACGGGTTATTGATTGGGGATGATCAGCCATGATCACAATGAATGGTGGTGCTCCTCCTGCACCTATTTTCTATGTTTCTATAAAATAATTACGGGTTTGGACACCCTAAACGCTGGAAACATGTTCCTCATGTTGGCGGAGTCCAGAACCAGGGGTCACAGTTTAAGAATAAGGGGTAAGCCATTTAGAACAGAGATGAGGAAACACTTTTTCACACAGAGAGTTGTGAGTCTGTGGAATTCTCTGCCTCAGAGGGCGGTGGAGGCCGGTTCTCTGGATACTTTCAAATGAGAGAGCTAGATAGGGCTCTTGAAGATAGCGGAGTCAGGGGATTATGGGGAGAAGGCAGGAACGGGGTACTGATTGTGGATGATCAGCCATGATCACATTAAATGGCGGTCCTGGCTCGAGGGGCCGAATGGCCTACTCCTGCACCTATTGTCTATTGTCTATTGTTATTCAGGGTTTGGAGGGGCTTGGATCATGTGCAGGCATCTTCAGGGTGTCGGGTAGAGAACATACTGACTGGTTGCATCACAGCCTAGTTTGGCAACTGGACAACTCGCAGGAACAAAGGCGATTAGAATGGGGATTCCCATTTACACTTGTCCAAAACCAATTCTTTCTATACATCCCGTTATAATTTTTTAGAGAATAAAAGGCCTGTCCCACTTGGCTTATTTATTTGGGGACCTAGACTCGTCATATACAAGATACATTTAATTGTCACACGTACCATTTGGCGCAGTGGTCACCATACAGCCATACGAATACTAAAGAGCGCAGAACACAATAGTTTTTCACCCAGACATCCCCACACAGAGGGGTCAAAGTTTCCCACTGTGAGGGAAGGCTCCAAAAATTCAGTCATCCTCCTCTGTTGTCCTCCCGTGGTCGGGGGGGGGGGGGCGCTCCTGAACCCTCCGCTGTCGCCGCTACGGGCGGCCCGATGTTCAGGCCCGCTCGCCCTGGTGATGGAGGTCCAACATCGGGACTGGAGGACATCTTCCGTGGCTTGGACATCTGAATCGGCCACCTCCTACTGGAGTCCGTGCCTCCCAAAGTCCACAGGCCGCGCTGGGCGGAGATTCAACGCTGGCGGCCCTCGGCAAAGGTCCCAGGGCTCCGCGATGTTGAAGCCAGCTGGAAGCTCTTCAAACCACAGCTCCGATGTTGAAGCAGCAGGCCCAACACTCCGGAGCTTCCACGGCGATCCCAGGTAAGGCATCGCCCGTTCCGTGGTGAATCCAGCGCCGCGCCGCCGCTACTGGCGCACTGGTCTGGTCGCCGGCACGAGAGGCCGCTGCAATCCAGTTGGTAGGCCGCGAGGAGGGGGGGGGGGCAAGGACGCGACTCGGAGAATAGTCACGCCCTCGCCAGGAAGTGACTGGGAAACGGTTTCCCCCTTACCCTACCCCCCTCCCCAACATAGAAAAGCTAAAGAAACTAAAGAAACATACTTTAAAATTAACCAAAAATTAAAAAAGATTAAAGAACAGACTGAAGGCAAAGGCTGCCTTCAATGCAGCGCCCCTAGTGGAAGTGTTGCCATACATTTTGAACATTTCAAAATCCGGCGGCGACAAAAAAATTGTTGCGACATTTGAAAAAACACCGCACGTCGATACGTCATCACGCCGCGTCACGCCACGAATTTTTCGGTGACCTGAAACGTCAGTCAATGATGCCGGCAGTCGCCAAAAATAATCAGCAAAAGTGGTACAGGCCCTACAGGCCCAAGTGGTACGAATCAAGGGACATGGGGGTGAGGGAAGGAAAGTGGTGGTGAGGTGAAAGGTCCATCGTGACCTCATTGAACCCTGGAGCAGGCAATATAGACCCCAATGGCATACTACGCCTTCCAGTCCAGAACTGTGCGGTCGGGCCAGTCTGACTGTCTACACCATGTTTGCTCCTCACAATATAAATCGATGAGAGGCGTTTAATTAAATTGCTATATTTAAGAGGGAGTTAGATGTGGCCCTTGTGGCTAAGGGGATCAGGGGGTATGGAGAGAAGGCAGGTACGGGATACTGAGTTGGATGATCAGCCATGATCATATTGAATGGCGGTGCAGGCTCGAAGGGCCGAATGGCCTACTCCTGCACCTAATTTCTATGTTTCTATGTACAGTGGGCAGGCAGTGGGAACCTCTGTTCCCCAGAGATTTCCAGGTCTAAGATTAGAGGGCACAGTAAGGTGAGAGGGGGAGAAGGCCGAAGTTGAAAGGCGATAATGCATCACGAGTTTCTTCACAGAGATGGTGGTGGTGGAGGCAGATACGATACGTGGCGTTTAAGAGGCTTTCAGATGGGCACACGCAGAGGCACGTGATATGAATTATGTGATTTGGTCTTGGCATCATGTTCAGTACGGACATTGTGGGCCGAAGGGCCTGTTCCCCGTGCTGTACTGATCGATGTTATGTTCATGACTATCGCCGCTGGCCTTGGCACCAATGTGCCTTTTGTCATTCAATCTCTCTCACCCTCCGCCTTAGGTCACAGACGTTTCAGTTCTTTCCCCTTCATCTTATCTCTGCAAAATGAAATGTCTCACTTTCCCCAGTTCTCATGTCAGGCCATTGGCCTCTCTCTCTCTTTCCCTCTCTTTCTTTTTTCTCTTTTTCTCTTCCTCTCTCTCTCTCTTGCTCTTTCCATCCTAATCTCTTTCTCTCCCTCTGTTTCTGTCTCTGTCTCTCCCTCTCTCTCTTTCTCTCCCCCTCTCTCCCCCCCTTCTCTCTCCCCTCTCCGCTTGCTACTTCTCTCTCCCCTCTCTCTCCCTCCTCCCTCCACACCCCACCCCCCCCCCCCCCCCCCCCCTCTCTCGCTCTCTTTAATTTGAGGAAGGACATTCTTGCTATTAAGGGAGTGCAGCGTAGGTTTACAAGGTTAATTCCCGGGATGGCGGGACTGTCATATGCTGAGAGAATGGAGCAGCTGGGCTTGTACACTCTGGAGTTTGGAAGGATGAGAGGCGATCTCATTGAAACATATAAGATTGTTAAGGTTATAAGATTATAAGATTGCATCTAGCCTGTCCAACCCCTTAAGAATTTTGTAAGTTTCTATAAGATCCCCCCTCAATCTTCTAAATTCTAGCGAGTACAAGCCAAGTCTACCCAGTCTTACTTCATATGAAAGTCCTGCCATCCCAGGAATCAGTCTGGTGAATCTTCTCTGTACTCCCTCCATGGCAAGATATCTCCTTCACTCCTTAGATGCTGCTGCACCCGCTGAGTTTCTCCAGCTTTTTGTGTAACCCTAAGATTGTTAAGGGTTTGGAGACGCTGGAGGCAGGAAACATGTTCCCGATGTTGGGGGAGTCCAAAACCAGGGGCCACAGTTTAAGAATACGGAGTAAGCCATTTAGAACGGAGACGAGGAAACACTTTTTCTCACAGAGAGTTGTGAGTCTGTGGAATTCTCTGCCTCAGAGGGCGGTGGAGGCCGGTTCTCTGGATGCTTTCAAGAGAGAGCTAGATAGGGCTCTTAAAAATAGCAGAGTCAGGGGATAGAAACATAGATTCACCACTCTCTGTGTGAACATTCTTTTTCTCGTCTCGGGCCTAAAAGACTTCCCCCTTATCCTTAAACTGTGACCCCTTGTTCTCAACTTCCCCAACATCGGGAATAATCATCTTGGATCTAGCCTGTCCAACCCCTTAAGAATTTTGTAAGTTTCTATAAGATCCCCCCTCAATCTTCTAAATTCTAGCGAGTACAAGCCAAGTCTACCCAGTCTTACTTCATATGAAAGTCCTGCCATCCCAGGAATCAGTCTGGTGAATCTTCTCTGTACTCCCTCCATGGCAAGAATGTCTTTCCTGAGATTAGTAGACCAAAACTCCAGGTGTGGTCTCACCAAGGCCCTGTACAATTGCTGTAGAACCTCCCTGCTCCTATACTCAAATCCTTTTGCTATGAATGGTAACATACCATTTGCTTTCTTCACTGCCTGCTGCACCTGCATGCCTACTTTCAATGACTGGTGACCATGACACCCAGGCCTCGTTGCATCTCCCCTTTTCCTAATCAGCCACCATTCAGATAATAGTCTGCTTTCCTGTTCTTGCCACCAATTCCCTCGTCTAAATCATTAATATATATTGTAAATAGCTGGGGTCCCAGCACTGAGCCTTGCGGTACCCCACTAGTCACTGCCTGCCATTCTGAAAAGGACCTGTTTACTCCCACTCTTTGCTTCCTGTCTGCCAGCCAGTTCTCTATCCACATCAATACTAAACCCCCAATACCGTGTGCTTTAAGTTTGCAATGGGGATATGGGGAGAAGGCAGGAATGGGGTACTGATTGTGGATGATCCGCCATGATAGAAACATAGAAATTAGGTGCAGGAGCAGGTCATTCGGCCCTTCGAGCCTGCACCGCCATTCAATATGATCATGGCTCATATCCCATACCTGCCTTCCCTCCATACCCTCTGATCCCCTTAGCCACAAGGGCCACATCTAACTCCCTCTTAAATGTAGCCAATGAACTGGCCTCAACTACCCTCTGTGGCAGAGAGTTCCAGAGACCCACCACTCTTGTGTGAAAAAAGCCCGTCTCATCTCGGTCCTAAAGGATTTCCCCCTTATCCTTAAGCTGTGACCCCTTGTCCTGGACCTCCCCAACATCGGGAACAATCTTCCTGCATCTAGCCTGTCCAACCCCTTAAGAATTTTGTAAGTTTCTATAAGATCCCCTCTCAATCTCCTAAATTCTAGAGAGTATAAACCGAGTCTATGCAGTCTTTGTTCATAAGACAGTCCTGACATCCCAGGAATCAGTCTGGTGAACCTTCTCTGCACTTCCTCTATGGTAATAATGTTCTTCCTCAGATTTGGAGACCAGAACTGTACGCAATACTCCAGGTGTGGTCTCACCAAGACCCTATACAACTGAAGTAGAACCTCCCTGTTCCTATACTCAAATCCTTTTGCTATGAAAGCTAACATACCATTGGCTTTCTTCACTGCCTGCTGCACCTGCATGCCTCCCCTTTTCCTAATCGGCCACCATTTAGTTAATAGTCTGCTTTCCTATTTTTGCCACCAAAGTGGATAACCTCACATTTAGCCACATTATACTGCATCTGCCAAACATTTGCCCACTCACCCAGCCTATGATGACAGTGAATGGCGGTGCTGGCTCGAAGGGCCGAATGGCCTACTCCTGCACCTATTGTCTATTGTCCATTGTCTCTCACTCTCTCTCCACAGATTCTACCCAAACTACCGAGCATTGCCACATTTCCATCACCTTGCTGCTTCTACTTCAGATTCCCAGTTTGGGGCAATGTGTTTCCGTTGAACAACCCTCCCCATTGATCCCAGCTCTTTTCTACTGAGGTTAAGAGATGCAGTTTCTGACCCCACCACGGCGATATTATTGCACTGTTTGTGTCCCTCTTGTTTCCCTCTATGTGCCAACGAAGGGTTACTCCGCTTGTTGCTATTGATGTTGCAATGAACCCACAGGGCACGACTCTGCTGCAGCGAGGCCTGCCCATTGCAAAATCAATTTATGAATGGAAAAACAGGCCACCACAATGCTCGCTGCAGACTCTCGAAAGTCAATGGAGAGTTAAAACTCTCACCCAGTCACAGGGCGGCAACCTGTCTGGGTTTGCTGGTTGGTTGGGAAAGCCCGCTCTTGCAGCAAAGGTCCCTGAAGATAATAGATAATAGACAATAGGTGTAAGGAGTAGGCTATTTGGCCCTTCGAGCCAGCACCGCCATTCAATGTGATCACGGCTGATCGTCCACAATCAGTACCCCGTTCCTGCCTTCCCCCCATATCCCCTGACTCTGCTATTTCTAAGAGCCCTATCTAGCTCTCTCTTGAAAGCATCTAGAGAAGCGGCCTCCACCGCCTTCTGAGGCAGAGAATTCCACTAGACTACCCCAACATCGGGAACATGTTTCCTGCCTCTAGCGTGTCCAAGCCCTTAACAATCTTAATTGCCACACTCCAAAGGCGTACAGGCTTGCAGGTTAGTTGGCTTGGGTATAAATGTAAATTGCCCCTTGTGCGTGTTGGGCACTGTTAATGTGCGGGGATCGCTGGTCGGCGCAGACTCGGTGGGCAGAAGTGCTAATTTCCATGCTGTATCTCTAAACCAAACTCAACATCTACAGCAAACCCAGCTTCCCTTGAAAAGGCAATGGTGAAATACCTTCCTGAACCGTCAAGTGTGAAAATGCACAGCCTTCCAGATTCTATTGAGGTTAAGACATGCAGTTTCTGACCCCACCACGGTAGGGAATTGAGGAATGCTGTGGAACAGAGGGATCTAGGAATAACTGTGCATAGTTCCCTGAAGGTGGAATCGCATGTAGATAGGGTGGTAAAGAAAGCTTTTGGTGTGCTGGCCTTTATAAATAAGAGCATTGAATATAGGAATAGGGAAGTAATGTTAAAATTGTACAAGGCATTGGTGAGACCAATTCTGGAGTATGGTGTACAATTTTGGTTGCCTAATTATAGGAAGGATGTCAACAAAATAGAGAGAGTACAGAGGAGATTTACTAGAATGTTGCCTGGGTTCCAGCAACTAAGTTACAGAGAAAGGTTGAACAAGTTAGTTCTTTATTCTTTGGAGCGCAGAAGGTTAAGGGGGGACTTGATTGAGGTCTTTAAAATGATGAAAGGGATAGACAGAGTTGACGTGGATAAGCTTTTCCCATTGAGGGTAGGAAAGATTCAAACAAGAGGGCATGACATGAGAATTAAGGGACAGAAGTTTAGGGGTAACATGAGGGGGAACTTCTTTACTCAGAGAGTGGTGGCTGTGTGGAATGATCTTCCTGCAGAAATGGTGGAGGCAGGATCGATTTTAACATTTAAAAGTAAAGTGGATAGGTATATGGACGGGAAGGGAATGGAGGGGCATGGTCTGAGTGCAGGTAGATGGGACTAGGGGAAAATAAATGGTCAGCACGGACAGGAAGGGCCGAGAAGGCCTGTTTCCGTGCTGTAATTGTTATATGGTTATATGGTTATTCAGGGGCAGTTTCCTCCAGAGATGATGCCTGAGCCCGCTGAGTTACTCCAGCATTTTGTGTCTATCTTCAGTCAAGGAATGCCCTGACCTCATAGCCATCTCATGTAATAATGTCTAACTTTTTTCATCATTAGAGTCATAGAATGATACAGTGTGGAAACAGGCCCGTCGGCCCAACTTGCCCACACCGGCCAACATGTCCCAGCTACACTAGTTTCTAAGAAGGATTTGCAGATGCTGGAAAATCAAAGGTAGACAAAAATGTTGGAGAAACTCAGCGGGTGAGGTAGCATCTATGGAGCAAAGGAAATAGGCAACGTTTTGGCCCAAAACGTTGCCTATTTCCTTTGCTCCACAGATGCTGCCTCACCCGCTGAGTTTCTCCAGCATTTTTGTCTACCAGCTACACTAGTCCCACCTGCCTGCACTTGGTCCATATCCCTCCAAACCCAGTCCTATCCATATACCTGTCTAACTGTTTCTTAAAAGGTTGGGGTGGCCCCAGCCTCAACTACCTCATCCGGCATACCTCATTGTTCCATACACCACCACCCTTTGTGTGAACAAGTTACCCCTCAGATTCCTGTTACCCCCATAGGTTCCTTCATTAGCCTGTAAGAGGTTCTTATGATCCTTTGGATTAGCTTTGGAGAAGAGAAGCAGAAGGAGCTTGTTCGGGATGCTTTGGAATAAGAATCCCACCCAGAATAAAGCTGAGATCCACTTGCTAAGCCGCTCACACTGGTCGGATGTTGCTCCCCAGCGGTGGCCAACTCCATATCCACAACTCTACAGTCAGTGTCAGCCATCCAAGAGGCAGAGACGGAAGGATAATACACATTCTCAGCACCAATGACATCTCCGCAGCAACGGCAGTAAATGCGGGCGGATGTCTCCATAGCATTGCATGATAACAGTGAGCTCTGAGTGGAAGCCTAATTGCTACTTGGCAAGGCTTCCTAGTTTTGAAGAGTGTGCAAAGTACAGTCACCACTGTAGCTACATCCAAAATACCGACTCCAATCGAAAGGTGCTTTCTCCCAAATATTGGCGGTTATATTCATAAGGACGTAATAGGAGCAGAATTAGGCCATTCGATCTGCTCCGCCATTCAATCATGGCTGATCCATCCCTCCCTCCTCACCCCATTCCCCTGCCTTCTCCCCACAACCTCTGACACCCGTACTAATCAAGAAACTATCTATCTCTGCCTTAAAAATATCCACTGACTTGCCCTTCCTCATGCAACAAACCATCCAACCAACAACTAGAGAGCAGTCCCAAGCTACTATCGACCTCATTGGAGACCCTCGGACTATCTTTGATCGGACTGCACAGGTTTTATCTAAGTGTTATCCACGTCATTCCCCTTATCGTGTATCTGTACACTGTGGATGGTTCAATTGTAATCAGGTATTGTCTTTCCGCTGACTGGTTAGCACACAACAAAAAGCTTTTCACTGTACCTCGGTGCATGTGACAATAAACTAATGACTAACTAACTAACTAAAATTGTAATTCCAACTGGATTAAAGGAAAGACTTATTTGTCTACCATGCCCTTTGTGATCCTTAGATCGCTCAAGGTGACGTTGCCACTGATGATGTTAAGGGATGGCACGGTGGCGCAGTGGTCTCTCGCACCATGGGCTCGCTGCAGTTCGCATACCGTCCAAACAGACCCACGGATGATGTGGTCTCCCAGGTTCTGCACACCATTCTCTCTTACCTTGACAGCCAGAAGGGGGGGCTATGTGAGGATGCTGTTCATTGACTTCAGTTCAGCTTTCAACACCATAGTCCCCACCAGACTTGCTGAGAAGCTGCTGGAACTGGGGCTGAACACTCCCCTGTGTGCCTGGGTCCTTGACTATCTCACAGCCAGGCCCCAGGTGGTCAAGATGGGGAGACATACATCCAACCCCCTCACCCTGAACACAGGATCCCCCCGCAGGGTTGCGTCCTCAGCCCACTACTGTACTCCCTGTACACACATGACTGCGTGGCCAGGTTCAGCTCCAACTCCATCATCAAGTTTGCTGATGACACTGTGGTGGTAGGCCTGATCTCCGATAACGATGAGAAGGTCTACCTGGGGGAGGTGGCTGACCTGGCACTCTGGTGTCAGGACAACAGCCTCCTCTTGAATGTCACTAAAACTAAGGAGCTGATTGTGGACTTCAGAAGGGCACAACAACCGAGGACGTATACGCCACTGGGGATAAACGGGACTACTGTGGATAGGGTGAGAAGCTTTAAATACCTGGGAGTCCACATCACAGAGGATCTGACATGGACAACACACACTGCCGCACTGGCGAGTAAGGCAAGGCAGCGCCTTTACCACCTCAGGCAGCTGAGGAAATTCAGAGTCTCTCTGAGGATCCTCCAATCCTTCTAGTCTGGTGCTGTAGAAAACATCTTGTCCGGTAACATCTCGATCTGGTTTGGGAACAGCTCTGCTCGGGACAGGAAGGTTCTGTAGAGAGTAGTGCGTTCGGCCAAACGCACCATGGGAACTACACTCGCCCCCCTGCAGGACCTATACACCAGGAGGTGCAGATCCAGAGCCAGCAAGATCATGAAGGACCCCGACCACCCCAGCAACGGACTGTTCCAGCTGCTACGGTCAGGCAAGCGCCTCCGCTGTCACGCTGCAAAAACAGAGAGGATGAGACGGAGTTTCTTCCCACAGGCCATCAGGACTGTAAACTCTGATCTCACCAGGGACTAATTTACTGTTGTGTCTTCCCAAAAAAAATGTAAATACTGGTTCTGTTCTGTTCTGTTATTCTGTTGTTTTGCACAACCCCGCAGGCATTGCCACTTTCATTTCACTGTACATCTTGCATGCGCATGTTACAAATAAAGTTGACGACTTGACTCGAGTTGCTGCGTTACAGCCCCAGAGACTCGGGTTCGATGCAGACTCCAGGTGCTGTCTGTGTGGAGTCTGTACGTTCTCCCTGCGACTACGTGGGTTTTCCCCAGGTGCTCCGTCCGGTTACCTCCCATACTCCAAAGACGTGCCGGTTTGCAAGATAATTGGTAAAATTGGACATTGTCCCTAGTGCGTAGGATAGTGCTCATGTATGTGGCGATCACTGGTCGGCGCGGACTCGGTGGGCCCAAGTGCCTGTTTCCGCGCTGTATCTCTGAGGAAAAGTCCAACAAAATCCTTTGGAAGTCTGGAAAATATGACAGCCAAGCTGTGCATGGCAAGGGGCCCCAATTTCAGTCGAGCCCTAGATCTTTTCAGGAGCTATTGGGGCTGGCCAATAAATGCTGGCCTAGCTCACCCACAATCCTAGAAGAAGATTTTAAAAACAATGCAATTTCATAAAGACAGATAATCCATTATAGAGACAATAGCTGAGGGAGAAAAGCTGCCAGCAGACCAGAAATAATGCTCGCTCTACACTTTCGAAAGAGTTTCAATGAGATACTTTGACAGGCGCAGTGTAATACATAGACCAATAGGTAGCCCCAGTGCCAATGCAGCAACTGACCTCTGTGCTGCAATGGGGCACCAGCTTAGATAGTTGTGCTGCAATTTTTGAATTGGACTTCACCTATAACATTCTTACCTGTTGACTGTAAACACATAGCAACTGTCATGGCAAATTTCCGACTCTTCCAGTGTCCTCTTTTCCGTTGCCATTACTACACAGGTAAAGTAGGAGTGATCCTACGCAGACCTAATAGAACAGATCTTCCAGTCGATATATCCAGTTGTCTATTGAAGTAGTTGTACAAACAAAGAGATGAACGTACCAGGCTTTCCTTATTCTGCATGCAGGTTCTACCTGGTTGTTCTGTCCCAGATCTAGTGAAAACTGTATGCTCTCCCTCCCCTGTGTCTATTGCTTGCAAGGGCCAGGAAGCGAGCGGGCAAGATCATCTCTGACCCCTCTCACCCTGGCCACAAACTCTTTCAATCACTTCCCTCTGGAAGGCGACTCCGGACTGTCAAAGCTGCCACAGCCAGACATGAAAACAGTTTTTATCCACGAGTAGTTGCTCTACTCAACAGCCAAAAATCTGTATCCTCCCTTTGAGCTGGTATTTTGTTGGTTCACATGCTTGATCAATGGTGTTTTATCATTAATGTTTTATTATTATTAATGTTTAGTGTTTTCTGAGTCATTCGTAACTGTCACTGTATGTCATGTTGTTACTTGTGGGCGGAGCACCAAGGCAAATTCCTTGTATGTGAATACTTAGCCAATAAACGTTTAAAATATATATATTATTATTAGAGTAGGTAAGCAGTGAATTAGCAAACACATATTATGATAGCAATATTTTGTGTACAACAATCATACATTATTCATATTATCAAATGAATCCTTTTGTCTCTAATATTTTTTTTATTATAAAGAGAGAAAAATAGAGAGAAAAATAAAATAAGAATCAAAAAGAAATCACAAAGAATGGAATAATTTACCATTAATACAACATTGGAGATAAAATCTAGGAATATAGAATATAACTTCATCTAATCCCGAGTCCAAGTTTCAGTTAGGGTTCCCTGCCGAACCGATCTACCCCTTTAAATAATCAATGAAAGAAGACCATATTCTAACGAAAACGTCTTGTTTGTCCATTAGGGCAAATCTGATTCTTTCCAGGTGTAGGGTCTCCGACATTTCCGTAATCCACATTTTAATTGTGGGCGATATGGGGCCTTTCCAAACTTTTAATATTAATTTCTTCCCAATTATTATACTGTAATCTATGTGTAATATTTTTTTTATTTGAAGTAAATCGTTTACAATGTAAAGCTTACTTTATAAACTAACACCTTAATTCAATATTACTACAAATAACATATCAATACTTAATATCTTCTATTTTTTGGAAATAAAGAAAAGGATATATAAAAGAGAAAAGAAAAAAGAGTAAATAAAAAGGAATAAAAAATTCTTCCCACATACTTCAACCGTAAAAAAAAAGAAAAAAAAAAGGGAAAATTTGAAAAACAAAAATATTACATATATATAAACAAAAACTAAAGTCATTATACGAAATACTATTTCATTCAGAAATATCTCTAATAAATGCACAATAATATCAAATATAAGTAAGTTATTCGCATCGGATCCGTAGGGTATCCGTCGAGCCGTGATTCCAAGAATAGCTACTTCTCTAAATACTGTATATATGGAGACCATATCGATTCAAAAGAATTATACCTGTCCAAAAGGACAAATCTAATTCTTTCCAAATTCAACGTCTCCAACATCTCTGCTTTCCACATTTTAATTGTTGGGGATAATGTTCCCTTCCAAAATTTAAGTATCATTTTTTTCCCTATTATTAAACAGTAATCAAAAAAATTTCTTTGATTAACTGTGAGTACCAAATTTGGCTCCGGGATTCCGAATATTATTAATTTTGGGTCTGGGTCGAGTTCAACCTTAAGAACTTCCGAAATAACTTTAAAAATTTCAATCCAATAATAATTCAACCGTGGACACGTTACCAAACTATGTATTAAATTTGCTTCAAGATTCTTACATTTATCACAAATAGAGGAGAGACTAGGAAAGATACTTTTTAATTTGGTTTTCGAGTAGCGTAATCTATATATAACTTTAAATTGTATCAGTGTGTGTCTGGCATTCAAAGAACACCAATGTATTCTTTGTAAGCATTCTTCCCAAGTTTCTTTTGTTATAGGTAATCCAATTTCATTTTCCCATGCTTGACGATATGTTTCAGTTGTTGGGTTCTCTTTATCTAAAATAATATTGTATATATAAGCTATAAGCTTATCCGTATTTGGATGTAAATTAAACAGCTCATCTAATAAGCCTGGTTCTTTTTTTTTATAGTCTTGTGTGTTACATTTAATAAAATCTCTAATTTGTAAATACCTAAAATGGTGTTGTGAAGGTAATCCAAAAATATCTTGTAACTCTTCAAATAATAAAAATTTTCCATTTCTATAAAGGTGTCCTATCCTTTTAATTCCTGAATCCTCCCACAGTCTAAACCCCGCATCTAAGATTGAGGGTTTAAACAGTGGGTTATTCCTAATTGGTAACCTAAAAGAAAGATTATCCAGATATAGGGTCTTAACTATCTGTTTCCAAATACGCCTATTATTATGAATTATAGGGTTGTCCCTATAAGTCTTTTTTTGTACTTCCTTTGGTGCGAAAATAATCGACTCTATATTGAAAGGTAAACAGTCTTCCTTTTCCATTTTTAACCACATTGGTTCAACATCCATATTTACCCACCAAAAATTGATATTATACTGTAATCTAGGACATTTCTTTCACTTGTAAGTGTTAAACTTTGTTCTGATATTCCAAGTATTATTAATTTTGAGTCCGGATCCAATTTAGTATTAATAACTTCAGAGGTTATTCTAAACATCTCAATCCAGAATTTTTTAATTTTTACACAATTTGCAAAAGTATGTGTTAAATTAGCCTCTGGATGCTGACATTTATCGCAGATAGAGGAGACTTGTGGGAAGATTCTATGCAATTTAACTTTTGAGTAATGTAATCTATGTAATACTTTAAATTATATTAAAGCATGTCTGGTATTTAACGAGCAACTTGGCCAATAAACTTACTTACTTACTTAATTCCTGTCCCCTATGCCCATATATATACACACCACCCTGTGCCTGTAATGACCACCCTCAAGTGTCCAAATTAATACTGCAAGATATATCTGGACAGTAGCCAACCTAAACATGAATGCATCCTACGGCAACAATTCAGTATTAATGCTGCAAAAATAGACACAAAATGTCGGAGTAACTCAGCGGGACAGGCAGCATCTCCGGAGAGAAGGAACGGGTGACGTTTCGGGAGGAGAACCCTCTTCAGACTGGAGTCAAGGGAAAGGGAAAGGGATATGACAAGAGTTCCCTTTTCCCTGCCTCTATGTCTGAAGAAGGTTCTCCACCCGAAACGTCGCCCATTCAATAGACAATGGACAATAGGTGCAGGAATAGGGCATTCGGCCCTTCAAGCAAGCACCGCCATTCAATGTGATCATGGCTGATCATCCCCAATCAGTACCCCATTCCTGCCTTCTCCACATAATCGCCTGACTCCGCTATCTTTAAGAGCCCTATCTATCCTTCTCTCCAGAGATGCTGCCTGACCCGCTGAGTCTTTGGTGGAAACGAGCATCTGCAGTTCCTTAAGGCCCTGTCCCACGTAGGTGTCCTTGGCACGCAAGTAACTCAGCGGGACCGGCAGCATCTCTGGAGAGAAGGAATGGATGACGTTTCGGGTCAAGACTGAAGAAGGGTCTCGACCCGAAACATCACCCATTGCTTCTCTCCAGAGATGCTGCCGGTCCCGCTGAGTTACTCCTGCATTTTGTGTCCATCTTCAAATGATGTCACGCACTCCAGATGGCTGTGCGTGCGCATGATGACGCGCGCGACTCTCGCGGGACCGTTGCGCCTCAACGAGGTCACGTAATTAGCGTAATTATGTGACCAAGGACACGTAAGTGGGATAGGGGCTTTACTATACATGAATCCTGCAAAGGTTTTACTTCAAATCTGCGCAGTCAGCGTCTTTCCCACAACGCGTTCGAAGCCCAATCATAAACGTTTGACGGCTCGCTCACCTCAGTTTTGCTGACTGGTATTTGGTCAATTCCTTTGGTTATGGAGGCCCAGGATCTGCCAGTGACCATGCAGGCGAAGAGCGGATACAGCTCGGCCGCTCCCAGTCTCCGGCTGTACGTCTCGATGGCCTTCCTGTCGGCCTTAATCAGGGCGTACCACAGGCGGCAATAGTCAAGGCGGAACTCCTCCGTCAGGGTCTGTGTGGAACCGAGAATAAAAAGAAAGCTCATTTCACAAGTTGATTGAGGCCATTTGGCCCATCAAAGTCCACATCGCCATTCGATCGTCTTTCCCTCTCAACCCCAATCTGCCAATCTCTGCCTTAACAATATCCATAGACTTGGCCTCCACAGCCGTCTGTGGCAATGAATTCCACAGATTAACCACTCAAGAAATTCCACCTCATATCCTTTCTGAAGGTCCGTCCTTAGATTCTGAGGCTGTGGCCTCTGGTCCCCGACTCTCCTGCTAGTGGAAATACCCTCTCCACATCCACTCTATCCGGGCCTTTCACTAATCGGTAAGTTTCAATGAGAACCGCCCTCATAGACAATAGACAATAGACAATAGGTGCAGGAGTAGGCCATTTGGCCCTTCGAGCCAGCGCCGCCATTCAATGTGATCATGGCTGACCATCCCCAATCAGTACCCCGTTCCTGCCTTCTCCCCATATCCCCTGACTCCGCTATTTCTAAGAGCCCTATCTAGCTCTTTCTTGAATGCATCCAGAGAACCTGCCTCCACCGCCCTCTGACGCAGAGAATTCCAGAGACTCACAAATCTCTGAGAAAAAAAGTGTTTCCTCGTCACCTTTCTAAATGGCTTACTCCTTATTCTTAAACTGTGGCCCCTGGTTCTGGACTCCCCCCAACATCGGGTACATGCTTCCTGCCTCTGACATGAATTATCCTTCTAAACTCCAGCGAGTACAGGCCTAGTGGCGTCAAACGCTCATCATATGTTAACCCAATCATTCTTGGGGTCATTCTCGTAAACGTGAGATTTCCCTGCAGTTCATTTTCACACATCTGCTCCAGAGATGCTGCCTGACCCATCCATAAGGTCATAGGTCATAAGGTCATAAGTGATAGGAGAAGAATTAGGCCATTCAGCCCATGAAGTCTTCTCCACCATTCAATCATGGCTGATCTATCTCTCCCTCGCAACCGCATTCTCCTGCCTTCTCCCCGTAACCCCTGACACCCGTACTAATCAAGAAAGCCCAGGAAACAATTACATCAGTCCATGTACAAAATTGTCCAGGAGTTTGGCAATTAATATCTAACTTTGTTTTATGCGATTAATATGTCTTACAGCACCAGAGCGGGTTTCAATCCTGACCTCGGGTGCTGTCTGTGTGGAGTTTGCAACTTCTCCCTGTGATCCAGCGGGTTTCCTCCGGGTGTTCCGGTTTCCACCCACATCCCAATGGCGTGCGGGTCTGTCGGTCTATTGGCCTCTGTATAATGGTCCTGCTGTCTAGGGAGTGGATGGAAAAGTGGGATAACACAGAACTAGTGTGAACTAGCGTTTAAGAAGGAACTGCAGATGCTGGAAAATTGAAGGTTGACAAAAGTGCTGGAGAAACTCAGTGGGTGCAGCAGCATCTATGGAGCAAAGGAAATAGGCAATGTTTCGGGCCGAAACGTTGCCTATTTCCTTCGCTCCATAGATGCTGCTGCACCCGCTGAGTTTCTCCAGCGCTTTTGTCTACCTAGTGTGAACTAGCATTAAAGCGGCCAATTAACCTGCAACCCACACATCTTTGGGATGTGGGATGAACCACATTAACAAAGTAGGCATTCAGAGTAATTTTTTTCCCCGCCATAAATGAGATGTCATTACTTTCAAAGGTAGACAAAAATGCTGGAGAAACTCAGCGGGTGAGGCAGCATCTATGGGGCGAAGGAATGGGTGACATTTCGGGTCGAGACTCTTCTTCAAACTGATGTGTCATTACTCTGCCATTATTTTCAGAAGATTACATTCTTCTTTCAATTGGCGTTTTTTTTAAAATATCCATAGTTCCCACACAGCATCTTGGCTGCCAGGCCAGGCCAGGCCGGGCCAGGCCAGGGCCGGAGTGAAAGGCTCCCCCCTTTATTGGAAGGACCAGCTTTCCAAGTCGGCCTTTCGTTGTGATTGATATGACGAAAGGATGCGCAGGTTACAAAGTGCTGGAAGCTCCCGGCTCGGATTCTGAATACGGATGATGAAATTGCCGCCACTTTAAATCTGGTATCGATATCCAAGCACTGATTGCCTGGTGGATACGCTGTGACTGACGTGGAACCTTTCACACGGGTGGCCTGCAATATATATATATCAATGGGGAGCTCCTCTGACATTTGCAAGGATACTAACATACATGCATGCACTCCGCCTGATGGCAAATCCCAGCCGGACATTACTTCTGGAGCTATCTCATCCCATAACTGTCACAGCAGAAGCCAACCTGGGCAATGATGCTAATCAAACTGCATCTTCTGTGACGGCACAAATCTGAGGACTGCTTCATAACAATCATGTTTCCCCCTGAAGATAAATCTCTCTACAATGGCTGCCTTTTAGCCTCTCCTGAAACAGTGCCAGTGAACAAATAGCTCCTTGCCACTTGATGTCAACCTTGTCTCGCGGGCGGCTGGATCACAAGGTCACGGGTTCAAGTCCCACTCCAGACATGATGTCTCCTGACACCTTAAGTCGTTCGAAAAAGATGTTAAACCAACAGGCCCGTTCTCCTGGGCCCCAAAGGTCTTACGGCGTCATTTGGAAAACAGTGCCTGCATTTTACCTGGACGTTGGCCAAGATTCATTCATCAACTAATAACATTAATATATGTGAGACCACATTAGCAAATAGTCACCTCAAACCTTATGGAGAACATACATAGAGAAGTTACTGAACATGAACTGCCTCCCATCTGCTGGGAATATTCTGATCTATTCCGACTTAGTGAGTTCATTCCTGGTAACATCATCCACTGAGTTGTTCAACAAAGCTCACGGCTAGAAATGAGTGCCCGAGTTTGACTTGATTTTCACGTGTACCGAGGTACAGTGAAAAGCTTTTGTTGCGGGCTAACCAGCCAGTGGAAAAACAGTACATGATTACAATCGAGCCATCCACAGTGTGCAGGTACACGGTAAAGGGAATACGTTTAGTGCAAGATGAATCTGATCAAAGATAGTCCGAGGGTCTCCAATGACAAAGATGGTAGCTCAGGACTGCGCTCAGGTTGTGGTAGGATAGGGATAGGGATAGCCGGCACAGAGGAGCAGCGGTACAGTTGCTGCCAGAGACCCGATCTGACTACGGTGCTCGTCTGTACGGAGTTTGTACGTTCTCCCTGTGACCACGTGGGTTTTCTCCGGGTGCTCCAGTTTCCTACAACATTGCAAAGATGTCCAGGTTTGTAGGTTAATTGGCTTTGGTAAAATGGTAATGTGTAGGATAATGCTAGTATGCGGGGTGATCGCTGGTCAGCCTAGACGCGGTGGGCCGAAAGGCCTGTTTCCACGCTGTATCGATAAAGTCCAAAGTCTCACGATGGTTACTTCCAAATGCAATGGGCAAACTGAACGGGAACTCGACTTACTTACTGTTCGCAGGAGGGGGATGTCACTGGCAAGGTCAACATTTATTGGATTTGGCTCTGTGCATTAATAATTTTACTTCAGTTTATTGCCATGTGTACAGTGAAAAGCTTTTGTTGCGTGCTAACCAGTAAGCGTAAAGACAATACATGATTAGAATCGAGCCGTCCACCTTGCACAGATACATGATACAGGGCATAACGTTAATAATGTTTAATGCAAGGTAAAGTCCAGCAAAGATCGTTCGAGGGTCTCCACTGAGGTAGATAGTAGTTGTAATGATACTGGTCAAGAGATGATTACTTACCGGGCAGCTGTCAACATCGGAAGACCTGGTGTTAGGTACTTCCCCCCCATTGAATACTGTACTTACCTTTCTGTTTCTCTGCAGGCCGTGGCTGGGAGCCAGGAATCAACCAATTAACCAATTGGCCCAGCTATGTCAGGTGACTCATCAGGAGCTTTAAAAGGCAGAAGCTCCCAGAATTCTCTCTCTCTTCAAGATAGATCTCTGGAGGAAGAGGTGCCGGGCTGAGCTGCATGAGGTCTGGCCGCATGGCACCGCACTTTGTATGTTTGTGACATACTTTTGTAAATTAATGTTCTATTGGGACGGAAGGGATGACCTGAGAGTTTTCGGGTATTTTGGTTGTAGACTTAGGGCTATATAGGCAGTTTAGAGTCTTTAGTCCGACGGTCCATCAAGAGGCTGGCTGGAGCACCATTATATATTATTTTATAGCCAATTCTGGTCCCTGACCATGTTCTTTAAAATCAGGTTCAGGTTTTGTTTAGTGTTACAAACTAAAGACTGTTTTTTTATATAAACTTGACCCTGGTTTTGATTTGTTACACAACACAGCCCAGACCATCACACAAACCAACCTCCCTTGTCAAAGCTGCCACAGCCAGACATAAAAACAGCTTTATTCCACGGGTAGTAGCTCTACTCAACAACCAAAAATCTGTACCCTCCTTTTGCTCTGGTATTTTATTTAATTCACATGTTTAATCAATAATGTCTGATGATTAATGTTCTATGTGCCATTTGTCACTGTCACTGTATGTCATGTTCTCACTTGCGAGCGGAGCACCAAGGTAAATTCTTTGTATGTGAATACTTGGCCAATAAACATTCATTCAATCCATTTATTCCATTTATACATTACGCTGAATCACGCACGAGTCACACCCCGGCCACTCCCTCTTCTCCCCTCTCCCATCAGACAAAAGGTACAGAAGTGTGAAAACGCACTCCTCCAGATTCAGGGACAGTTGCTTTCCAGCTGCTGTCACGGCAGATAACAGCTGAATCATCCTCCTGCAACCCTTATCATGTATCTGCACACTGTGGACGGCTCGATTGTAATCACGTATTGTCTTTCTGCTGGCTGGTTAGCACGCAACAAAAGCTTTTCACTGTACCTCGGCATACGTGACAATAAACTAAACTGAACTGAAAATAAAAGTACAGGAAGGAACTGCAGATGCTGGTTTAAACCAAAGATAGATGCAAAATGCTGGAGTAACTGAGTGGGACAGGTAGCATTTCTGGAGTGGTGGAATGCATAACGTTTCGGGTCGAGACCCTCAGAAGAAAGGTCTCGACCCGAAACGACACACATTCCTACTCTCCAGAGATGCTGCCTGTCCCGCTGAGTTACTCCAGCATTTTGCGGCTGAAAACAAAAGAGTTTGCAGAGATTTCTGGGAATGCTTTACAGGAGGTTTCATGGAGCAAGCTCACATCACCAGGTGCCTGGGAAGCTGAATGAGCTAACGTGCCTCCTCTGTGGACGAGATTGGTATCCTCAGTTGGGCGAACCCTGCCTCAGCTGTGAGGTCCACGCTGAACATGACCAGCACTCTGGCACAGGGGAGAGGCAGGCTCCTGGGCCTCACCAGGCCCGCGGCAGTCAGGAACACCTCCCGAAGATAAACCGCGGATCAGCGAGCGCGTACAAATCCCCATGCTCACTGATCACGGTCGAGTGATCACCCCAACAGCGTGCAAGGAACGAGAGGAACATCTGCACTGCGCTGCACAGCAAAATGGAGGGCAGCTGGCAATTCGGCAAGGACGCCGGACTCAGACAGCCTAGCCATAGGATATTTTTAATGCGGAGATAGATAAATTCTTGATTAGTACGGGTGCCAGGGGCTATGGGGAGAAAGCAGGAGAATGGGGTTAGGAGGGAGAGATAGATCAGCCATGATTGAATGGCGGAGTAGACCTGATGGGCTGAATGGCCTAACTGTGCTCCTGTCACATGAACTAATGGCTCGGACAACTGAGTCCTGATCACCAGCGAAAGTTTACAGAGTCAGGAAGCAGGGGTAGCTTCACCCAACCTGATATCCCCAGAGAGCATGTCTAGAGGGTAAAGAAATGGGATAACCTCAAGAGCATAGAACATAGAACAGTACTATGCTGCACTAACATAGAAACATAGAAGGCCTCTGCCACAGAAGGCAGTGGAGGCCAATTCACTGGATATATTCAAGAGAGATGTTAAAGAAGGAACTGCAGATGCTGGAAAATCGAGGGTACACAAAAGGCTGGAGAAACTCAGCGGGTGCAGCAGCTTCTTAGGAGCGAAGGAGATGGGCGACGTTTCGGGTCGAGACCCTTCTCAAGAGAGAGTTGGATGCTCTTACAGCTTACAGAATCAAGGGATATGGGGAGAAAGTAGGAACGGGGTACTCATTTTGGATGATCAGCCATCGTCTTATTGAATGGTGGTGCTGGCTCGAAGGGCCGAATGGCCCACTCCTGCAATTATTTTCCATGTTGGACAGGCCCTTCAGCCCACAATGTCCGAAGACGATGCCAAGACCAACTCTTGCCTGTCTGCACATAATCCATATAATCTATGAGCCCCGGACTCTGGCACTGCGAGACAGCAGCTCTACCTGCTGCGCTGCCATGCTGCCACCGTGACCTTCAAGCCCATCACCAAAGATGGATCGCTGAAGTCGGGAGGGCGCACTCAAAGGCAGTAAATGGGGGGGAAGAAGAAATGAATGACTCTCAATATCGGAGCTGAGACCCACTGCCCTGAAGGAGAATAACTTCTCCGGCAAAAAGCCAATTACCTCAGGACAGCTTCCATTTCAGCCAAAAGGGTTTCTCAGCCGCTCCAGATATGGTGAGCGGTCTGCTTGTCTCGAGTGGGAGTGTGATTCTGAAGTGTGTGTGTGTGTCTCAGTGGTTCTCCAGCAGTTCAGCTCGTCTCTCCCGTCCGATTGAACGGTTTGCCGCTCCGCTGTCACCGCACGTTGCAGCCACCGACCCAGCCGCTGCGTTACAGTGGCGTTGACTGATGCCTGACACCGTGTGTTACATTGACATCCCTGCTGCCGAACATAACCCCCAGCTCTTGCTTCAGTCGCTCTTAGCCCGTCTGGCTTTCCTGAGGACATGCAAGGATTAGCTCTAAGGCGGCGTGTTATCCGTCTGGTGTTAAGGGATCGTCTGCAGTTCTCCGTGGAGGGAAGCAATAACCTTTCAGCCTGCGGGAATTCCACGGCTGATACCTTGCTGTCTTCCCAGCTTCGGGAATTCAGTTTGGTTTATTGTCACGTGCACCGAGGTGCAGTGAAAAGCTGTTGTTGCGTGCTAACCAGTCAGCGGAAAGACAACACATGATTACAAGCGAGCCATTTACAGTGTACAGATACATTGATAAGGGAATAGCATTTAGTGCAAGGTAAAGCCAGTAAAGTCCGATCAAAGGTAGTCCGAGGGTCACCAAAGAGGTAGGTAGCAGTTCAGCGCTGCTCTCTGGTTGTGGTAGGATGATTCAGTTGCCTGATAACAGCTGGGAAGAAACTGCCTCTGAATCTGTAGGAGTGCGTTTTCACACTTCTATACCTTTTGCCTGATGGGAGAGGGGAGAAGAGGGAGTGGCCGGGGTGCGACTGGTCCTTGATTATGCTACTGGACTTGCCGAGGTGTAGATGGAGTCAATGGAAGGGAGGTTGACACAAAATGAGGTCCCCCCTCATTTTTAGAGTGATACAGTGTGGAAACAGGCCCTTCGGCCCACACCGGCCAACATGTCCCAGCTACACTACTCCCACCTGCCGGCGTTTGCTCCATATCCCTCCAAACCTGTCCTATCCATGTAGACACAAAAAGCTGGAGTAACTCGACTGGAGATAGGCAGCATCCCTGGAGAGAAGGAATGTGTGATGTTTCAGGTCGAGGTCCATGTACCTGTCTAACTGTCTAACTGTTTCTTGAGTGTTGGGATAATCCCAGCCCCAACTATCTCCTCTGGCAGCTTGTTCCGCACACCCACCACCCATTGTGTGAACAAGTTACCCCTCAGATTCCTATTAAAATTTGCTGACAATATAACCCTAAGACAACCAATGTTCAACAGCCTGCCACTGATTCCCTTCGACATGCTCTGTGGTGAAGAAGCTGTAAGGTATGCATACAAGAGGAGTTGAGTACAGGAGCAAAGAGGTCCTTCTGCAGTTGTACAGGACCCTGGTGAGACCACACCTGGAGTATTGTGAGCAGCTTTGGTCTCCAGATTTTAGGAAGGACATTCTTGCTATTGAGGGATTGCAGCGTAGATTATAACCATATAACCATATAACAATTACAGCACGGAAACAGGCCATCTCGGCCCTTCAAGTCCATGCCGAACAACCTTTTTCCCTTAGTCCCACCTGCCTGCACTCATACCATAACCCTCCATGCCCTTCTCATCCATATGCCTATCCAATTTATTATCCAAGTTTAATTCCCGAGATGCCGGGACTGTCTTATATGTTGATAGAATGGAGCGGCTGGGCTTGTATACTCTGAGGTTTACAAGGATGAGAGGGGAATCTTATTGAAACATTGAAACGAGATTGATCCCTGGGATGGCGGGACTGTCATATGAGGAAAGATTGAAAAGACTAGGCTTGTATTCACTGAAGTTTAGAAGGATGAGGGGGGATCTTATAGAAACATATAAAATTATAGAAGGACTGGACATGCTAGATGCAGGAAAAATGTTCCCAATGTTGGGCGAGTCCAGAACCAGGGGCCACAGTCTTAGAATAAAAGGGAGGCCATTTAAGACTGAGTTGAGAAAAAACTTTTTCACCCGGAGAGTTGTGAATTAGTGGAATTCTCTGCCACAGAGGGCAGTGGAGGCCAAATCACTGGATGGATTTAAGAGAGAGTTAGATGGAGCTCTGGGGCCTGGTGGAATCAAGGGATATGGGGAGAAGGCAGGCATGGGTTATTGATTGGGGACGATCAGCCATGATCACAATGAATGGTGGTGCTCCTCCTGCACCTATTTTCTATGTTTCTATAAAATGATTACGGGTTTGGACACCCTAAACGCTGGAAACATGTTCCTCATGTTGGCGGAGTCCAGAACCAGGGGTCATAGTTTAAGAATAAGGGGTAAGCCATTTAGAACAGAGATGAGGAAACACTTTTTCACACAGAGAGTTGTGAGTCTGTGGAATTCTCTGCCTCAGAGGGCGGTGGAGGCCGGTTCTCTGGATACTTTCAAATGAGAGAGCTAGATAGGGCTCTTGAAGATAGCGGAGTCAGGGGATTATGGGGAGAAGGCAGGAACGGGGTACTGATTGCGGATGATCAGCCACGATCACATTAAATGGCGGTCCTGGCTCGAAGGTCGACGCACAAAATGTTGGAGCAACTCAGCGGGTGGGGCAGCATCTCTGGAGGGAAGGAAAGGGTCGAGTTTGAAGATGGGTCTCGACCCGAAACATCGCCCATTCCTTCCTTCCAGAGATGCTGCCTCACCCGATGACTTACTCCAGCATTTTGTGCGTCGACCTTCGAATTTAACCAGCATCTGCGGTTCTTTCTTACACTCAATGGAAGGGAGGTTGGTTTGCTGAGTAGACCCTGACACCTGCCTCCAGCTTTGATTTGCTGTGAATTCCCTGAGGGTATTCGACCGGCTGGGGAATCACTGCCTCAAGAGACTGCAGATGCTGAAATCCCAAGCAACATACAAAGCACTGGAGGAACGCAGAGTCTGAGGCAGCATAATATGTAGCAATGTCTCGTGACCGATTCATCCAATACTAATTCCATTTTAATTCTCCGCACATTTCCAACAACTTCCCCCCCAAATTATACCACTCACTGGCAGTTTAGTTTATTGTCACTTGTACCGAGGTACAGTGCTATCCTGTCAGCGGAAAGACAACACATATAACCATAAAACAATTACAGCACGGAAACAGGCCCTCTCGGCCCTTCCAGTCCGTGCCGACCATTTATTTTCCCCTAGTCCCATCTACCTGCACTCAGACCATACCCCTCCATTCCCTTCCCATCCATATACCTATCCACTTTACTTTTAAATGTTAAAATCGATCCTGCCTCCACCACTTCTGCAGGAAGATCATTCCACACAGCCACCACTCTCTGAGTAAAGAAGATCCCCCTCATGTTACCCCTAAACTTCTGTCCCTTAATTCTCATGTCATGCCCTCTTGTTTGAATCTTTCCTACCCTCAATGGGAAAAGCTTATCCACGTCAACTCTGTCTATCCCTTTCATCATTTTAAAGACCTCAATCAAGTCCCCCCTTAACCTTCTGCGCTCCAAAGAATAAAGACCTAACTTGTTCAACCTTTCTCTGTAACTTAGTTGCTGGAACCCAGGCAACATTCTAGTAAATCTCCTCTGTACTCTCTCTATTTTGTTGACATCCTTCCTATAATTAGGCGACCAAAATTGTACACCATACTCCAGAATTGGTCTTACCAATGCCTTGTACAATTTTAACATTACTTCCCTGCTCCTATATTCAATGCTCTGATTTATAAAGGCCAGCACACCAAAAGCATGATTACAATCGAGCCATTTACAGTGTATTGCTACATGGTAAGTGGGGATTTAGTGCTGGGTAAAGCCAGCAAAGCCCGATCAAGGATAGTCCGAGGGTCACCACCGAGGTCGCACGGACAGCAATTTATCGTGACCGATTAGCCCGCAGACCCACGCGCCTTGAGAGTGTGGGAGGAAACCGGAGCACCGAGACGTCCGTGCAGTGAGAGGGAGCACCAGAGGTCAGGATCGAACCGTGTTCATGGCAGCTGTGAATCAGCAGCTCGACCAGCTGCGGCACTGCGCTGGGTCTGTGCAGTATCCCTACAAGACACCTTTAATACCAATACATCAAACACCGTGATTGCTTCAACACAGGAGCAAACACAGTTCTCAGTGATCTCTTGCTTACTATGTGACCTTTTAAAATAATGAAACCAGCCAGTCCAGACCGTCAGCACTCCTGAATCAATGAGATGTGCCTGACAGACAACATCGGGGCCTGCTTTCATTTTGAAATGCTTGCTCCCACTCCAGCACCTCTAGCCACCGCACAGAGTAAATAACAGGCCCTCTGAGCCAGGGGGGCTGTGCTGAGCTTGAAGCCCACTTCAACTCACCCCATCTGCCTGCACATGATTCAAGCCCCTCCAAACCCTGAATAACAATAGACAATAGGTGCAGGAGTAGGCCATTCGGCCCCTCGAGCCAGGACCGCCATTTAATGTGATCGTGGCTGATCATCCGCAATCAGTACCCCGTTCCTGCCTTCTCCCCATAATCCCCTGACTCCGCTATCTTCAAGAGCCCTATCTAGCTCTCTCATTTGAAAGTATCCAGAGAACCGGCCTCCACCGCCCTCTGAGGCAGAGAATTCCACAGACTCACAACTCTCTGTGTGAAAAAGTGTTTCCTCATCTCTGTTCTAAATGGCTTACCCCTTATTCTTAAACTATGACCCCTGGTTCTGGACTCCGCCAACATGAGGAACATGTTTCCAGCGTTTAGGGTGTCCAAACCCGTAATCATTTTATAGAAACATAGAAAATAGGTGCAGGAGGAGCACCACCATTCATTGTGATCATGGCTGATCGTCCCCAATCAATAACCCGTGCCTGCCTTCTCCCCATATCCCTTGATTCCACCAGGCCCCAGAGCTCCATCTAACTCTCTCTTAAATCCATCCAGTGATTTGGCCTCTGTGGCAGAGAATTCCACTAATTCACAACTCTCCGGGTGAAAAAGTTTTTTCTCAACTCAGTCTTAAATGGCCTCCCTTTTATTCTAAGACTGTGGCCCCTGGTTCTGGACTCGCCCAACATTGGGAACATTTTTCCTGCATCTAGCTTGTCCAGTCCTTCTATAATTTTATATGTTTCTATAAGATCCCCCCTCATCCTTCTAAACTTCAGTGAGTACAAGCCTAGTCTTTTCAATCTTTCCTCATATGACAGTCCCGCCATCCCAGGGATCAATCTCGTTTCAATGTTTCAATAAAATTCCCCTCTCATCCTTGTAAACCTCAGAGTATACAAGCCCAGCCGCTCCATTCTATCAACATATAAGACAGTCCCGGCATCTCGGGAATTAAACTTGGATAATAAATTGGATAGGCATATGGATGAGAAGGGTATGGAGGGTTATGGTATGAGTGCAGGCAGGTGGGACTAAGGGAAAAAGGTTGTTCGGCATGGACTTGAAGGGCCGAGATGGCCTGTTTCCGTGCTGTAATTGTTATATGGTTATATGGTTATAATCTACGCTGCAATCCCTCAATAGCAAGAATGTCCTTCCTAAAATCTGGAGACCAAAGCTGCTCACAATACTCCAGGTGTGGTCTCACCAGGGTCCTGTACAACTGCAGAAGGACCTCTTTGCTCCTGTACTCAACTCCTCTTGTATGCATACCTTACAGCTTCTTCACCACAGAGCATGTCGAAGGGAATCAGTGGCAGGCTGTTGAACATTGGTTGTCTTAGGGTTATATTGTCAGCAAATTTTAATAGGAATCTGAGGGGTAACTTGTTCACACAATGGGTGGTGGGTGTGCGGAACAAGCTGCCAGAGGAGATAGTTGGGGCTGGGATTATCCCAACACTCAAGAAACAGTTAGACAGTTAGACAGGTACATGGACCTCGACCTGAAACATCACACATTCCTTCTCTCCAGGGATGCTGCCTATCTCCAGTCGAGTTACTCCAGCTTTTTGTGTCTACATGGATAGGACAGGTTTGGAGGGATATGGAGCAAACGCCGGCAGGTGGGAGTAGTGTAGCTGGGACATGTTGGCCGGTGTGGGCCGAAGGGCCTGTTTCCACACTGTATCACTCTAAAAATGAGGGGGGACCTCATTGAAACTTATCGAAAAGTGAAAGGCCTGGATAGGGTGAATGTGGAGAGGATGTTTCCACTAGTAGGGGCGTCCAGGGCCAGGGGCCATAGCCTCAGAACAAAATTATGTCCTTTTAGAAAGGAAATTAGGAGGAATCTCTTTAGCCAGATGGGTGGCGAATCTGCGGAATTCATTGCCACAGACGGCTGTGGAAGCCAAGTCAATGGATATTTTTAGGGCAGAAATGGACAGATTCTTGATTAGTACAGGTGACAGAAAACCTGTGCGGTCACGGGGAGAACGAGCAAACTCCGTACAGACAGCACCCGTAGTCAGGATTGAACCTGGGTCTTACATGTCGCTGCAAGCACTGTAAGACAGCGACTCTACCGCTGCGCCACCGTGCCGCACAATTTGAGGACCCACCTGATACAGTCCATGGTCCAGCAACACAATTTCGACCTTATTCGTTCGAGGGGCCTTCCTCACCAACACATTGCCTGGGTGTGGATCGCAGTGCACAAATCCCTTTACAAAGATCATCTCGCTGTACAGCTTGCCCAGATTTTGGGAGATCTGCAAAACAAAGAATCAATCGTGAAATAGCATCCTTTCCTTATATTTTTATTGACATCGAGTAATACAGTGTGGAAACAGGCCCTTTCGCTCACACCGGCCAACATGTCCCAGCTACATTATCACAGCTGTCTGCGTTAGGCCCATATACCTCCAAACCTGTCCTATCCATGTACCTGTCTAATTGTTTCTGAAACATTGCGATAGTCCCTGCCTCAACTACCACCTCTGGCAGCTCGTTCCATACCCCTACCACCCTTTGTGTGAAAAAAGTTTCCCCTCAGCGATTCCTATAAAATCTTTCACCTTTCATCTTAAACCTTTGTCCCCTGGTTCTCGATTCCCCTCTACTCTGGACAAGAGACTCTGTGCATCTACCCGATCTGTTCCTCTCATGATTTTACAAACCTCTATAAGTTCACCCCTCATCCTCCTGCGCTCCTAGGGATAGAGTCCCAGCCTGCTCAACCTCTCCCTGTAGCTCAGACCCAAGAATTCTGGCAGAATTCTCATAAATCTTCTCTTTCCAACCTTTCCAACCTTGACAACATATTGTGCCACAGCCCGACCTGCCCTGAGTTGATCAATGTTTCAATGAGTGAAATTATACCAAACAAAAACTGGAACTGCAGGAAATATTCAGCAGGTCAGGCAGTCGTCATGGACGGAGAAAGAGTTCAGGTTTAGTACACAGAACCAAGAACAGGACCGCACAGGAACAGGCCCTTCGGCCCACAAAGTCTGTGCTGAACAGCCAAGTTAAAATGTTTAAGAAAGAACTGCAGAAGCTGGAAAAATCGAGGGTAGACAAAAAAATGCTGGAGAAACTCAGCAGGTGAGGCAGCATCTATGGAGCGAAGGAAATAGGCGACGTTTCGGGTCGAGACACATCTTCAATTTGGCCCAATATACAGGCTGTCCCAGCCAATACGGGACAGCCGTCAATGTTAAAATCATCTATTTCGCCGGCCCGTGATCCATATCCCTCCATTCTCTCCGTATCCATCTAAAAGTTTCTTAAACGCCACTGTCGTATCTGACTCCACCACCACCACACGTGGCAGCAAGTTCAGGACACCCACCAATCTCCACGCAATAAAAAACTTGCCCTGCACACCTCCTTTCAGCTTTGTCTCTCTCCGCTTAAAGCTGCTGTATGCTCTCCAGACTTTGACATTTCTGCGCTGGGAAAAAGCTTCTAAAAGTCTCTTAAACGCTACCATTATATCCGTCTCCACCACTGGCCCTGGCACAAAGTTTAAAGAAGTCAGGGGCTATTTTTGTTACAGAGGGTGGTGGCTAGGGTTGCCAACTTTCTCACTCCCAAATAAGGGACACAAGGTCAAAATAAGGGTCAAATTCCCGAGAGGAATTCGTTGACCGACTCGGCCGTGGCTGGATGAATGATGAGTTGGCCCGGGTGCACACAAAGCCCAGCCGGCGGGCTAGCTGAGGAGTTTTGGCCCGGGCCGCGGTGATCAGCCGTGAGAAGGAGGGGTGGTGGTGGTGCCGGCGGTAAGCGAAGGTCCGAAGGTCGGACAGCTGGCCGGGCTGCCGACCGATGGGGCCACGGGCGAGGCGCTGCTGCTGCTGCTGCTGCACTCCACGGGCTGCACTACGTCGGGGACGGGTGAGGCGGGGCCGGACGCGGCACACCGACCCGACAGTCCGCCTGACGTGACAAGGGCGGTCTCGTATGGGACAAACCAATTTAGCCCCATATATGGGATGTCACGGCTAATACGGGACAGTTGCAACCCTAGTGGTGGGTGCTTACTTCTATCAGGACTCCCTTCAACCTCCGACTCTCCAGAGAAAACAATCCAAGTCAGTCCCAAAGATAGACACAAAATGCTGAAGTAACTCCGCGGGTCAGGTAGCATCTCTGGAATGATAGATACATGGACAATAGGTGCAGGAGTAGGCCATTTGGCCTTCGAGCCAGCACCGCCATTCAATGTGATCACGACTGATCATCCACATTCAGTACCCCGTTCCTGCCTTCTCCCCATATTCCTTGACTCCGCTATCCTTAAGAGCTCTATTTAACTCTCTCTTGAAAGTATCCAGAGAATCAGCCTCCACTGCCATCTGAGGCAGACAATTTCACACTCACACCTCTCTGTGTGAAAAAGTTTTACCTCACCTCAGTTCTAAATGGCCTACCCCTTATTCTTAAACTGTGGCCCCTGGTTCTGGACTCCCCCAACATTAGAAACATGTTTCCTGCATCTGGCATATCCAATCCCTTAATAATTGTATATGTTTCTATAAGATTCCCTCTCATCCTTCTAAATTCTAATGAATACAAGCCCAGTCGCTACATTCTTTCATCATATGACAGTCCCGCCATCCCGGGAATTAACCTTGTAAACCTACGCTGCACTCCCTCAATAGCAAGAATGCCCTTCCTCAAATTAGGAGACCAAAACTGCACACAATACTCTAGGTGTGGTCTCACCAGGGCCCTATACAACTGCAGAAGGACCTCTTTGGTCCTATACCCAATTCCTCTCGTTATGAAGGTCAACATGCCATTAGCTTTCATCACTGCCTGCTGTACCTGCATGCTTACTTTCAGTGACTGATGTACAAGGACACCCAGGTCTCGTTGTACTTCCCCTTTTCCTAACCTGACACCATTCAGATAATAATCTGCCTTCCTGTTTCTTGCCACCAAAGTGGATCACCTCACATTTACCACATTATACTGCATCTGCCCACTCACCCAACCTGTCTTAGTCACCCTGCATCCTCATAGCATCCTCCTCACAGTTCACACTGCCACCCAGCTTTGTGTCATCTGCAAGTTTGCTAATGCTACTTTTAATTCCTTCATCTAAATCATTAATGTATATTGTAAATGCAGTAACTGCAGTCCCTGCACCGAGCCTTGCGGAACTCCACGAGTCACTGCCTGCCATTCTGAGGAGAAGGAATGGGTGGTGTTTCGGGTCAAGACCCTTCTTCAGACTGAGTCAGGGGCGTGGGAAACCAGAGGTAATGAAAGGGTACAAAGAATCCCTACACATTTTGTAAACCGGCATTTGCACTTCCTTCCTACACAAGGAACATTTTGGGTCAAGATCCCTTTTACATCCAAAATGTGTAGGAATTCTATGGATCTTTTCATACCTCTACTTTCCCTCTCCCCTGACTCTCAGTCTGAAGAAGGGTCTCGACCCGAAACGCCACCCACCCCTTCTTTCCATAGGTGCTGCCCTTCCTGCTGAGTTGCTCCAGCACTTTGTGTCTACCTTCGGTGTAAACCAGCATCCGCAGTTCCTTCCCACGCCCCGAGTTTGTCCAACCCCTCCTCAGACAATAGACCAGCACTGCCATTCAATGTGATCATGGCTGATCATCCCCAATCCTCAATTCCTGCCATCTCCCCAGATCCCCTGACTCCGCTATCTAGCTCTCTCTTGAAAGCATCCAGAGAACCTGCCTCCACCGCCCTAGCTAATATCCTCATAACCCAGACAGAGGCCGATAATCCTTTCTCCGTCACTTCGAAAAACTCAATCAAATCAGTCGGACAGAATCTCCACCGCATCATCATGCTGACCATCTTTAATTAATCTCTGCTTCAATAATGCAGCACCGTTACCCTTGAGTGCTAAAGATAGGCACAAAATGCTGGAGTAACTGGGCGGGACAGGCAACATCTCTGGAGAGAAGGAATGGGTGACGTTTCGGGTCGAGACCCTCCTTCAGACCCTCGCTTGCAAACCCTTTTGTCAATCAAACGCCCCTTTCTCTCCATCACTAATTTTTATCACAACTGAAACAATTAATGTACGTGGGTTTTTTTTTAAATGCAGTCAATTTCTTTCTTTTTTAATAACTCAGTGATTTTGCTTCCGGGAGTCATGCCTATTATTCCCGAAGCCTCCAGGGCAATTCCGCAGGGATTTGAAAGTAATAATAACAATTTTGCCAGAGCGGGCCCTCGTTGGAACATTCTGTCGACTTTGCCGTTATCGCCGCAGTCATCACAAAGCTCCGCGTCAGCGGAAACAATAATTAAAAGGCAGCACTCCAACCCCGTCACCCCAGGCAATGTCACGGCAGAGGCTCACCGCCCCTCTGTGTTCACAATCAGCACTCACCGCTCAGCCCTCCCTCCCTCCCGCCCTCCTGCCACCTCGGTGACCTTTGGCCTGTGCCTGTGAGCTTCGTGGACAATAGACAATAGACAATAGGTGCAGGAGGAGGCCATTCGGCCCCTCGAGCCAGCACCGCCATTCACTGTGATCATGGCTGATCATCCACAAGCAGTATGTGGGGGCGCTGTCCAGTTCTGTATGGCTGCCCAGCCTGCAGCTGGCTGTCTTTTAACTTCTTTCTTTTATTTTTAGTGTGTAAAAAGTGTTTTGTTTTGGAGTCTAGTCTTTTTTATGTGGGGGAGGGGGGGGTGAAGGGGGGAAGCTGCTTTTCCTGGTCCCTACCTAGTCGGAGAGGCAGCTTTTCTCCGGGCTGCAACTTCGACCCGTCCTCGCGGCTTACCAGCGGCGTTTCCTGAGGGGACCGCCCAGAACCTCGGCTTCGGCAGCGGTGCAGCGCTGGAGCGCCATCGTGGAGCGGAGCGGGCGATACCTTGCCTGGGTCGCCGCGCTGGAGCTCCGGAATGCTGGGACCGCAGGTGAACATCGCGGAGCTGCGGGACTGCAGGGCGGCCGGCTGCGGGCGGCGGCGCTGAACTTTAACATCGGGAGCCTGGGATCTCTCGGCGAGATCACCAGTGGTGGAGCTCCATCCAGCCCGGCCTGTCGGCTTCGGAAGGCGCGGACTCCAGTAAGGAAGTGGCTGTTCCAGGTATCCCAAGCCACTGGAACATCGGGCCCCGTAGCAGCGACTGCGGAGGCCTCAATAGGCCTGACTATGGGTGGACATGGGGATGGGACTGGACTTTGTGCCTTCCCTCATAATGGGAACCATTGTGGGGGGATGTTTTTATGTTCATTGTTAATTCTTTAGTGTTGTGTCTTATCTTTATCTGTGTGCTGCATGGCAAGTCAAATTTCACCACACCAATTGGTGTACGTGACAATAAATGTCCTTTGTCCTTTGTAGTATCCCGTTCCTGCCTTCTCCCCAAATCCCCTGCGCTATCTTTAAGAGCTCTGTCTAGCTCTCTCTTGAAAGTATCCAGAGAACCGGCCTCCACCACCCTCTGAGGCAAACAATTCCACAGACTCACAACTCTCTGTGTGAAAAAGTGTTTCCTCATCTCCATTCCAAATGGCATACCCCTTATTCTTAAACTGTAGCCCCTGGTTCTGGAGTCCCCCAACATCGGGAACATGTTTCCTGCCTCTAGCGTGGCCAAACCCTTAATAAACGTATATGTTTCAATAAGATCCCCTCTCATCCTTCTAAATTGCAAAGTATGCAAGCCCACCCGCTCCATTCTATCAACATATGACAGTCCCGCCATCCCGGGAATTAACTGGGTGAACCTACGCTGCACTCCCTCAATAGCAAGAACGTCCTTCCTCAAATTGGGAGACCAAAACTGCACACAATACTCCAGTTGTGGTCTCACTGGGGCCACAGTGGAGGGAGATGGAGGAGGGAGAAGGTGAGACTTTGGGGGTGGGGGGGGGGGGGGGTTGCATTGATTCAGGCAGGTCGACCTCGCGTGGCTTCTTCACAGGTGGGGATAAGATGGATGTCACAAAATGCCAGAGTACCTCAGCGGGTTCATCAGTTGTCGGAGCAGAATTAGGCCATTCGGCCCACCAAGTCCACTCCGCCATTCAATCATGGCTGATCCTTCTTTCCCTCTCAAACCCATTCTCCTGCCTTCCCCCCCATAACCCCTGACACCCGTCCTAATCAAGAATCTGTCATTCTCCACCTTCAAAATATCCATTGACTTTGCCTCCTCCACAGCCTTCTGTGTCAATGAATTCCACAGCTTCACCACCCTCTGACGAAAGAAATTCCCCCTCATCTCTTTTCTGAAGGTTCAACGTTATTCTGAGGCTGTGCCCTCTGGTCCTAGACTCTCTCACTAGTGGAAACATCTTCTCCTCATCCACTCAATCAATGGCCTTTCAGTGTTGTCAGGTAATCTATCTATGAGGAACATGGATAGACAACAGTTTCAGATTGCGACCATTCTTCAGACTGATTGTAGAGGGGTGGGGGCTGAGAAAGCTAGAAGAGAGGTGGGCATCAGACAAAACCAGACAGGTGACGGGTGATAGCTGAAATGTTCCCTATCCATATCCTCCATAGATGTGGCCTGACCTGCTGAGTTACTCCAGCACTTTGTGTCTTTTTTTGGTAAACCAACATCTGAAGTTCTGTGTGGGTAAAATTGCTGTCAAAGCTTAGCAATTACTCCCGAGCCTGTCAGAATTACAGATCCAGCATTAATAACTGGGTCTCATTATGAGGAACCCTTTCATGAATTCAAGATTTACAAAGCAGTGCAGAATGGGAACAAGGAATCTACCAGGGCTTAGTATGGACTCAGGATAGGTTGCAGTGTTTAGCTTAGAGATACAGCATGGAAACACTAGTTCTATCTTAAGGGCCTGTCCCACCAGCATGCAACTCTATGCGATGAGCGCGACCTAATGTGGTTGCTTGAGCCGTCCGGCGTCGCGGGGCCGGTCCCACTTCGATCGCAGGAGCCGTGCGGAATTGTGCGGAGTTCGTCCCGACATCGCGCAGGGCTCCGAAAAACTGACTATGTTCAAAAATTCCGCGCGGCAACAGCTTGTCAGCTCGCAGTCGCCTCGACGCATTACACCCCATCTCGACATCGTGCCTCCGTGACCCTCTCTGTTGGTGCCTCCGTGACCCTCTATGTGTGTGGCCCTCTGTATGTGTGCCTCTGTGCCCCTCTCTGTGTGCCCCTCCCTGTCCTGGCGAACTTACCTTTAAGACTTCGCTCCAAGTTCGCCTCACTTTGCGCCGCGTTGCGCCACTCACCCGACCTCCGCGCGGCCCCTGCTGCCGGTTTGGTCGCGCTTGCCGCGTGCAGGCGCATGCTGGTGGGAACGGCCCTGTACAGGGATCACCCGACCTCCGCGCAGCCCCCGCTTCTAGTTTGATCGCGCTCATCACATGGAGTCAGATGCTGGTAGGACAGGCCCTTTAAACTCTGCAAACAGTTTACAAATCCAATTAATCTGTAAGCCTGTAAATCTTTGGAGTGTGGGAGGAAGCCGGAGCACCTGGGGGGAAACGTGCAAACTCCGCACAGACAGTACCCTTAATCAGGATCAAACCCGGGTTGCTGGGGCCAGTGTGGAAGCTCCTGTCTGGCCTGCCTTGAGGGCCAGGGATATTTTGTACGGGGCCACTCAGCGAATATTGATACAAGCTACACGTTTGCTGCTGGCCCGAGTTGTTAAATCTGAGTGCCTCGGTCACAACCACTGCTGACGGAGAGTTCCTGCCCTTTGGCAGCCAGGTCATCGGTCATAGAGACCTAGAGTGATACAGAGTGGAAACAGGCCCTTCAGCCCAAAATGCCCACACCGACCAACATTGTCCCATCTACGTTACCTACCTGCATTTGGCCTATGTCCCTCTAAACCTGCCCAGTCCATGTACACATCTTGTACACATGTTGCGATAGTCTCTGCCTCCACCGGCAGTTTCTTCTATACCACCACCACCCTTTGCGATAAAAAAGATTCCTGTTAAATCTTTCCCACCCTCACCTTGAACCCATGTCCTCTGGTGCTCGGCTCCCCTTCTCTGGGCAACAGACTCCGTGCCGACTCTATCCAACCTACTCGTCTGGTGATTTTGTAAACTGTCTTCAACAGTGTCCGCCCCCTCTCCAGCAGGAGGCGAGGTTGAGCAGGCCTCCTGGAGCACCTTCCAGCTGAGAGGCAGCTTAAGAGTTAAACCCATTGCTGCAGATCCGGAGCCCACTCCGGCAACTGTGCCCAATTTCCTTCTGTGGATAATTGGGAATCAGGTGAGTTTTTAAATACCAATCACATAGTTTCCATGGGCACCATGAATGACCTTTTCATAGCGAAATTAAGATCCACAGTTTCAAGGATGAGATATGAACTTATAATTCAAATTTTTTGGTCTACATGAAGCAGCCAACATAATCAAGGATTATTTTTCATCCCCGTTGTTCCCTCTTCCATCAAGCAGGAGAAACAAAGGTTTGAAACCACGCATCACCAGACTGGGCCTGCATAGAGTGAATGTTTAGTGTAGAGATACAGTGCCTGAGCGGGCCCTTCGGCCCACCGAGTCCGTGCCGACCAGCGATTCCCGCACACTAACACTATCCTACACACACACACACACACACACACACACACACACACACACACACACACACACACACACACACACACACACACACACACACACACACACACACACACACACACACACACACACACACACACACACTAGGGGCCAATTTACATTTACACCAAGCAAATTCACCTACAAAGCTGTACGCCTTAGAAACCGGAGATCTCGGAGAAAACCCACATGTGGTTACGGGGAAAACGTACAAGCTCCGTCCAGACAGCACCCACAGTTGGGATCGAACCCGCGTCTCCAGAGCTGCAAGCGTTGTGAGGCAGCAACCCTACCGCTGCGCCACCGTGCCGCCGGATGTGGACGGGATGTTTGCACTAGTGGGCAAGCCTTGGGCCAGAGGTCGTGGCCTCAGAATTAAAGGACGTTCCTTTAGCAAGGAGATGAGGAGGAAATTCTTTAATACGAGGGTCGTGAATCTGCGCAATTAATCGCCACCGAAGGCTGTGGAAGCCGTCAATGGATATTTTAAAGGCAGAGATAGATAGATTCTTGATCAGTGCGGGCCTCAGGGGTTATGGGAATATAAGGCAGGAGAATGGGGTTGAGATGGAAAGATAGATCAGCCATGATTGAATGGCGCAGTAGACTTAGGGGGCGCCGTCCAGTTGGTATGGCTGCCCAGCCTGCAGCTGTCTGTTTTTTAACTTCTTTCTTTTATTTTTAGTGAGTTTTAGTGTTTGTTTTTGGAGCCCTAGCCTTTTTTATGTGTGTGGGGTGGGGTGGGGGGGAAGGGGGAAACTACTTTTCCTGGTCCCTACCTGGTCGGAGAGGCAGCTTTTCTCCGGGCTGCACCGTCGACCCGTCCTCGCGGCCTACCAGCAGGCCTGGAGCGGCGTTTCCTGTGGAGACCGCCCAGAACCTCGGCTTCGGCAGCGGCGGAGCGCTGGAGCGCCATTGCAGAACGGAGCGGTCGATACCTTGCCTGGGTCGCCGCGCTGGAGCTGCAGAATGCTGGGACCGCAGGTGAACATCGCGGAGCTGCGGGACTGTGGGGCGGCCGGCTGCGGGCGGCAGTGCTGAACTTTAACATCGGGAGCCTGGAATCTCTCGGCGAGATCGTCAGTTGTGGAGCTCCATCCAGCGCGGCCTTGTCGGCTTCGGAAGCCACGGACTCCGGTAGGGAAGCGGCCGTTCCAGGTGTCCCAAGCCGCTGTGAGGACTCTCCCGACGCCGGAACACCAACACCCGGCGAGAAGGCCAAAAACATCGGGCCGCCGTAGCGCCGACTGCGGATGCCTCAATAGGCCTGACTATGGGTGGACATGGGGATGGGACTGGACTTTGTGCCTTCCCCCACAGTGGGAACCATTGTGGGGGGATGTTTTTATGTTCATTGTTAATTCTTTAGTGTTGTGTCTTATCTTTATCTGTGTGCTGCATGGCAAGTCAAATTTCACTACACCAATTGGTATATGTGACAATAAATGTCCTTTGTCCTTTGACTTGATGGGCCGAATGGCCTTATACTGCTCATATCACTGATGACCTTATGAACTCAGGGTAATCTTTTCCTCTCTGTATTGAGAAGTCAACAGTCCTCACATAGGCTGGGGAGTATTACCGACCTTCCGACCTGCCTGACTGCGGACATTGGACTTCTTCTCAGAAAAAGCAACACTATAATGACAAACACTATATTCTTTACATTTTCTCTCTGCTTTACCTGTTGTACTCGTGTATGGCCTGGTTGTATTCACGTACAGTGTGATCGGATTTAATTGGAGAGCATGCAAACAAAGGCTGTTCACTCTAGCTCAGTACACGTGACAATAACAATTATACATTAACTACGCATTAATTTGACCACTGCACCACAGTATCACACAATCCCAGTGTCCCACCAAATAAAGCCCTCCCTGCTAATTCTCAATGGTCAATGCCTCATCATTAGCACATGTACATACGTCCAGTGACATTATCTTTTTTGTATGGGCGGCATGGTGGCGTAACGGTAGAGCTTGCAGTGCCAGAGACCCGGGTTCGATCCTGACAATGGGTGCTTGTCTGTGCAGAGTTTGTACTGCGTGGGTTTTCTCCGGGTGCCCCGGTTTCCTCCCACACTCCAAAGACATGCAGTTTGGCAAGTTGATTGGCTTGGTATGAGTGTAAAGTGTCCCTAGTGTGTGTGTGGGTAGGGTCATGTTGATGTGCGGGGATCGCCGGTGGGTACGGACTCTGTGGGCCGAAGGGCCTGCTTCCGCGCTGTATCTCTGAACTAAACTACCGTTCAGTGAAGTATTGCCACAACTGAGCACAATTCCCGATTAATACAAAGTGCACAGAAATAGTCCACCGAGACTGCACGCAAAAGTCTCCGGGCTTGGGTGCTATTTACTGCAGTTGTACAGGGTTTTGGTGAGGCCACACCTGGAGTATTGCGTACAGTTTTGGTCTCCAAATCTGAGGAAAGACATTCTTGCCATAGAGGGGGTACAGAGAAGATTCACCAGACTGATTCCTGGGATGTCAGGACTTTCATATGAGGAAAGACTGGATAGACTCGGTTTGTACTCGCTGGAATTTAGAAGATTGAGGAGGGGATCTTATAGAAACTTACAAAATTCTTAAGGGGTTGGACAAGCTAGGTGCTGGAAGAATGTTCCCGATGTTGGGGGAGTCCAGAACAAGGGGTCACAGTCTAAGGATAAGGGGGAATTCCTTTAGGACCGAGATGAGGAAAACATTCTTTACACAGAGAGTGGTGAGTCTCTGGAATTCTCTGCCATAGAAGGTAGTTGAGGCCAGTTCATTGGCTATATTTAAGAGGGCGTTAGATGTGGCACTTGTGGCTAAAGGGATCAGGGGGTATGGAGAGAAGGCAGGTACGGGATACTGAGTTGGATGATCAGCCATGATCACATTGAATGGCGGTGCAGGCTCGAAGGGCCGAATGGCCTACTCCTGCACCTATTTTTCTATGTTTCTATTTTCAAATAGTCCAGTCCGGTCCGTGAACTCGGTCTTCTGGAGCGGCACCTGATCGAGGCGAGCCCCAGGCTGCTGCAGGGCCTCCGTCAGTCTGAAGAAGGTTCTCGACCCAGAACGTCACCCATTCCTTCCCCCCAGAGATGCTGCCTGCCCCGCTGAGTTACTCCAGCTTTTTGTGTCTCGCCACGATTGAATGGCGGAGTGGGCTCGATGGGCCGACCGGCCTAATTCTGCTCTGAAAACTTGTGAGCTTGTGAGTCAAGAGAAACAATTAAATTCTCACTGGCACAACAGGACAGTTCTTCAGAGATATGCACGCTCAGGAAGTTGAAGTAGTCGCCTCTCCGAATGTACCAGGTTAAATAGCCTTGGTAAGCTTTTAATGTAAAATAAATGTCCACATACGAAAGATTGATTCTGCTGTAGTTGCAATGACAAGGTCAGACGCAAATAGTACCCACAACTAATGAGTACCTGTGTGCGTGTGTAATGTCCAGACCGCAATAAACAACCTGAGACATCAACTCGCCACGCAACAAGCCTCAGTGTCGACGGCCAACATACATGATGGACGGGACTGCAGGTGCTGGTTTGTAGCGACTCTCGACATAAAATGCTGGAGTAACTCAGGGGGTCAGGCAGCATCTCTGGAGAAAAAGAATCGGTGATATTTCGGGTCGGAATCCTTTTAGTTTAGTTTAGAGATACAGCGCGGATACAGGCCCTTCGGCCCATCACGTCCGCACCGACCATCAATCCCCGCACACCAACATTATTCCACACACACACTCGTGCCAATTTGCATTTATAACAAGACAATTAACCTTGGTATTGTTTCATTACTGATAACACATACTTACATTCCCAGATATATCTAATTTAAATGCTTCACATGCTATGAAATATAACAACCAATTTTCCAACCAAGACATTATTACAGTTAAGGCAACAATTTATGCTATTGCAGCTAAAGCCTTTGTTGATTCCATTACAGCTGTGACAACAGCTGGCACTGTTACAATGGAGGCAAAAGTTGACATTATTACAGCTATCAGCAGTTAATTCTATCACAGTCAAGAAAACAGCTGGCATTGTTACAGTCACGGCAATGGCTGGCATTGTTACAGTCACGGCAACAGCTGGCATTGTTACAGGAAACCGCTGGCGTTATCACAGTCAAGGCAACCGCTGGCATTGTTACAGGAAACCGCTGGCGTTATCACAGTCAAGGCAACCGCTGGCATTGTTACAGTCAAGGCAACCAATCGCCATCATTACAACTGAGGAAACTGCAGATTCTATTCCAGCTGTGACCACAGCTGGAACTGGTACAGTTGCGGCCACAGTTGATACTATTACAATCGAGGCAACATCTGGCAGGGTGACAGCTGTGGCAACAGTTTGCAGTCCTGCAGCTCGGGACCAGTTTGACACAATCCCCATTCTGGGCTGGGCTGGTCAACTTGTATTGAAGAGAACAACCAGTCATGTTATTGTATCTCAAGACGCAACGATCTATTTTTCACTTTACACTTTAACGGCCTGTCAGCCCTTTAAGCGCCGATTTTTTTGGCGACTTGCCGGGGGCCAGTCATAGTCGCAGCTGGCCGGCGAAAAATTTCGAAATGTTGAAAATCCAGCGGCGACCAGAACAAGGTACGGCTCTTTGGGCGACCACTCACGGCCATACAGGCGACATGTCGCGGGGTGACGCCTGTTTGGTCTTGAGGAGTCGCCCAAAGAGTCGTACCTTTTTCTGGTCACCGCCGGATTTTCAACATTTTTGTAGATTTTCGGCGACCTGCTGCGACTACGACGGGTGCCGGCAAGTCTCCGAAAAAAAGCACGTCAGTGGGACAGGCCCTTTAGAGTTGCAACACGGAAGTAAGCCCCTCAGCCCACCAAGTCCGTGCCGAACAGCGATTCACATTTTTTTTACCAAAGTCAATTAACCTATAAACTTGTACATCTTTGTAGTGCGGGAGGAACCCGGAGCACCAGAAAAAAACCCATGCGGTCACGGGGAGAACGTACAAACCCCGTGCAGACAGTACCCGTGGCCAGGATAGGCCCCAGATTCCTGGCGCTGTGAGGCAGCAACTATACCGCTGCGCCACCGTGCCCCTCTTAGACATGGTATTGCGAGCAAGAAGTTTTGAGAAGATTTGGATACTGGCTTATCGGTGTTTTACTGTACGGAGCTCCCATGCATTTAATCAATACCTGCAGAGAACATTGACAGACCAAGGCTGCCATGGTAAAAAACAATTATCACAAGGTCACGATGTCCGCTTACTTGCTGATACATATTTATTCCATTATTGCTGAGGTGATCTTTGTGCGGCACGATGGCGCAGCGGAAGAGTCGCTGCCTTGCGGCGCCAGAGACCCGGGTTCGATACTGACTACAGGTGCTGTATGTAGAGTTTGTACGTTCTCCCTGTGACCCACGTGGGTTTTCTCCGGGTCTTCCTCCCACACTCCAAAAGGCGTGCGGGTTTGTAGGTTAATTGGCTTCGGTAAAATTGTCCCCAGTGTGTAGGATAGTGACAGTGTGTGGGGCGATAGCTGGTCGGCGCGGACTCGATGGGCCGAAGGGCCTGTTTCCTCTAAAGTACCTCTAAAGTCTAAAGAATCCTCCAGGCAGGCTCTGATGGGATCCAATGAAGAAGCAAATGCTTGGTTATCAAGGAGTGGCTTTGTGTGAAAAAGTTACTCCCTCAGGTTCCTATTTAATCTTTCTCCCCCCTCTCACATTATTACCATAGAGGGAGTGCAGAGAAGGTTCACCAGACTGATTCCTGGGATGTCAGGACTGTCTTATGAACAAAGACTGCATATACTCGGTTTATACTCTCTAGAATTTAGGAGATTGAGAGGGGATCTTATAGAAACTTACAAAATTCTTAAGGGCTTGGACAGGCTAGATGCAGGAAGATTGTTCCCGATGTTGGGGAGGTCCAGAACAAGGGGTCACAGCTTAAGGATAAGGGGGAAATCCTTTAGGACCGAGATGAGAAGGACTTTTTTCACACGGAGAGTGGTGGGTCTCTGGAACTCTCTGCCACAGAGGGTAGTTGAGGCCAGTTCATTGGCTATATTTAAGAGGGAGTTAGATGTGGCCCTTGTGGCTAAGGGGATCAGAGGGTATGGAGAGAAGGCAGGTACGGGATACTGAGTTGGATGATCAGCCATGATCATATTGAATGGCGGTGCAGGCTCGAAGGGCCGAATGGCCTACTCCTGCACCTAATTTCTATGTTTCTATGTTTCACCTTAAACCTATATCCTCTGGTTCTCGATTTCCCCCCCCCCCCCCCCTCCACCCATCATTATAAAACTACAATGAAGTAAATTCTCACATGTGTCGGGAAGAGATATGAGAAAAAAATGAAAAGGATAAATATTAAAATGATACTGGATGAGTCTAGAGTGATTGACCCCGAGATGAATTGTGATATCAACCTCCTCTTTTACTGTTGATCGCTCCCTGCTCTTGACGGAGGTCAGTGGGGGAGTTTTGAGGCGTGCTAATAAATCCCGTCTAGCCCTCGTGCATTTCACCATTATGATGGGGCTGCTCACTGTAAGCGCTGGTTAGAGTGAAAGACGATGAAGTGCCAAGACGGTGACAAGTTCGTGCCTGTGGAATACAAAAAGACGACCAAGGGCATCTCGGGCTGCCAGAGCAGATTGTACAATTATTCCCGCAGCCCAAATATGTGTGCGGAATGTCAGTGGGAATACCGCAGCCAGTGGCCGCTGCCTGCCTCGATGGTTCGGCTGGCCGCTGTCAGGTCTGACGGGAATGTTGCCCGCGGGAGTTTAACAGCGGAAACCTGGCCTCAGGGTGGTAGTCTCAATGTCTCAATGCTCTTAAGACAGTGGAATTGATTGTAGACTTTAGGAGAGCTCCCTCACCCTCCCCTCACCCCACTCACCATTAACCAACACCACAGTCACATCTGTGGAGTCTTTTAAGTTCCTGGGAACCATCATCTCCAAGGACCTTAAGTGGGGGGGCTACCATCGACTCCACAGTCAAAAAAAGGCACAACGGGGATGTACTTCCTGCGGCAGCTGAGGAAGCACAATCTACCACAGGTAATGATGGTCCAATTCTACACGGCCATCGTAGAGTCTGTCCTCACCTTCTCCATCATGGTCTGGTTTGGCTCAGCCACCAAGCACGACACCTGGAGGCTGCAGCGAATCGTCCGATCAGCAGAGAAGGTTATTGGCTGCAACCTTCCCTCCATTAATGGACTGTACACTGCAAGGGCCAGGAAGCGAGCGGGTAAGATCATCTCTGACCCCTGTCACCCTGGCCACAAACTCTTTCAATCACTTCCCTCTGGAAGGCGACTCCGGATTGTCAAAGCTGCCACAGCCAGACATAAAAACAGCTTTTTATCCACGAGTAGTTGCTCTACTCAACAGCCAAAAATCTGTAGCCTTCCTTTGATCTGGTATTTTGTTGGTTCACATGCTTGATCAATGGTGTTTTATCATTAATGTTTTATTATTATTAATGTTTAGTGTTTTCTGAGTCATTCCTAACTTGTCACTGTATGTCATGTTGTTACTTCTGGGCGGAATCATCTCGCATCTCGTTAAAGTTAGCCTTTCTCCAATCAAAAATCTCAATCCTAGGCCCAGTTCTGTCCTTCTCCATAATTATATTGAAACTAATGGTATTGTGATCACTGGACCCGAAGTGCTCCCCTACGCATACCTCCGCCACCTGTCCCGTCTCATTTCCTAACAGGAGGTCCAGCACTGCCCCTCCTCTAGTAGGCACCTCTATGTATTGCTGCAAAAAACTATCCTGCACACATTTTACAAACTCCAAACCATCCAGCCCATTTACAGAATGTGTTTCCCAGTCTATGTGTGGAAAGTTGAAATCTCCCACAATCACTACCTTGTGCTTACTTCTAATATCTGCTATCTCTTTACATATTTGCTCTTCCAATTCTCGTTCCCCATTTGGCGGTCTATAATATACCCCTATAAGTGTTGCTACACCTTTCCCACTTCTAAGTTCCACCCAAATAGCCTCCCTAGATGAGCCCTCCAATCTATCCTGCCAAAGCACTGCTGTAATATCTTCCCTGACTAGCAATGCAACACCTCCACCTCTTGCCCCTCCAATTCTATCGCACCTGAAGCAACGAAATCCTGGAATATTTAGTTTCCAATCACAGCCCTCCTGCAACCATGTTTCACTGATCGCCACAACATCATACTTCCAGGTGTCTATCCAGACTCTAAGCTCATCCACCTTTCTTACAATGCTCCTAGCATTAAAATATGCACATTTAAGAAACCCCCCATCTCTTATTCTCTGTTTATTTCCTTTTTTTTCTTTCTCCTCTTGTGTCCGAGTGCTTCCCTTTTCTGCTTCCTGCCTCCCATTCTGTCGACTAGCTTTTGCTATTTGCATCCCTCGCCCCAACCATTCTAGTTTAAAGTCTCCCCAGTGGCCTTTGCAAATTTCCCCGCCAGGATATTGGTCCCCCTCGGGTTCAAGTGCAACCCATCCTTTCTATACAGGTCCCACCTACCCCAAAAGAAGTCCCAATGATCCAGAAACTTGAATCCCTGCCCTCTGCACCAGTCTTTCAGCCAAGCATTTATCCTCCACCTTGCTTCATTTCTACTCTCACTGTCACGTGGCACAGGCAGTAATCCTGAGATTGTTACCTTTTTGGTCCTTTTCCTCAATTCTCCTCCCAAGTCCTTAAATCCTCCCTTCAGGACCTCTTCCCTTTTTCTACCTATGTCATTGGTACCTATATGTACCACGACCTCAGGCTCCTCTCCCTCTGATTTGAGGATATCTTGGACACGTTTAGACACGTCCAAGACCTTGGCACCAGGGAGGCAGACCACCATCCTAGTCTCCCGACTGCGTCCACAGAATCGCCTATCCGACCCCCTAACAATAGAGTCCCCAATTACTATTGCCCTCCTCTTTTTTTCCCTACCTTTCGGAGCAACAGGGGCGGTCTCTGTGCTGAAGGCCCGTCCGCTGTCGCTACCCCCGCGTAGGCTGTCACCCCCATCCGTACTCAAACAGGAGTACTTATTTGCCAGGTGTACTGACATTGGAGTACTCACTTGTTCATGCCTCTGCCCCTTGCCCTTCCTTAGCGTGACCCACATGTCTCTCTCCTGTGGTTTTGGAGTGACCACCTCCCTATAACTCTCCTCTATCACCTTTTCACTCTCCCTGACCAGGCAGAGGTCATCGAGCTGCTGCTCCAGGATCCTAATACGGTCCCTTAGGAGCCCCATCTCTCTGCACCTGATGCAGATGTGGACGTCAAGAGGGCCATCCAACACCATGACCTCCCACATCTGACATGCAGTACAGTACACTGCTCTGGCTGACATTCTCTCGCCTTACCCTGGATCCGATATCAGTATAATATAATAGAAACTGCTGTGAGAAATCAGCAGGTATCTGACTCAAACAGCTGCTCCCTCTTGACCTTTAACCTACACCTTTATTATACAAACCAAAAGCACTGTACCTTTACTAACCCCCTGTACCTTTACTAACCCACTGTACCTTTACTAACCCACTGTACCTTTACTAACCCACTGTACCTTTACTAACCCACTGTACCTTTACTAACCCACTGTACCTTTACTCACCCACTGTACCTTTACTCACCCACTGTACCTTTACTAACCCACTGTACCTTTACTAACCCCCTGTACCTTTACTAACCCACTGTACCTTTACTAACCCACTGTACCTTTACTAACCCACTGTACCTTTACTAACCCACTGTACCTTTACTCACCCCCTGTACCTTTACTCACCCACTGTACCTTTACTAACCCACTGTACCTTTACTAACCCACTGTACCTTTACTAACCCACTGTACCTTTACTAACCCACTGTACCTTTACTAACCCACTGTACCTTTACTCACCCACTGTACCTTTACTCACCCCCTGTACCTTTACTCACCCCCTGTACCTTTACTCACCCCCTGTACCTTTACTCACCCACTGTACCTTTACTCACCCACTGTACCTTTACTCACCCACTGTACCTTTACGCACCCACTGTACCTTTACTCACCCACTGTACCTTTACTCACCCCCTGTACCTTTACTCACCCCCTGTACCTTTACTCACCCACTGTACCTTTACTCACCCACTGTACCTTTACTCACCCACTGTACCTTTACTAACCCACTGTACCTTTACTCACCCACTGTACCTTTACTCACCCACTGTACCTTTACTCACCCACTGTACCTTTACTCACCCCCTGTACCTTTACTCACCCCCTGTACCTTTACTCACCCACTGTACCTTTACTCACCCACTGTACCTTTACTCACCCACTGTACCTTTACTCACCCACTGTACCTTTACGCACCCACTGTACCTTTACTCACCCACTGTACCTTTACTCACCCCCTGTACCTTTACTCACCCCCTGTACCTTTACTCACCCACTGTACCTTTACTCACCCACTGTACCTTTACTCACCCACTGTACCTTTACTAACCCACTGTACCTTTACTCACCCACTGTACCTTTACTCACCCACTGTACCTTTACTCACCCACTGTACCTTTACTCACCCACTGTACCTTTACTCACCCACTGTACCTTTACTCACCCCCTGTACCTTTACTAACCCACTGTACCTTTACTAACCCACTGTACCTTTACTCACCCACTGTACCTTTACTAACCCACTGTACCTTTACTCACCCCCTGTACCTTTACTCACCCACTGTACCTTTAACCAGAAAGCAGAAATACTAACCAGAGGTTCCACCCAATCAGCTGCTTCCTCTAGTCTGCTTCCATCAATCAGCGGCTTCCACCAGAAACCTCCCTATTCAGAATGGAATGTTCCGGATTTGGGTAAAAACAAGCTCCTGACCCTCCTCCACTCGCTCCAACGGTCCCGGGCCTCTGTAACAACAAGCCCCGCGCTGGATTTATGTACTCACCGCTCCTGACCCTCCTCCACTCGCTCCAACGGTCCCGGGCCTCTGTAACAACAAGCCCCGCGCTGGGTTTATGTACTCACCGCTCCTGACCCTCCTCCACTCGCTCCAACGGTCTCGGGCCTCTGCCTGAACAAGCCCCGCGCTGGGTTTATCTACTCACCGCTCCTGACCCTCCTCCACTCGCTCCAACGGTCTCGGGCCTCTGCCTGAACAAGCCCCGCGCTGGGTTTATGTACTCACCGCTCCTGACCCTCCTCCACTCGCTCCAACGGTCCCGGGCCTCTGCCTGAACAAGCCCCGCACTACAATAAACAACTTACACTTATGTACGGATCCCGAGTTATTGCACGTTCTTGTACTAACTAAAGGGCCTGTCCCACTTGGACGACCTAATCCACGAGTTTAGAAGATCCTAGACGAGTTGAAAAAAATGTCAAGGTCGTGTTGACTCGCCGAAGTAAAAGACCTCCTACGACTATGTCTACGACCTCCTACGACCCCTCTTGACCTCACTCTTCCACACCTAAGACCAACTACGACTAGCTACGAGTGGAAAATGATCACATGATAAAATCCGATTCAGATTCAGATTCAGATTCAATTTTAATTGTCATTGTCAGTGTACAGTACAGAGACAACGAAATGCATTTAGCATCTCCCTGGAAGAGCGACACAGCAAATGATTTGAATAAATAATAATAAGTGTCCGGGGGGGGGTTGATTGGCAGTCACCGAGGTACTTTGTTGAGTAGCGTGACAGCCGCCGGAAAGAAGCTGTTCCTGGACCTGCTGGTTTGGCAACGGAGAGACCTGTAGCGCCTCCCGGATGGTAGGAGGGTAAACAGTCCGTGGTTGGGGTGAGAGAGGTCCTTGGCGATGCTGAGCGCCCTCCGCAGACAACGCTTGCTTTGGACAGACTCAATGGAGGGGAGCGAGGAACCGGTGATGCGTTGGGCAATTTTCACCACCCTCTGCAATGCCTTCCGGTCGGAGACAGAGCAGTTGCCATACCAAACTGTGATGCAGTTGGTAAGGATGCTCTCGATGGTGCAGTGGTAGAAGTTCACCAGGATCTGAGGAGACAGATGGACCTTCTTCAGTCTCCTCATGATCCAAATGATGTCATGTTTGCTTTTTTTTCTCGGGCCAGTTACCGACTACCTACGACTACCATCACGACCTACCTACAACCTACCTACGAGTAAAAAGTATCAATTTTTTCCATGCCGACCTTTTTTTTACTCGTGGACATTTTTTATCAGGCTGGAAAAAACGCCGCGACCTACTTGAGGCCACCAGTAGGCGGAGACCACTCACGGGCATGAGGAAGAGTTACGAAGACCTCCTACGACCTCGTGGCGACCATGCTGCGAGTACGAGTCAAGGGCAAACTCGGCAGAGGTCGGCAATTAGGTGGTGAAAGTGGGACAGGGGCTTAACTAAGGGGTGATCGGCGGGTCAAGGGGTTGTTTCCATGCTGTATATCTAAAACTATACCTGTGGCTGAGTGTAAAGAAGGAAGCTGGGTTTATGCCAAGCCTTTCATGGTCTTAGGGAATCCAAACGTGCGTTGGTGCCAATGAAGCATCTCCTGAGGTTTGGTCACCCCCTTTAATACCGGAAACACAGCCAGCCAAATGATCCACAGCTAGGTCTGCCGTTCGCAGTGGGATAATGAACAGACCATTTATTTTGGGAAAAATATTCACCTTGGAAAACTCAGAAGAGTCAGGGGGAAAATTGAAGGTGTAGGTCAAAGGAAATTAACGCACAGACCCGCACGTCTTTGGGATGTGGGTGGAAAACACAAGCGCCCAGAGTAAACCCGCACAGTCACAGGGAGGACATGCAAACTCCACACAGACAGCAGCTGAGGTAAGGATCAAAGCCGGTTCTCTACTGGCGCTGCAAGGCAGCGACTCTACCAGCTGCGCTACAGATCAGAAATGTTAACTCTTTCTCTTTGCTCAGATGGTGCTTAACTTTTCGTTCCTATCTCATGTTCATGAATTCATAAGTGATATTAAAATTAGGCCATTCGGCCCATCAAGTCTACTCCACCATTCAATCGTGGCTGATCGATCTCTCCCTCCTAACCCCATTCTCCTGCCTTCTCCCCATAACTCCTGACACCCGTACTAATCAAGAATCTATCTATCTCTGCCTTAAAAATATCCACTGACTTGGCCTCCACAGCCTACTGTGGCAATGAATTCCACAGATTCACCGCCCTCTGACTAAAGAAAGTTCTCCTCATCTCTTACTAAAGGAACGTCCTTTAATGCAGAGGCCATGACCTCTGTTCCTAGACTCTCTCACAAGTGGAAACATCCTCTCCGAAAGATCTAGGCTTGCACTTCAGTGCAAGAGTATCCGATGGACGAGATGGTAGACCAATTCCTGATCTGTTCTACCCAGTAACACTTTTTTCAAAGAACAGCTATCACAGAATGTCTGCCGAGCACAGTGTCCTGGGCAATATGTAAACCTTAATCAAAGATAAAATGAGATAGACCACCTGATATTTGCGTGTGACAAAGCTGCTTCCAGCCCAGTTGACTTTGCAAAGCCCTTCTCACCAACATTGTGGGACTTGTATCTAAACTAGGAGGCTATACTATAGATTAATCAAGCGACAGCCTAACTTTAGACTGTACAGATACAGAATAGCAACAGGCCCTTCGGCCCACCGAGTCCGCGCCAACCAGTGATCCCCGTACACTAGCACTATCCTACACACACCAGGGACATTTTACATTTTTTTAGCAAGGCCAATTGACCTACAAACCTGTACGTCTTTGGAGCGTGGGAGAAAGCCGGAGCTCCCGGGGAAAACCCTCGCAGGTCACGGGGAGAACGTACACATTCCGTACAGACAGCACCGGTAGTCGGGATCGAACCCTACTCTACCGCTGCACAACCTCTGACAGTCCTAGTCAGAATGGTAACTTGCGATGTCCCCTATGCCTCCAACAGGTCCCTGGGTAAGTCCTGATTGAATGGCGGAGTAGACTTGATGGGCTGAATGGCCCATGAAGTTATGAACATACAAAAGGGCGTGGGGGGGGGGGGGGGGGTTGCACAGAGGTCTGCAGGCACTAGGGGGCGGTGCAGCGAGCCTTCACCATTGACTACTAGGGGCACCGAACCCTCTTGCTGATCATCTGCCATCCTCTCTCATCTGATGAATTGGTGCCCCCTCTACCTTGAACAGCACTTGGAAGAAGAAATGAAAGATGAAGGGCACAGGGTGTACTTTTGAGTGAGCCCAGAGCAGAATGTGGGAAGACTAAATTGGCAGGCGTACTGGTAAACAACAATAATGAGAAATACCTAAAAAAGATGTTCCACGGAGCACAGGGAAGAGATACTCCACTGAAAGGAACGAGCAAGATAATTCTCATGAGGTTCCACGAACGCAAAGAAAGGCAATTGAGCGTTGGGTACAGGGGCACATATTACAGACAAGAACAAATATAGAGGAATTAGGAGAGTTTTTAGAGATACAGCACGGAAACAGGACCTCAAAGTCAAAGTCAAAAGAGTTTATTGTCATGTGTCCCTGACAGGACAATGAAAATCTTTCTTTGCATAGCACAACAGAACATAGAAGGCATTGACTACAATTATATACGTAAATACATCCATGAATTAATAAATTAATAAAGTGCAAATAACAGATGGAGGGATATTAATGTTCAGAGTTCCGAGCTAAGTTTAATAGCCTGATGGCTGTGGGGAAGTAGCTATTCCTAAACCGGGTTGTTGCAGTCTTCAGGCTCCTGTACCTTCGACCCGAAGGTAGCAGGGAGATGAGTGTGTGGCCAGGGTGGTGTGGGTCCTTGATGATGCTGCCAGCCTTTTTGAGGCAGCGACTGCGATAAATCCCCTCGATGGAAGGGACCTTTGGCCCCCCGAGCGCACGCCGACCAGCGATCACTAGCACGATACTACACACACTAGGGACGGTTTCCGATTTTACCGAAGCCAATTAGCCTACAAGCGTGCACGTCTTTGCAACCCATGCAGGTCATGCAGGCAACCCACGCAGGTCACGGGGAGAACGCACAAACTCCGTGCAGACAGCGCCCGTGGTCAGGATTGAACCCGGGTCTCTGCCGCTGTAAGACAGCAACCCTACCTCTGCGCCGCCGTGCCGCCCCAGGGTGCAGCAATATTAAATCACTGTGGCGAGCAAGATCAGATGGACATAACATTGAACGATGAGTGATGAGAAAAGTACATTTTAAATAGCAAAAAATAAAATATTAAAAAATCTAATGAAGCACAAAGAAGATAAAGTCCAAGATATGTATGGGTCACCGTCATAGTCATAGTGCTAAAGTGTGGAAACAGGCCCTTCGGCCCTACTCACCCACACCGACCAACAATGTCCCAGCCACCCTAGTCCCACTTGCCTGCGTTTGGTCCATATCGCTCCAAACCTGTCCTGTCCATGTACGTCTAACTGTTTTTTAAACGATGGGCTAGTCCCAGCCTCAGCTACCTCCTCTGGCAGCTTGCTCCATACACCCACCACCATTTGTGTGAAAAAGTTACCTATTCGGATTCCTATTGAATCTTTTCCCCTTCACCTTGAACCTATGTCCTCTGGTCCTCGAATCCCCTACTCTGGGCAAGAGACTCTGTGCATCCACCCGCTCAACCGCTCCCTATAGCTCACACCCTCTAGTCCTGGCAACATCCTCTTCGTTGCACTTTAAGACATAATCTTTAAAATGAGATTGCATCTTTTACAAAGATCACACTTTCATAAAGTTTGGTTGGATGGGAAGAAGGCAGAAAATTAGTAGATATTTTTCAGTTTAGTTTAGAGCTCCAGCACGGAAACAGGCCCTTCGGCCCATCAGGTCCGCGCCGACCATGATCCCCGCACACTAACACTATCCCACACCCACGAGGGACAATTTGTACATTTACCAAGCCAATTAACCTACAAACCTGTACGTTTTCGGCGTGTGGTAGGGGAACCGAAGATCTCGGAGAAAACCCACGCAGGTCACGGGGAGAACGTACAAACTCCGTACCGACAGCACCCTTAATCGGGATCGAACCTGGGTCTCTGGCGCCGCATTCGCTGTAAGGCAGCAAGTCTACCACTGCGCCACCGTGACATCTGTTGTACTTTTATATAAAAGATGTGGGCATCCTGGGAATTAGTCAAGTCAAGTCAAGTCACGTTTATTTATATAGAGCATTTCAAAAACAACTCTCGTTGACCAAAGTGCTTTACATTTGTTATAAGAGTAGTATACACAAGCGGGCTACATACATATATATACAAAATAGCCCTCGCTCAGAGGACGTCAGCAAAGGCTTGGGAGAACAGATACGTTTTTAGACTAGACTTAAAGGAGTTGATGGAGGGGGCAGTTCTAATGGGGAGGGGGATGCTGTTCCGTAGTCTAGCAGCTGTGACCGCAAAGGCCCTGAGCTTATGCCTAGACTGCGGGTAGATTAGAGGTTGATCAATTTAACATAGGAGATGGGAAACACAGTAGAGTCCTTTGGAGAGGAAAGAACAGAACGTCAAGAAATGAGAGTATAATAAGGAATAATCAGTGCGATTATCAAAAGAGATCTTGCTCAACCAACCCTATTGAATGTTTTGACGGTGGAACAGAAAGAGTAGGCAGTGGTAATGCAGGAGACAAAATGTATCTAGAGTTTCAAAAAGCCTTTGATAAGGTACCACAGAATAGACAAATTATTAAGATGGACACAAAAAGCTGGAGTAACTCTGCGGGACAGGCAGCATCTCTGGAGAGAAGGAATGGGTGACGTTTCGGGTCGAGAACCTTCTTCAGACAAATGATTAATGTCAGGAAAAGCAGTCAGAGAAGAGATTGGATTTCGAATCTGCTTCAAGGCCGAGCAGAGAGTTGGATAAAGGGGGCTATGGTTTAGTTTAGTGTAGAGACAGCGCGGAAACAGGCCCTTTGCCCACTGAGTCCGCACCGACCAAAGATACCTGCGCATTAATGCTGACCCTACACACACTGGGGACAATTAACACATACGCCAAGCCATTTAACCTGCAAACCTGCACGTCTTTGGAGTGTGGGAGGAAACCGAAGATCTCGGAGAAAACCCACGCAGGTCATGGGGAGAACGTACAAACTCCGCACAGACAGCACCCGTTGTGGGGATCGAACCCGGGGAACGATCACTGCAAGTGTTGTAAGGCAGCAACTCTACCGCTGCGCCACCGTGCCTGCCGCCGGTGGAAGAATATGAGGGGTGGTATTCCAAAGGAATCAATGCAAGTGCAACTGATGATCACTTGGGCTGGAATCAGTCCATCACAGGTATGAACGTCCCTACCAGCAAAGGGATGGAGGCACAGCCCGAAGACGTTATCGGGACATGCAGTGCATCAATAGGCATTTGGTTAGTTAACGTCTATGTTGGATAAATGCCCATCTATCACATCAGCAATTTGCCGTAGCCTCCTAACATTGACCATTCAAAACGGCACAGTAATGGCACAGCAGTAAAGTTGCTGTCTCACAGCGCCAGAGACCCGGGTTCGAACCTGACTACGTCGCTGTCAGCACGGAGCTGGTGCATTCATCCGCGTGGGTTTTTGTCCGGGTGCTCCGGTTTCCTCCCACACTCCTAAAGATGTAAAGGTTTGTAGATTAATTGGATTTGGTAAAATTATAATTTGTTGCTAATGTGTGTAGGATAGTGTTAATTCGCGGGGATCGCTGGTCGGCGGGGACTCGGTGGGCCGAAGGGCCTGTTTCCGCGCTGTACCTCAAAACTAAACTAAACTAAACTCTGCAACTTCGATTGTGCAAGGGGCGAGCTTCATGGGCCTGTCCCACTTGGGCGATTTTTTAGGCAAATACAGGCTACTAGCTTGTCGCTACATGATCGCCGATGGTCACCGGGAGTAGTCGTAGCGCAAAAAGTCGTAGCGTCCTCCTAGTCACCGCTATATTTTTGACATGTTGAAAATGTTTTGTCAACAGTGGGTTTGACGCCACTGAACGTAGCTTGACTTCTCCTGATGTAGGTGCTGTCATAGGTTGTCGCCAGGATGACGTAGGTCAGGGGTCGGCTACCTTGTTCCGCATAGGGTCCGGGACGCATGTCTGTGAGCGGATGGCCGGGCCACATCCATCACGTGTACACATGGGTCCCGGCCCCCATCCCGCCCCGGACGGCAGGTATCAAAATCACGTGCTCACAGAAGGTAGACAAAAATGCTGGAGAAACTCAGCGTGTGAGGCAGCCTCATGCAATCCTTGCAGGACTCACCCGCTGAGTTTCTCCAGCATTTTTTGTCTACCTTCGATTTTTCCAGCACCGGCAGTGCTTTCTTAAACTGGTTCACAGAAGGTGCGGTACGGATGCGGTACTGCCAGAGCTCGGCGCTCGGCAGGCCGGATGATTATGGGAAAAAAAATCCGCCAGCGGGCCGGATGATTTCGGGTTACGGGCCGCTTTCTCCGACATTGTCTCCGATTTTTCGGCGACCTGCTGCGACTATGACAGTGGCCGGCAGTTGTCTTAAAAATCGCCAAGTGGGACAGGCCCACTAAGGTGGAGATGTTTCCGTTCCGCTCCGTAGAATGAAAGAGGTTAGAGGAGCATGGATGGAAATGTGGAGAAGCAACAGCAGATAGAGAGAATATGTGCACTGCTTTCCGTATCCAATATTAAAGCTTGGACTCGGGTGGGGGGAGGGGAGTGATTTTAAATTTACAGACGATACGAAACTTAGAGGCGTGAGGAAGATAATAACAGATGTCAGGCTGGAGGAATGGACAATAGGAGGCAGATGAAATCTAATCTGGGCAACGTGAGATTCAATAGGAATCTGAGGGGTAACTTTTTCATACAAAGGTGGTGAGTGTATGGAACAAGCTGCCAGAGGAGGTATTTGAGGCAGAGACTATCCCAACATTTAAGAAACAGTTGGACAGGTACATGGAAATGACAGGTTTGGAGGGATATGGGCCAAACGCTGGCAGGCGGGACCAGTGTAGACAATAGACAATAGGTGCAGGAGTAGGCCATTCGGCTCTTTGAGCCAGCACCGTTATTCAATGTGATCATGGCTGATCATCCACAATCAGTACCCCGTTCCTACCTTCTCCCCATATCCCCCGACTCCGCTATCTTTAAGAGCCCTATCTAGCTCTCTCTTGAAAGTATCCAGAGAACCAGCCTCCACCGCCCTCTGAGGCAGAGAATTCCACAGACTCCCAACTCTCAGTGAGAAAAAGTGTTTCCTCGTCGCCGTTCTAAATGGCTTACCCTTTATTCTTCAAGCTGGGACATGATGGCCAGTGTGGGCAAGTTGGGCCTAAGGGCCCGTTTCCACACTGTATCACTCTGTGACTCCCTCAGTCTAGACTTCCCTACCCTGGGAAAAAGAATGGACCATCCTACACCTTATCTGCACCCCTTGTGATGTTATGCAGCCATAACTGAAAGGAAGAGATTGTCAGGGTTGCAAATAGATTTCTTCTTCTTCTTCTTCTTCTTCTTGTGTTTGAGGCAGCAGAGGGTATGTAACGCCCTCCAGGCGTTGTAGCCAGTTCAATGTGCTGTTGTTGAGGGCCGTGAGGTCCAACCCTCCGCTGGGGTGGGGGGGGGGGGGGGGGGGGCGGAGGGCAGCGCCTGAAGTCGAAAAATTAGCTGCTGCGCTGTTTGCTGGTCTGCTCCACACACGCAGGCCGCTGTCCTCAGTCAAGCGAACACCAACAAACAGACACAGCAGCAGAAAAAGCAAATAAACGAAAGGAATAGGACAAGATGGATTGGATTTAAGTGGAGCTAGTATAGATTTGGAAGGACTAATGGCCATTGCCGTGTGATGGGGTGACTGTTCTGAAACTCTGTGATTCCAGATAAGAAGTCCCGTTAATGCTGCATTAATGAGGCTTGCAATTACCCACACTGTCTGGCAGAAGATGTCAGTGACCAGTAGGCAGGGGATTGTCTCTGGATTTACAAGGCTTTGTGTCTGCAGTCTCAATGATTAATTAGATAGGTGCAAGAGTAGGCCTTTCGGCCCTTCGATCCAGCACCACCATTCAATATGATCATGGCTAATCATTTAAAATCAGTAACCCATTCTTGCTTTTTCCCCCCATATCCCTTGATTCCGTTAGCCCTAAGAGCTAAATCTAACTCTCCCTTGAAAATATCAAGTGAATTGGCATCCACTGTCTTCTGTGGCAGACAATTCCACAGGTTCACAACTCTCTGGGTGAAAAAGTTTTTCCTCATCTCAGTCCTAAATGGCCTACCCCTTATTCTTAAACTGTGACCCCTGGTTTCTGTACTCCCCCAACATCGGGAACATTTTTCCTGCATCTAGCCTGTCCAATCATATAACCATATAACAATTACAGCACGGAAACAAGCCATCTCAGCCCTTCTAGTCTGTGCCGAACACTTACTCTCATCTAGTCCCATCTACCTGCACTCAGACCATAACCCTCCATTCCTTTCCCGTCCACATACCTATCCAATTTATTTTTAAATGACAAAATCGAACCTGCCTCCACCACTTCCACTGGAAGCTCACTCCACACAGCTACCACTCTCTGAGTAAACTTTAAGAGTTTCATATGTTTCCATAAGATATCCTCTCATCCTTCTAAATTCCCGTGAATACAAGCCCAGTCGACCCATTTTATCATCATATGTCAGTCCCGCCATTCCGGAAATTAACCTGGTCGACCTACGCTGCACTCCCTCAATAACAATAATGTCCTTCCTCAAATTAGGAGACCAAAACTGCACGCAATACTCCAGGTGAGGTCTCACCAGGGCCCTGTACAGTAGGACCTCCTTGCTCCTAAATTCAAATTCTCTCGCAATGAAGGCCAACATGCCATTAGCTTTCTTCACTGCCATCTTTACCTGCATGCTTTCTTACGCTTCTTGACTGAAGCCCAGCCCCAGAATACAATCCCCTGATGTCAGAGTGTATCCGTGGAGCATAGTCATCACCCCTTCGCAGCTAACAATATCCTGTTTCCTTTTTATCATTGTTATTTTTTTGCATATTTTTCATTCATTGTTCTATAAATCTCTAACATCATCGTCTATAGAAACATAGAAACATAGAAAATAGGTGCAGGAGCAGGCCATTCGGCCCTTCGAGCCTGCACCGCCATTCAATGTGATCATGGCTGATCATCCAACTCAGTATCCCGTACCTGCCTTCTCTCCATACCCCCTGATCCCTTTAGCCACTAGTGCCACATCTAACGCCCTCTTAAATATACTGTATCTCTTGTTTAACTTATCCCTAACTAGTCTGAAGAAGGGTCTCGACCCGAAACGTCGCCCATTCCTTCTCTCCAGAGATGTTTCCTGTCCCGCTGAGTTACTCCAGTTTTTTTGTGTCTACCATCACCACTTTATTCTGGTAATGATTTGTATTGCTCTGTTAAGCGGCACTGATTTCAAATCATGGTCGTCTTCCAAGCTACCATCTTACACAACCAGTAGGAAGGAACTGCAGGTGCTGGTTTACACCAAAGATAGACACAAAATGCTGGAGTATTTTGGCACAGGCAGCATCTCAGCGGGACAGGCAGCGTGGGTTTTCTCCGGGATCTCCGGTTTCCTCCCACACTCCAAAGACGTACAGGTTTGTAGGTTAATTGACTTGGTATAATTGTTTAAAAAAAATGCACCTTATGTGTGTAGGATAGTGTTAGTGTATGGGGATCGCTGGTCATTGCGGACTCGGTGGGCCGAAGGGCCTTTTTCCATGCTGTATCTCTAAACTAAACTACACCAATCGTGTTTTCTTTACCCCAAAATACCATCAACGCCCCCAGATTTTATACGAGCCATGCCACAGGGAAACTCCACAAAGGCAGCACTGGAAGTCAGGATCATACTCACATTGCTGGAGCTTTACTTTGGACTTTACTTCAGACTTTCGAGATAAGGCATGGAAACAGGCCCTTCGGCCCACCGACCAGCAATCACCCCGTACACTTGTCCTATCCTACACACCAGGGAGAATTTACAAATTACAGAACCTGCACATCTTTGGATTGTGGGAGGTAATTAAGGGCAGCACAGTGGCGCAGCGGTAGAGTTGCTCCCTTACAGCGAATGCAGCACCGGAGACCCGGGTTCGATCCCGACTACGAGCGCTGTCTGTACGGAGTTTATACATTCTCCCCCCGTGACCTGCGTGGGTTTTCTCCCAGATCTTCGGTTTCCTCCCACATTTCAAAGACATACAGGTTTGTCAGTTAATTGGCTTGGTCAATGTAAAAATTGTCCCCAGTGTTTGTAGGGTAGTGCTAATGTGCGGGGATCGCTGGTCGGCGCGGACCCGATGGGCCGAAGGGCCTGTTTCCACGCTGTACCTCCAAGCTAAACTAAAATGGGAGCACCCGGAGAAAAGCCGCAAGGTCAGGGGGAGAATGTACAAACTCCATGCAGACAGCACCCGTAGTCAGGATCGAACCCGTATCTCCGGCGCCACTCTGCTGCCTCATGCACCACCTGGGAGGCCTTTGGTTCTCTTTCACCTTCTTAAAAGTCTTCTTAAAACCTCTATTAACCACAGGACGGCAGGGTGGCACAGTGGTAGAACTACCCTAGTGTGTGTAGGGCAGTGGTGGTGTGCGGGGATCGCTGGTCGGCGCGGACCTGGTGGGCCGAAGGGCCTGCTTTCGCACTGTATCTCTAAACTAAAGTCTTGATCTCATTTTCCACCTGCCCCAAATACACCATTTCTGCTCAGCAATGATTTTTTTGTCTTTTATATAATTTGCCCCTGAAGGCTGGAATGTCTTGAAAACTTAGTTGGTGCCGTATAAATGGCAGTTACTGTTGTCATTCACAGGGCTGGAAGCAAGGCAAATATTTGGATCTGGAAACAGTTGCAAAGAATGGGTTCAATTCTGTTTCAGAATGATCAGATGGTTGATAGCCCAATTTGAAGAAAATATTTTTTTGTTATCCCCACAGCACCTCAGTTAATGAGGTAATCACTTCATGACAGGCCTGTTTTTGCGTGCGGGAAAGTAAAAATTGGTGCAATATTTCCACAGTATTAATATTGGGGAGAGAGGAGGCAGTCTGCTGTCGGGACACTGCTTCAGGTTTAATGATGCTTTGGTAGTTATAACCTAATTAGATTTTTACAGACTATAATGCCACATGCAAATAAAAAGAGAAATCATTTCAAGGGCATGACATCCAATTACTGGAGCAGGAAGCTTCTTAACACCAGAGGAATAACCATATAACCATATAACAATTACAGCACGGAAACAGGCCTTCTCGGCCCTTCCAGTCCGTGCCGACCATTTATTTTCCCCTCGTCCCATCTACCTGCACTCAGACCATACCCCTCCATTCCCTTCCCGTCCATATACCTATCCACTTTACTTTTAAATGTTAAAATCGATCCTGCCTCCACCACTTCTGCAGGAAGATCATTCCACACAGCCACCACTCTCTGAGTGAAAAAGTTCCCCCTCATGTTACCGTTAAACTTCTGTCCCTTAATTCTCATGTCATGCCCTCTTGTTTGAATCTTCCCTACCCTCAATGGGAAAAGCTTATCCACGTCAACTCTGTCTATCCCTTTCATCATTTTAAAGACCTCAATCAAGTCCCCCCTTAACCTTCTGCGCTCCAAAGAATAAAGACCTAACTTGTTCAGCCTTTCTCTGTAACTTAGACTGCGCAATGACACTAGCTTTAATCCCATCTCCGCACAGATAGACTGTACCTACATGCTGCCTGTACTCACGGCAAAACACACTTCAAAACACACATGGAGCGCAAGAACATTCTCATCGGCGTTTCCAGTGGTGGCAAAGTCCAGGACCAGAGGGCACGGCCACAGAATAAAAAGGACCTAGCTTTAGAACGGAGATGAGGAGGGATTTCTTTAGCCAGAGGGTGGTGAGCCTGTGGGGTTCGATTGCCACCTTGACTGGAGAATCATGGACTAATGGCGAGGCGTTAGGTGCGGAATTTAAATCCAGTTTAATGAAATAAATCTTATGGCTGGGCCTGGAAGGTGTTGCCGGGTGTGTGGTGATGAGGGCAGCTACGAGAGGGGCATTGAAGAGACTTTTAGATAGACTCTTGGATACGCGGGGAACAGGGGGATGTGGATCGTGTGCAGGCAGATGAGAGTTAGTCTCGGCATCGTGATCGGCACAGACGTCGTGGGCCGAAGGGCCTGTTCCTGTTCAATTCAATTCAATTAACTTTATTTTTCCGTTAGCAACTTTGGTTTCTGCAGCCATACAACTAAAAAAAACAATTTTACACGACACACAACCAACTCAATTCACACAGACATCCATCACAGTGAATCTCCTCCTCACTGTGATGGAAGGCAAAGTCTTGTCTCTCCCCATCCTCTCCTGATGTCAAAGCCCCCGGCAGGCGCTTAAGGCCGCGCTGGCAATGTAAGGCCCTGCTCCGGGTCCTAATGTTGGAGCCCCCAGCAGGCGATGGCAAGTCCCGCGGCCGTTAAAGCCGCGCCGGCGATGTCAGGCCCCGCTCCGGATCATTTTCAACCCCGCAACTCGGGCGGGAGAAGCTGCCGCCGCGGGAGCTCCGAAAAGCGGTCTCCCACCAGGAACCCGCGAGCTCCCGATGTCACCGTCCACAGGCCTGCACCTGGAGCCTCCAAAGCTCCGAAGTCCGGTCGCAGCCGCGCGCCACCACAGCTCCCCACGCTCCGAGGCCGACCAGCCCCGCGATGGTAAGTCCGCAGGCTCCGCGACTGGAGACCCCCAGGTCGTTCGGGTTGGAGGCCGCTCCACGGTGCTAGGCCCCAACGACAACGGACACCCGACAGGGAAAAGGTCGGGTCCCCCATACAGGGAAGAGATTTAAAAGTTTCCCCCACCCCCCGCCCCCCACATATACACAGTTAAAAACAATATTAAAACCACAGCAAACTACACATTGAACAGCACAAAAATATTGAAAAAGGACAGACGGACTGTAGGGGCTGCTGCCGTGAGGCACTGCCATTTTTAACACCTATGCTGTACTGTTCTGCGTTCTGTGTTCTCAGTCTGGAATTAATCCTGATACAAGTATGTAAATTCCTCGTATGTTGCAAAATGTACTTGGCTAATAAAGTATTATTGTGATTGTGAATGGGAAATTAAGGTAGATGGTCAAAATCCTTTTCCCAGAATGGAAAAATACTAGACGGCATAGCTTTAAGGTGAGAGGGGCAAAGTTTAAAGGATATGTCCGGATTTTAATGGGGTTGTCAAGCTGAGAGCATGTAAGAATTTCTTTAGTCAGTTGCCGGTACATACAGTATGACAATTAAACTCGCTTGACAATTCATCCAAATGCTTGAGAGTGCCCAGTCTGCCGAATGCATCGAAGCGATCTACAGGAGTCGCTGTCTCCAAAAGGCAGCCAGCATCATCAGAGACCCTCAACGCCCTGGCCGCGCTCTCATTTCACTCCTGTCATGGGGAAGAAGGTATAGTGTGAACGAGGGTCTCGACCCGAAACGTCACCCAGTCCTTCTCTCCGGAGATGCCGCCTGTCCCGCTGAGATACTCCAGCTCTTTGCGTCTATCTTCGGTTTAAACCAGCATCTGCAGCTCCTCCTGACGCAGAAGGTATCGGAGCCTGAAAACTGTATCGCCCGGGTTCAGGGGCAGCTTCTTCCCAACAACCACCCAGCTGTTGAACACTGGAGGGCAGGGTCGAAGATGTCTTGGTCGGGTTGGTGCAGGGCCTGGCCAAGCTGGCCATCCGCGAGTCACGGCGCCGGGCGCAAGAGGGCTCTGTCCGAGCCGGCTGCTTGCCCCTTTCCCGCGGTTGCATCCGCGCCCAGCTGTGGTTGGAAAGGGACTACGCCCTGTTCACGGGCACCCTGGGGGATTTCCGGGGCCGTTGGGCACCGCAGCGGGTTGAATGCTTCCTCAATAAGGATTGTAACATAGTTGTATAGTAGTTTATTTAGGGTATTTGTTTGTATTGTGTTATGGTGGTTAGTTCTGTTTTTTTTTATTGTAGTGTAAATATTATTTTTAATAATTAAATACATTTTTTGATTAAGAAAAAAGCTGTTGAACACTGCAACCTCCAACTAAGCCCTGAATTACAAACTTGCTCTCAGGACCTGGGGCTTTCTTTGTCTTTGCATTATATTGTTTTTTAATATATACCGTATATATTGAAATTATTGTTGTTGTTTACTAGAATATGGAACAGCACAGCATAGGAACCGGCCTGCAACGTCTGTGGTGAGATATGACCTTTGGCCCACCAAGTCCGTGCCGACCAGCGAGCCCCGCACATTAACACTAGCCTACACACAATAGGGACACACTAGGCTAATCTCGGATAGCCCTTGCTTTCCCTCTCCATCCCTTTCCCCTTCCCAGTTCTCCCACCAGTCTTACTGTCTCCGCCTACAGTCTATCTTTGTCCAGCCCACTCCCCTGACATCAGTCTGAAGAAGGGTCTCGACCCGAAACGTCGCCCATTCCTTCTCTCCAGAGATGCTGCCTCACCCGCTGAGTTAATCCAGTATGTTGAGTCTACACACTAGGGACAATTTACATCTACCAAGCCAATTAACCTACATACCGGCACGTCTTTGGAGTTTAGAGAGTTTAGAGAGATACAGCGCGGAAACTGGCCCTTCGGCCCACCTGGTCCGCGTCAGCCAGCGATCCCCGCACATTAACACCATCCTACACCCACTAGGGACAATATTTAATATTTGCCAAGGCAATTAACCTGAGAATTATCTCTGAGAAAACCCACGCAGGTCACGGGGAGAACGTACAAAACTCCGTACAGGCAGCACCTGTAGTCGGGATCGAGCCCGGGTCCCTGGCGCTGTAAGGCAGCGACTTTTCTCTTAATCTTTGACCTTTCTGTAAACTTTGACTTCGACTTTTCCTAAAAAAAAAAATTCTGTCCACCCTCTCTCATGATAATTCCATCCGAAGCTCCAGAGAAAACATTCCACGTCTGCCGAACCTCTCGCTGCAGCTCATATCTGGCTCCCTTCACTAGCCCGTTCCCCTTCAATAAGTTGACATGTGATGAGCGTGCAGTTGGAGTGAAGTTTTTGTGAATATTGATGGGCGCGGATCGTCATCCCCATCTCCCCAACAGTTTGGAAAGCACGCATCCTTCCGAATATCAATTCAAAAGAAAACGTGTGCAATGCTCACAGGCGAAGAAGTAATGCCCTTTGTCTCATGTTATTCTGGCAGTTGTAGACACATTTATACTGTAGATTCTGGTGAAAGACACACAACAAAAGGACATCAAGTGCTGGAGTAACTCGACGGGCAGCATATTCGTTTTTTCTTTTTTTTGTTTTTTTAGTGAGTCTTAAAGTATGTTTTTAATGTCTCTCTGTGTGTCTTGTGTGAGGTGTGGGGGGGTAAGGGGGAAACCGCTTCGGTCACCTCCTCCACGGAGAGGCGACGTTTTCCATGTCGCCTCCCCCATGGCCTCACAGCAAGGATCGGTGCGGCCTTTCCCGGAGACGTGCCCGGGGCTTCAGCTTCAGCAGCGGGCACAGCGAAGACGCTTTCGTCACGGAGCGGGCGAGCCCCTCGCTGGGAGTCGCCGGAGGGGAGCGCTCTGTTCGCTGGTCCGCGGCAGCCTGGAGCCGCGTTCTGCAGAGCTCCAGTTGGCGGCGTCCTGGGCCTGGGGTCCCTTGTTGGGGACCCGGGAGGAGAAGAGCTCTGACCGCCGGTCCGTGGCCTACTTCTACCACAGGCGCGACGGGGATTTAATTGTATATTGTGTGCTCTTTTTCTATTGTACCGCTGCTGGCAAATTCATTTCACTGCACTTTATGTGCAAGTGACGAATAAAACTTGACTTGACTTGAGTTGATCTCTGGAGAACATGTGTAGGTGATGCTTTGGGTAACGACCTTTCGTCTTCAGGTCACAAGCCAAAATATCACCTATCCATGTTCTCCAGAGATGCTGCTTGACCAGCTGAGTCACTCCAGCACTTTGTGTCTTTAAAAAAAAAATATTCTACAAGCAGGCATCATGGACAAATGAACCATTCGTGGAAGAACAAAATCCTGGAATAACTCAGCGTGTCAGGCAGCATCTCCGGAGAAAAGGAATAGGTGACTTTTCGGGCCGAGACCTTTCTTCAGACCCTATCTTCTTTGGTCTGAAGAAGGGTCTCGACCCGACACATCATCCATTCCTGCCTGATCCACTGAGTTTTTGCAGCAGTTTGTGTCTATCCCTTCCATTGACTCAATTTACAGTATCCTAGGACGGAAATTGGTCTGCCAACAGTCATAAAACACAACAAGATGCATGAGATTAAAGTGACGAGTGGAAAGTCCGGGATTGGGGATGTTCAAAGATTGTGGGGGGGGGGGGGGGGGGAGGAGGGGAGTCAGTCTACCCCACGACAGAAGGGGGGTGTTTCTGACCTGTCTGCGGAGTGGTCTTTCGGGAGCGATTTGACGTGGTCAAACCTGTTTGCGTAATCACCTGCTCCCAGGCCAGTCACTGTCAGCTCGCTGTCTAATCCTAGCGTGGGCTTTTGAGGTCTTTCCAGCGGCTGTAAAAAGACTTCTGCTCGCGGCCACTGGACCGTGAAAAGCTTCAAGCTGTTGAGGAGAATAAATGTCGGGAGAGGGGCAGGGCAGCTTCGTGTGGGAGCCGTGTGCAGAGCACGTTTCACTCCATGAAACATGACAAAGGTGATAAACCTGAGAGACACCACATCATGATATTAGGTCATTATTCCTTTGGAGAGCAGCAGGAGGCTTATGGACCTGTCCCACTCGGGCGATTTTTCAGCGGGACAGGCCCTTAACACTATCCTACACACACTAGGGACAATTAACACATTTTTTACCAAAGCCAATTGATTTACAAAACTGTACGCCTTTCGAGTGTGGGAGGAAACCGCAATCGCACGCAGGTCACGGGGAGAACGTACAAACTCCATACACAGACAGCGCCAGTGGTCAGGATCGAACCCGGGTCTCTGGCGCTGAAGCCGCCCAATATTTTTGGAGATTTGCAGGTTTGGAGGATACTGGATTGCATTTCAATCCAGTAAACTGCTGTATTCTGGATAGCATTACATTAATCAACTGTTATTGGGGCTGAACACATCCAGGCAAGTGGAGAGGTTTGGAGAGCGAAGGACAGGGTAAGGAGCCCCACAGAAGGTTCTGGAAGAAAAATGACAGTTTTTGAAATTGCGATGATGCTGACCACAAATTAAATGCATTTATTAATTGTGTTGTTTAGTTTAGAGATACAGCGCAGAAACAGGCCCTTCGGCCCACCGAGACCGTGCCAACCAGTGATCCCCGCACACTAACACTGTCCTACACACTCTAGGGACAATTTTATCGAAGTTAATTAATCTACAAACCTGTATAATTTTTGGAGTGTCGGAGGAAACCGGAGCGCCCGGAGAAAACCCACGCTGGTCACGGGGTGAACGTGCGACAGACAGCTCCCGTAGTCGGGATCGAACCCGGGTCTCTGGCGATGTGAGGCAGCAACTCTACCGCTGCGCCACCGTGCCGCCCATCCTCTTTATTTATTATTGCACCCAAGTCTTAGGAGGGAGAGGTGAGCCACGACCTTCAGAGGCAGGAGTTAGCAAATATGGCAGCACTGTTGCTGCGTTGAACAGCTTGGCTGGAGGTACAGCCCGTTCTAGAGTGCTGCTCCTCAGTACTACAGCTGGGAGGCTGTCTGATCCCATTGCATTCCAGGTGCTCCTCGGACCAAGATGGCGCCCAAACCCAGGTGACTCTTTGTGTGCTCGTCACAGAAGTGAATCTGCAATCACGCATTGCAATCGCTCCACTCTATTAGTTCATGTTATTCCCTTTATCATGTATCTGTACACTCTGAACGATCCATTGTAATCATGTCTTGTATTTCCACTGATTGGTTATGGTAGGGATGTTACAAAACTTACCTTCAGCGGCGCTGCAGTTCTGTCACTGGCCGTGTGCGCGACTTTGGCGCCTTTGGGAGGGGGGCGGGTTTAAAATGCCATTTTTCTCCAGCCTGTTCAAATCGATTTTCGTCAGGCTGGTTAGCTGCTGAAGAATAATCGCTCCGACATCGGTTTTATTAAATTTTTTTATAACTGCACTGGATAATTTAATAGCAGGAATAAATTAAAATGCATCTTCTAAAGCCATCAACGCCGACAACGGGGACGGATTTCACGTGCGGTACAGGTAAAAGAAAGCCGTTTATTTTACATATAAACGTGCTTCTTAGGATGCCTTTAATCAAAATTTCACGTTGCGAAAAGGTGATTATGTAAATATACGAACCGGCAGTATTTTTCCTGACGATATGGGGTTTGAATTCACTGAAACCGCAACGTTCCAAACGATCCACAAAATCCAACTCACAAGACGATTTAAATGGCCATTAATTTACGGGAATTAAACACTAAATTCCTTCCATTTGGCCTATAAATTCATGACAATGAGATTTAAAATCATGTTATATTGTGAATTCTTGTGCGAATGTTATTTGGACACTTAGGCTATTTAAAAATGTTAACCTTTTCTTCAGAAATGGATAGATGTTTAGATCTAGTAATTGAATTTTGTAATTAGCTACAATTAGGTAACTAACTAATTATATGCTTTAATTTCAGGTCATCCAAATAAGATTGTTTCATATTTGTTTCAGAATGCTCCAATCTATAATAACTGAACATTTCATTCAGTTCTCTTAATTTTAAGAAAGTTATAGGCTTTTGACTGTCCTCGATCACAACCTTTGTGTTAAGTCAATGGAAAAGCAATAGTGAACAAGATGCTCATTTCTGAGTATGAAAACTTTTTTAATGCTGAAGATATGAAAGTGAATTGGGTGTCAAATTAAACTATTTTTTATGCTTTATTTGATGGGATAAATTGCAGACTTGATTTTTTAAATCCCAAAATGTTGTAACATTGCTAGTTATGGGCCTGTCCCACCTTTTATGAGGTAATTCACAAATTCTCCTGAGTTTTCCCCTTGATTCGCAGAATGTTTGTAACGAGTCCGTAGGAGGTTGTAGGAGTCCGAAGATATATCGTAGCGGCTCATTGTGCCCGCTGAAGGTACTCGTGGCATCAGGTAAGTCAGGACGTTTTTTCCAGCCCGATAAAAAAAGGCCACGAGTAAAAATATGGTTGGGATCAAAGAAATTTTTACTCATAAAGAGGGCATTGAAATAGTCGTGGGAATTCATAGACATACACGTAGGAGTTCGTAGTAGTTCGTGAACATAGTCGTGGAAGGTCGTAGGAGTTCGTAGATTACCACGATCTTGATTTTTTTTTAAAGTCCTTTAAGCTCGGCAGAGGTTTTGAATTAAGTCGTGAAAGTGGGACAGGCCCTTTTCTTGGTTCTTGGATCTTGGTTACTTGGTTCTCCAAAATATTCCAACTGGAATTTAAACTGGAGGTGATGAAGGGAGGGGTTTAGCCAGAGAGGGTTATTGGGAAGAAAGTGCCACTTTAAATTTAGTTGCATCTGGCTGGGCAACCGTGGCTTGGTGGAGATTATTCCATGCTTTAATAGTGCGTGGAAAGAACGAATTGCTGTACACATCTGTCTTTGAGGCTGGGACCACAAATTGGATCGAATGCCCTCGTCTGCTCCTAATTGGTTTGGGGTTGGTGTAGGTCTTGTGATCTATGTCTAGCTGACCATTTAACATTTTGTAAAAATGTTATGGATGTCATTGATGTAAAGCAAAAATAGGTGTGGGCCAAGTACTGTGCCCTGGGGTGTACCACTCAACACTGGGTGCCAATTGGAGCTCTTTCCGTTCACACACACGCGCTGAAGACGTTTTGTCAGGAAACTGGAAATCCATCGTTTCGTGTTGGAACGAATACCGTAGAGTCAAGCTTCCGAAGCAGTCTCTGGTGTGGGATGACATCAAATGCTTTAGAAAAGTCCAGTACAATTAATCCATGATGACGTTACTGTCAAGGAGCTTGGACAGGTAATTTGTTGTCAGGATAAGCTGAGACTCGCTTAGCGAGACTTTAGCACGCAACAAAAAAATTTTCACTGTACCTCCATACACGTGACAATAAACTAAACTCAAAACTCAAACATCCTCCCTGTATCCACGTGGGTTTGCTCCGGGCGCTCAGTTTCCTCCCACGCCCCACAGACGTGGACGTTAATTGGCATCTGTCAATTGTCCCCAGAGCGTAGGATGCGATAGTGATAGGTCTGGTGTACATGTGATCGATGTTCGGCATGGACTTGGTGGGCCGAAGGGCCTGTTTCCGCACTGCATCTCCAAAAACCACAACTAAAACTAATTTCAAAAGGAATGACCCAGCGTTACTATGTTTAAGAAAAAACTGCAGATGCTGGAAAAATTGATGGTCGACAAAAATGCTGGAGAAACTCAGCGGGTGAGGCAGCATCGAAGGGTCTCGACCAGAAACATTGCCTATTTCTTTCGCTCCGTCGATGCTGCCTCACCCGCTGAGTTTCTCCAGCATTTTTGTCTACCCGGTATTAATAGAAACATAGAAAAATAGAAAATAGGTGCAGGAGTAGGCCATTCGGCCCTTCGAGCCTGCACCGCCATTCAATGTGATCATGGCTGATCATCCAACTCAGTATCCCGTACCTGCCTTCTCTCCATACCCCCTGATCCCTTTAGCCACAAGTGCCACATCTAACGCCCTCTTAAATATAGCCAATGAACTGGCCTCAACTACCTTCTGTGGCAGAGAATTCCAGAGACTCACCACTCTCTGTGTAAAGAATGTTTTCCTCATTTCGGTCCTAAAGGAATTCCCCCTTATCCTTAGACTGTGACCCCTTGTTCTGGACTCCCCCAACATCGGGAACAATCTTCCAGCATCTAGCTTGTCCAACCCCTTAAGAATTTTGTAGGTTTCTATAAGATCCCCCCTCAATCTTCTAAATTCCATCGAGTACAAACCGAGTCTATCCAATCTTTCCTCATATGAAAGTCCTGACATCCCAGGAATCAGTCTGGTGAATCTTCTCTGTACCCCCTCTATGGCAAGGATGTCTTTCCTCAGATTTGGAGACCAAAACTGTACGCAGTACTCCAGGTGTGGCCTCACCAAAACCCTGTACAACTGCAGTAGAACCTCCCTGCTCCTATACTCAAATCCTTTCGCTATGAATGCTAACATACCATTTGCTTTCTTCACTGCCTGCTGCACCTGCATGCCTACTTTCAATGACTGGTGTACCATGACACCCAGGTCTCGTTGCATCTCCCCCTTACCTAATCTGCCACCATTCAGATAATAGTCTATCCTCATGTTTTTGCCACCAAAGTGGATAACCTCACATTTATCCACATTGTACTGCATCTGCCATGCATCTGCCCATTCACTCAGCCTATCCAAATCACCCTGCAGCCTCCAAGCATCCTCCTCACACCTAACTATACCCCCCAGCTTGGTATCATCTGCAAATTTGGAGATGTTGCATTGAATTCCCTCGTCCAAATCATTAATATATATTGTAAATAGCTGGGGTCCCAGCACTGAGCCTTGCGGCACCCCACTAGTCACTGCCTGCCATTCTGAAAAGGACCCGTTTACTCCTACCCTTTGCCTCCTGTCTGCTAGCCAGTTCTCTATCCACATCAATACTGAACCCCCAATACCGTGTGCTTTAAGTTTGTATGCTAATCTCTTATGCGGGACCTTGTCGAAAGCCTTCTGAAAGTCTAGATATAACACATCCACTGGTTCTCCCTTATCCACTCTACTAGTTACATCCTCGAAAAATTCTATCAGATTTGTCAGACATGATTTACCTTTCGTAAATCCATGCTGACTTTGTCCAATGATTTCACCACTTTCCAAATGCGCTGCTATCCCATCTTTAATAACTGACTCCAGCAGTTTCCCCACTACCGATGTTAGACTAACTGGTCTGTAATTCCCCGCTTTCTCTCTCCCTCCTTTTTTAAAAAGTGGGGTTACATTAGCTACCCTCCAATCCTCAGGAACTACTCCAGAATCTAAGGAATTTTGAAAAATTATCACTAATGCATCCACTATTTCTGTGGCTACCTCCTTGAGTACTCTGGGATGCAGACTATCTGGCCCTGGGGATTTATCGGCCTTCAATCCGTTCAATTTACCCAACACCACCTCCCGGCTAACCTGGATCACAGGCCACAGGGCTTCATGGGCTTTCCACTTTGCCGAGAGAACGGTGAATATTGCAGGAAACACTGCGGGCCAAGTTGCGCACAGCAGCATCTCAGATGTATCGGTAAATATTCAGCATCTTTCATTCAGCCAGGGTCTCCAGACTGCAGAATCACCCTTTCTAAAGCAATACTTTGAGTGAAGGACATCGCCGAGTATAGAATCTTGCTGTGTCTAGTGTCCCAGTTCGCTGACAGCTGATGTCAATAGATCACTGATTTGTGTTGTCTGCAAGTTATTCTTTACGTTTAACTTATTAAAGGGCCTGTCCCACTTTCACGACCTAATTCACGACCTTTTTTACTCGGGGACATTTTTCATCAGGCTAGAAAAACGCCCAGACCTACTTGATGCCAACCTACGACCTACCTACGACCTCCTACGACCTCGTGACGACCATGCTGCGAGCATGAGTCAAGGGCAAACTCGGCAGAGGTCGTGAACCAGGTCATGAAAGTGGGACAGACCTTTTAGGCAGCGGCTTAAACCTGCCCTGGCGGAGTCTGTAATTACTGAACGGCCTTTAAACTTGTAGAGGATCAGCGTTTCAGCATTGAATGCGCGACAAACAACAATATTCATTTTCGTCGAAGGTTAATCTAATCTTATGGCTGTGATGTTAGGGAGACAGTGGGTGGGGAAGGATAGGCATTCAAGCACACTATGTTCTATCCCACAGGAGCTCGAAGGACTAAGCACTTCAGCAAAGTACAATCTGTGTTCCATTTCTTATTCATAAGGGGCAGGAAAGAAAGATGGGATGGAGATTCCCACTAAATGGAACTCATAAATCACTGAAGGCAGGGATTTAGCATTGAGGGCAGCCAATACTCCAGGCCAATACCAAGTAAGACAGAGAGTACAGAATATATAATTCACCGAGCGTGTTCGAAAGACTAAAGACAACAAAAATGGCTGAAGGGTTTCTGGGACAGGAACTTCAATCACCTGGCAGGGTCGAAAGGAAAGACTGATTAGTCTACTGATCTTATCTCGTCCGTCTGCGCACTTAAGGGCCTGTCCCACTGTACAAGGTAATTCTCCCGAGTTTTCCCCCGATTCGAAACCGGAGAATGTCCGTAGCGGGTCCGTAGGAAATCATGGACGTCTAGTGGCGGCTCGTACGAGTAAAAAGTAACCATTTTTTTCATCACCAGTATTTTTTTACTCGTGGACATTTTTCACGGTGTTGAAAAAACGTCACGAGTTTAACGGATTTCCCGAATACCTACCGTTACTCGTACGAGCCTCTATGAGCCCTCCACGAACCCCTACGGACCCGCTACGGACATTCTCCGAGTTCGAATCAGGGGAAAACTCAGGAGAACTCTTGAATTACCTCGTACAGTGGGACAGGCCCTTTACCTTGAAGCGCAGTGTCAGAGTGGCGTGAAGGACAACAGCTCGATCCCATGCACGATCCCTTGTACATCTTCCAGGTGAAGGGCCTTTTTGTGTCATGGAGCCACAGAGTGATACAGGAAACAGGTCTGTCGGCCCAACTTTCCCCCACCGACCAACATGTCCCATCTACACTACTCCCACCTGCCTGCGTTTGACCCATATCTCTCTAAACCTGCCCTATCCATGTACCTGTCTAAATGTTTTTTAAACGATGTGATGGCCTCAGGCTCAACTCCCTCCTCCGGCAGCTTGTTCCATGCACCCACCACCCTTTCTGTGAAAAGAATTACTCCTCACATTCCTGTTTAATGTTCCCCCCCCCCCACCTTAAACCTTTGTCCTCTGGTTCCCGATTTCCCTACTCTACCCGATCTATTCCTCTCATGATTTTATACACCTCTATAAGATCAACTCTCATCCTCCTGCGCTCCAAGAGTCCCAGCCTGCTCAACCTCTCCCGAAAGCTCAGGCACTCGAGTCCTGGCAACCTCATCTTAAATCTTCTCTGTACCCTTTCCAGCTTGACAACATCCTTCCCATAACATGGTGCCCAAAACTGACCACAATACACTAAATGCGGCCTCACCAACATCTTATACAACTGCAACATGACCTTCCAATCTCTATACTTAATTGTCTGACTGATGAAATAAGTAAGTAAATTTATTGGCCAAGTATTCACATACAAGGAATTTGCTTTGGTGCTCCGCCCACAAGTAACAACATGACACACAGTGACAGTTACAAATTACTCAGAAAACACTAAACATTAATAATAATAAAACATTAATGATAAAACACCATTGATCAAGCATGTGAACCAACAAAATACCAGATCAAAGGGAGGCTACAGATTTTACTTCGGAGTCACATGAGTGACTACGTGAAGACCCCGCCAGCACGCATGCGCGACATATCGTCGAACACATTGCGAAGCGGCAGGCAGGAGGAGCGCCGCTCCTCCAGCGTAAGTTTAAAAACGGCCCGCAGGTAAGTACTTACCGTTCGTGAGGTCGTTGTCGGCTCTGTACTGTTTGCATTAGAGAGCGCACCAACATGGAGTCCAGGACAAAGTCCAAACGAGCCGCTGCTGAGGACCGCGAAGGAGGCAGCCAGCAGCGGTCGAGTTCTCAAGAGCTGCTGATTCAAACTGCAGCACCCGACTTCCTGCCGCTACAGCCCACAGGTGCTCCTCGGACTGGCGGCAAAACCACCCGGAAGTCGGGCTGGTCCGCTGACTCGGCCGAGTCCGGACTGGAGGACACCCCGCTCGCGGGAAGCGACGGCGCTCGACTATCCCGCATGGAGCGGATGGTGGAGCAGTTGCTCCAACGTGACCTGCTGCAGCAGGGGTATGGTCACAGTGGGTCTCTGAGCAGACCCACGGCAGCATCCTTTTCAGGACTGCCAAATGTCTCACCCTCCTTGCAGGGGAGCATTAGGAGTCAGAACTGGACTGACTCTGAAGAGGGGAGCATGGCTGAAGATACACCTATGCAAGGGGTACCAGAAGAGGAGCTATTGGGAATAGTCACAAAATTTGCGATGCCTACCCAAAAAGGGCTGCCGTTGCATCCAAAGTTGGCAGCCAGTATCAACTACATGGCAACTAACCAACTTCAAGAACAAGCCATTAATGACACGGCAGCCAAATACTTAGCTCCGGAGAATTGTGTCTCCCTCAACGTGCCTGCTGTTAACAACCCCATTTGGGGTCACATGAGCCCTGGCATCAGGAGCCAGGAAGTGAAACTCCTGAAGGTCCTTAAACTACTGGCTGCTGGAATTACGGCCGTTGCCAGGTCAGTGGATGGAGTGGAAATGCCGGAGGAGCTACAGGATGCTCTAGCTCTCCTATGTAACACTCAGCATCAGATAAACAGTTACAGGAAGAGTGTCATCCGGCCTGCACTGAACTTTGGAACTTTAGTCATCGCCCTTCAGGTGGCCACTATTGTCACACCTTGGTTGTGCAAGCAAAAAAATTCTGCTGTGACTTGACAATAAAGTATTCAATTCCATTCAATCCCACATGATGAAAGTCCCATTGAATGACAACTTGTGAAAGCATCCACTCCATAAAGCGAAGCCTGATTCAATATTCGAGTTGAGACAAAATGAAAAATGCAGGCGTGTGAAACAGAAAGCAATCCATGCAATGCAGAGCAGAGCTGTGGCCATGGGCACCCACCCGAAACATTCACTTGTCTGTCTCTCTCTTGGCATCCGTAACTCTACCTTACAACTCCAATCTTTCTGTTAACTGTTTCAACACTGGCCCCGGAGCCGGGGGAAAGGGTTGCGGATCTTGAGCAAGGAGAGTTTCCAAACCCACCTTCTTGCCACTGCCTCTTGTTTACCATCCTGGAGCCCGTATCACTAGACTATTAATCAGAATTAGACTTTATACTTTAGAGATACAGCGTGTAAACAAGTCCTTCGGCCCACCAAGTCCATGCTGACCAGCGATCAGCCTGTACACTAGCGCTGTCCTACACAAAAGAAACATAGCAACATAGAAAATAAGTGCAGGAGTAGGCCATTCGGCCCTTCGAGCCAGCACCGCCATTCAATTCGTTCATGTCTGATCATCTTAAATCAGTGCCCCCCCGTTCCTGCTTTCTCCCCATACCCCTTGATTCCATTAGCCACAAGACCTCTATCTAACTCTCTCTTGAAAACATCCAGTGAATTGGCCTCCACGGCCTTCTGTGGCAGAGAATTCCACAGTGTCATTAACCTACAAAGCTGTACGTGGTTGGAGTGTGGGTGGAAACGGGAGCACCCGGAGGAAACCCGCGTAGTCACGGGGAGAACAAACAAACTCCGTATTGACAGGGTCGAACTCAGGTTTCTGGCGCGGTGAGCTGCAGTGCCGCCTTGAAATGGTGCAGTGGATAAGCCAGTGAGTGGTCCATTATCCAAAGGCTTGGACTTGTCATTGCAACTAATGAGTTCGAATCATGCCATGGCAACAGAGGAATTTAGATTCAAGTCATTAAATCTGGAATAAAATATTAGTTCTAGGTATAGTGTTGCAAACTATTTATAATGGCTTGAGGCCCACCATAAATTGGAGGAGCAGCACCTCATATTTCGCTTGGGTAGTTTACACCCCAGCGGTATGAACATTGCCGTCTCCAATTTCAGGTAGTCCTTGCTTTCTCCTTCTTTCCCCTCCCCTTCCCAGCTCCCCCACAGCCCACTGTCTCCGCCTCTTCCTTTCTTCTTCCCGTCCCCCCCCCCATCCCCACATTAGTCTGAAGAAGGGTCTCGACCCTGAAACGTCACCTATTTCCTTCGCTCCACAGTTGCTGCCTCGCCCGCTGAGTTTCTCCAGCATTTTTGTCTACCTTTGATTTTCCAGCATCTGCATTTCATTCTTAAACATTTATAATGCCTTTGAGATTTACACACAGAATAAATCATTTATGTATAACACTTAATGTATATAAAATTTAGAACAGTACAACTGTTTTGCAACGGTGGTGCAGTGGTAGAGTTGCTGCATGATCGTACCGGAGGCCCGGGTTCATTCCTGACTATGGGAGCTGTCTGTACAGAGTTTGTACGTTCTCCCTGTGACCGTGTGTGACCTTCCCCATGTGTTTCCTCCCACACTCCAAAGACGTACAGGTTTACAAGTTTATTGGCTTCGGTAAAATTGTAAATTGTCCCTGGTGTTAGTGTCGACCCGGACTCGGTGGGCCGAAGGGCGTTTTCCAAACAGTATCTCTCAAGTCGAAAGTCGAGCACAGGAACAGGCCACTCGGCCCACCATGTCTGTGCTGGTTATATTTCCAATTTAAATTGCGCACCTACCATCACAGGGTCTCTATATATATATATATTCCCCCCATTTCTAGCTTGGTCATGTGCTAATTAAATGCCTCTTCAACTAAATGCCACCATTTCATCGACCTCCACCATTTTCCCTGGCAATGGGCTCCCAGCACCCACCACAAACATCTTTCAAAGTGAATCTCCATAAAACTTTCTCCCTCACACCTTCAATCTACGTCCTCTAATATTTAACATTTACATCCTGAGACAAAGATTCTGACTGCGTAGCCTGACCCACGCTCCTCATCATTTTGTAAACCTCTATCAGGTCTCCCCTCAACCTCGGACAGTCCAGAAAAAAATTATCCATTTACAAGTTACAGAGCATTACCTCTGCACCGACCAGCGATCCCCACTCATTAACACTACCCTACACACTCTGGGGACAACTTACACTTATACCAAGTAGACAAACCCGAGCCAATTAACCTACAAACCTGAACGTCTTTGGAGAGTGGGGGGGAAACCAAAGATCTCGGAGAAAACCCACGCAGGTCACGGGGAGAACGTACAAACTCCGTACAGACAGCACCCGTAGTCGGGATCGAACCCGGGCCTCTGGCTCTGCAAGTGCTGTAAGGCAGCGACTCTACCGCTACGCCACCGTGCTTCTGCACCCTTTCCAGGGCCTCCACATCCTTCCTGTAACGCGGTGAACCAAAACCAAGGGACTTGTACCCCAAGATCTCTCTGTACATCAATGTTATAGAGTCATACAGTCATACAGTGTGGAAACGGAAACTTTCGGCACAACTTGCCCACACCATCCAACATGTCCCAGTTACACTAGTCCCAGCTGCCTGCATTTGGCCCATATCCCTCCAAACCTGTCCAATCCATGTACCCGTCTAACTGCTTCTTAAATGTTGGGACAGTCCCTGCCTCAAATACCTCCTATGGCAGCTTGTCCCATACACCCACCACCCTTTGTGTGAAAACGTTACCCTTTAGATTCCTATTAAATCTTTTCCCCTTCACCTCAAACCTATGACCTCTGGTCCTTGATTCCCCTAATCTGGGCAAGAGACTGTGCATCTACCCGATCTATTCCTCTCATGATTTTGTACACTTCTATCAGATCACCCCTTATCCTCCAAGGAATAGAGACCCAACCTATTCAACCTCTGCCTATACCTCAGACCCTCTAGCCCTGGCAACATCCTCGTAAATCTTCTCCGTACCCTTTCCAGCTTGGCAACATCTTTCCTAGAACACGGTACCCTGAACTGAACACAATACTCTAAATGTGGCATCACCAACGTCTTGTACAACTGCGACATGACCTCCCAACTTCTGTACTCAATACTCTGGCTGATGAAGGCCAATGTGCCAAAAGCCTTGTTGGCCACCCGATGTACCTGCAGCTCTTGAGTTCCGAGCAGGTCCATACGGAACAGATAAGCACGGAGTGCTCAAGCTACTGCCACAGAATGTCAAAGTCAAAGTCAAAGTCAAAAGAGTTTATTGTCATGTGTCCCTGACAGGACAATGAAAATCTTTCTTTGCATAGCACAACAGAACAGAGAAGGCATTGACTACAATTCCATACATAAATACACGCATTAATTAATAAATTAATAAAGTGTAAATAACAGATGGAGGGATATTAATGTTCAGAGTTCCGAGCCAGGTTTAATAGCCTGATGGCTGTGGGGAAGTAGCTATTCCTAAACCGGGTTGTTACAGTCTTCAGGCTCCTGTACCTTCTACCCGAAGGTAGCAGGGAGATGAGTGTGTGGCCAGGGTGGTGTGGGTCCTTGATGATGCTGCCAGCCTTTTTGAGGCAGCGACTGCGATAGATCCCCTCGATGGAAGGAAGGTCAGAGCCGATGATGGACTGGGCAATGTTTACTACTTTTTGTAGTCTTTTCCTCTCCAGGGCGCTCAAGTTGCTGAACCAAGCCACGATGCAACCAGTCAGCATGCTCTCTACTGTGCACCTGTAGAAGTTAGAGAGAGTCCTCCTTGACAGACCAACTCTCCGTAATCTTCTCAGGAAGTAGAGGCGCTGATCTTCACAGATCTTCTGTGAAAGGAAAGATCTTCACAGACGTGCACGCCCAGGGATTTGAAGCTCTTGACCCTTTCAACCATCGACCCGTTGATATAAACAGGACTGTGGGTCCCCATCCTACTCCTTCCAAAGTCCACAATCAGTTCCTTGGTTTTGCTGGTGTTGAGGGCCAGGTTGTTGTGCTGGCACCATATGGACAGTTGCTCAATCTCTCTTCTATACTCGGACTCATCCCCATCAGTGATACGTCCCACAACGGTGGTGTCGTCAGCGAACTTGAATGGATGTCACTGATTGAAGCAAACAAACCAAATGATGCTCCCAATGTGAGTTCACAGCATGTCCACACAGAAAGAACAGTATGTTCACAATGTAGGTTTTAGATCATAGAAGACGTCTGTAGCCTCGAGTGAAATCTTATATTATTTGTACTTTTTTCATTATCAGTCATGTCAGTTAATTTCAATAAACTTTTAAAAAGTGTCTCAAAGTGACTTTAGACTTTAGCGATGCAGTGCGGAAACGGGCCCTTCGTCCCACCGAGTCCGCGCCGACCAGCGATCGCCCCGGTACACTGGGGACAATTTTACAACTTACCAAAGCGTATTAACCTGCGACCTGTACGTCTTTGGAAACTTGAGCACCCGGAGAAAACCCACGGGGTCACAGGGAGAATGTATCGTCGGCCCCCTCTCGGTCGTGACTGACCATGGGTGATGCATCCTGGTTGTTGGCCGCTTGCTCCAAACCTCAGCTGGAGCAGCGTGGCTTGTGGCTGAGGAGACCAATATGGGAGTGACAGTCTCTGTGGCAACGGTCACATTAGTGTGTGTGTGGTCTCTGGTCTGTTGAAGTCGCTGCGCTCCTGTCTGCGTGCCCGCTTGTCTCCCGCTGCGTTCAACAGTTTCTCTTCCCCCGTTTTGAGATGTTGGTTCAGGGTACCTCCTCTCCACCTCGTGCGGTCGGCTGCAAGGCTCTCCCGGGACTCCACATCGATGTCGAGCGCCTTCTTATCCCTCTTGCTGACATCCTTGTAACGTAGCTGGGGGCGGCCGATGGTTCTCCTCCCGGATGTCAGCTCTCCATAGAGGATATCTTTTGGAATACGGCCATCCTCCATGCGGTGGACATGGCCCAGCCACCGCAGTCTGCACTGCCTGGGTAGAGTGTACATACTGGGAAGGCCAGCGCGAGTCAGGATCTCGGCGTTAGACGCTCTGTCTTGCCAGGATATGCCCAGGATACGGAGGATGCTTCTCAGGTGGAAGGTGTTGAGTCTTCTCTCCTGCCTGGCATATGTAGTCCATGTCTCACTGCTGTACAGCAGCGTGCTGTTGACACAGGCGTTGCACACTGCTAGCTTTGTCTTCACTGCCAGCTTTGGGTTGGTCCACACTCGAGTTGAGAGGTTGGCGTGAGTTGCAACTGCCTTCCTGATGCTCTTATCAATCTCTGTGTCCAAGGAGAGGTTGTCGGTGATGGTGGAGCCCAGGTACGTGAACTGATGGACGGCATCGAGTTTGTAGTCGTCGATGATGATGATGACAGGCGGTGCCTCTGTATCCTGCCCCAAGACGTTCGTCTTCTTCAGGCTGATGGTCAGCCCGAAGTCCTTGCAAGCCCGATAGAAGCGGTCCATCAGTGACTGTAGTTCCTGCTGGGTGTGGGACACAACTATGGCGTCATCGGCAAACAACATGTGTCTGATGGGACCTTCACATACTTTTGTCTTTGCTCTGAGGCGGGCGAGGTTGAAGAGCCTGCCATCGGATCTAGTACGCAGGTAGATCCCCTCTGTTGCGGTGCTGAAGGCATGTTGCAGGAGCAGAGCGAATCAAATCCCAGAGCGTGGGAGTGAGGACGCAGCCTTGTTTGACGCCACTGCGGATGTCGAAGGGCTCAGAGAAGCTGCCATTGAACTGCACAGTCCCCTTCGTGTTGATGTGGAAGGATTCTATCATGCTCTGCAGGTTTGGTGGGCAGCCGATCTTTGGCAGAGCATTCAATAGGTCATCTCTGCTGGCGAGGTCGAATGCCTTGGTGAGAATGAAAGCAACATACAGGGGCATCCGCTGTTCTCTGCACTTCTCCTGGAGCTGGCGAATGAAGAAGGCCATGTCTACTGTTGACCTCCCAGCTCAGAAACCGCACTGTGACTCTGGGTAGACGCGTTCTGCCAGCTTCAGATGACCCGAGCAAAGACCTTGCCGACGATATTGTGGGGGGAGATGCCTCTGTAGTTGTTGCAGTCGCTTCTCTCGCCCTTGTTCTTGTGGAGGGTAATGATGGTGGCATCCCTCTTGTCCTGCGGTACAGCTACTTCTTGCCAGCACTGGCAGAGGGCTTCATAGAAAGGCAGCAGTAAGGTAGTCTTGCAAGCTTGATCAGGTCGGGGGGAATCCCGTCGCTGCCTGGGGCCTTGCCTGAGGCCAGGCTGTCAATGGCCTTGCTGAGCTCTTCTAACGTCGGCTCTGCATCGAACTCATCCATGGTCGACAGGCACTCGATGGCATCAAGGGCTGAGGGGGACACAGTGTTCTCTCTCGAGTAGAGGTCGGAGCAGTGTTCCACCCATCTCTCCATCAGCTGGCATGCGTCTGTGATTACTTCCCCAGTGGAGGATTTGAGGGGGGCTGTCTTGCTCTGGACTGGTCCTAGTGCCTTCTTAATGCCATCGTACATTGCCCCGATGTTCCCTGTTATGGCGGCCATCATTAAGCTGTGTCCAGTGGTCATTGGCGCAACACCTGGCAGTCTGCTGAACCTTGCTCCTGGCAGCCCTGCAGGTTCTTCTCTTTGGGTGACCGCTTGTACTCAGCTAGGGCTGCGCGTTTGGCTCCGATGACGGGAGTCATCTCGGTCGACTTGTCCTCAAAACGGTCGTGCATCTTCGAGGTCTTCTTCCCAAAGCGAGCCCAGGCTGTCCCGCAGAATTTCCCACTTCTCTGTCGCAGAGTCTCCAGGACACAAGGTGCCAAGTTCTCTCTCAAACGCCTCTGCAAACTGTTGCACGAGGTCTGGTCGGGGCATCTTGCCGACATCGATGCTTCTTGGTACGGAAAAACCAGGGAGAACGTGCAAACTCCGTAAATGCAGCACCCGTGGTCAGGATCAAAGCTTTACTGGACATCATACTATATATTGCATTACTTTCAAGAGAGAGCGAGATAGGGCTCTTAAAGATAGCGGAGTCTGGGGAGAAGGCGGGAACGGGGTACTGATTGGGGATGATCAGCCATGATCACATTGAATGGCGGTGCTGGCTCAAAGGGCCGAATGGCCTACTCCTGCACCTATTGTCTATTGTCTATTATCAGACCCTTATCCCGGATCTGTACACTATAGGCTTTTGTGTCTATCTTTCACATATTCATCACTTCTATGGTTCTCTCTCCATGGATATGGGCTTTCTGTTTCAATCCCATTTTCTTGTCTACCCAATTTTTAAAAAAGATAATTGCTGCCACGATAACTTGGAAAACGTGCCCGTTATCAGACGCTCCCTCTGTTCTCCCCTCCCCGCCAACTCTCCTTAACGTTGACATATTCCTTTTCTAATTTCTCCAGTTCTGTTGAAGTGTCCTTGGCTACGATCGCTCGGCCCATGGATGCTGCTCGAGTGCTGCCCACATTTGCCATTTGCAAATACAGTGTCCACACTCGGGGGAGGGGGTGGGGGGGGGTGGTGTGGGCTGCTGAGGGGTGAGATGAAGGAGAAACGTCTTCGCCTTTGTGATGCTGCACACGGACGAGCTTCAGAAGCTCAAGTCGCTCCATGCAGAGAGAGATGGATTTCTGGAGATTAAGGGAATAAAGGGATGCGGAGACAGAGGATCAGGCAGAGTCAAGATGAAAGGTGGAACTGGTTTGACTTCCACACAATTCCACTGCTCGTGCAGATAGTTCTTGTGATAAAACACGTGTATCGTTGGCCAAGCAATAAATACTGGGCAGCACACGCTCTTGTTCTTTCTCCTTGTCCTTAACATCCACCCAGTGGGGCAAGCGGCCCTTTAAAAGCAAATCCACTTTGATAGTTTAGTTTAGTTTAGTTTAATTTAGAGATACGGCACGGAAACAGGCCTTTCGGCCCACCGAGTCCGCGTCAACCAGCGATCCCCGCACACTAACACTGTCCTACACTCACGAAGCACAATTTTCACCAAGCCAATTAACCTACAAACCTACACACCCCTTTGGAGTGTGGGAGGAAACCGAAGTTCTCGGAGAAAATCCCCGCAGGTCACGGGGAGAACATGCAACCTCCGTACAGGCAGCACCCGTCGTCAGGATCGAACCCAGGTCTCTCGAGCTAGCAACTCTGCGATCCCCGCACACTAACATTGTCCTACACACCAGGGGAAATTTAGAATTATACCAACTCAATTAGGCTACAAACCCTGTACGTCTATGGAGTGTGGGGGGAAACCGGCGATCCCGGAGTAAACCCACATGTGTCACGGGGCGAACGTGCAAACTCCGTACAGACAGCACCCATAGTCAGGATTTAACCCAGGCCTCTGGCGCTGTGAGGCAGGAACTCTACCGCTGCGCCACTGTGCCACCCACTTTTCTTTAAACCATCCATTTATTTTCTCATTTCTCCAGATCGGATGAAGATTCCTTGGCTCAGATGTCTTTCCTCATGGATACCGCTCGACCTGCTGGGCCCTCCCCACACGTATAACACTATTTGTGTTACAGTGCCAGACTCAGGGGGGTCTTAAGGCGGCCTGAATAGTGCTGTAGGCCTTCCACACTGGAGGGGAGTCCGATTTAGTTTAGTTTACTATTGTCACAGGGCAGTTTCTTCCCAGCTGTAATCAAGCAACTGAACCACCCTTTCACCATCTAGAGAGCAGTTCTGATTCATCTACCTGATTGGAGACCTTCAAACAATCTTTAATCGGACTTTACTGGACTTTACGTTCCATTAACCCGGTTCCGTGGTTTTTTTTATGGGTCGCATCTCCGGTCCCTCTGCGGCCTCCCATCGCTGGAGTTGGAGGCCTCCTCGGACTGACTTGAACCCCACCTCGGGGCGTGGACTTAACATCGGAGTTGATCCCTTGCCTGAGATCGCTCCAACGCCTGTGGACTTACGATTAAGAGCTCGCAGTCTCGGGAGAGGCCGAGTCGGGAAGCTCCACCGAGGCAGAGGCTCGACCAGCCCCGATTCGAGGTCCGATCGCCGGCTGGGGAAGCTGACATCCCCCCCCCCCCGATGCAGGAGCTGATCACCCCGATGCGGAGGGCCCAAAGGCCGTCGGCTACAGGAGTCAAGATTGTCCCATCAACGGAGGGCTCGAGGCCCCCGACCACGGGAGAACAAAGAAGGGAAGAGATTTGAACTTTTTTACGCCTTCCATCACAGTGAGGAATGTGGAGGAGTCACTGTGGTGGATATTTATGTTAAAATGTATTTTGTGTGTTCCGTTGCTTTTTATTATATGACTGACTTGGCAAATGAAATTCCTCGTACGTTGCAAAACATAATTGGCTTATAAAGTATTATTGCGATTGTGATTGTGATCCTAGATCAGTCCACTGTGGATGGTTCCCTTGCCTGATAACAGCAGGGAAGAAACAGTTCCTGAATCTGTTGTGTGTGTTTTCAAACATCAATTTGACGATCTGTGCCGAACATGATGCCAAGTTATACTAATCTCTGCTTGTAAATGATCCATATCTTTCCATTCCCTGCATACTCATGTTCCCATCTAAAAGCCTCTTAAATGTTACTACCTCCTGACAATGCGTTCCAGGCACCCACAGCCCTCTGTTAACAAACTTGGACCCCACATTTCAAAGTTGTAGAGTCTGTAGAAAAAGGCCCTTCGGCCCAACTTGCCCACAACCAGCCAACATATCCCATCTACACTAGCCCCACCTGCCTGTGTTTTGCTCATTTCCCTCTAATCGTGTCCTATCCATATACCTGTCCAAATGTTTCTTCAACGCTGCAACAGACAATAGACAATAGACAATAGGTGCAGGAGTAGGCCATTCAGCCCTTCGAACGAGCACCGCCATTCAATGTGATCATGGCTGATCAGCACCCCGTTCCCGCCTTCTCCCCATATCCCCCGACTCCGCTATCTTGAAGAGCCCTATCTAGCTCTCTCATGAAAGTATCCAGAGAACCGGCCTCCACCGCCCTCTGAGGCAGAGGATTCCACAGACTCACAACTCTCTGTGAGAAAAAGTGTTTCCTCGTCTGCATTCTAAATGGCTTACCCCTTATTCTTAAACTATCCGTCTCAGCCATGACAGCTCGTTCCATACACCCACCACCCTCTGTGTGAAAAAGTTATCCCTCGGATTCCTATTAAATCTTCACCCCCCTCATCTTAAACCCATGTCCTCTGGTTCTTGATTCCCCTACTTTCGGCAAGAGACTGTGCATCAACCTGACTTATTCCTGTCATGATTTTGTACACCTCTATGAGATCACCCCTCATTCTCCTGTGCTCCATGGAATAGAGACCCAGCGTACTCAACCTCTCCCTGTATCTCAATCTCTTTAAACTTTGCCCCTGTTATTTTAAGGCGATTGCCTCTAGACTCCAGGAACAATTGACAGTGAACAACATCTTGGACCAGGCAACTGGAGGAGATCTCAACCCCTCATGCATCAGCTACAATGTTTGAATGTATGGTTTAGTCTAGTTTAGTTTGGTTCAGAGATACAGCGCGGAAACAGGTCCTTCAGCCCAACGGGTCTGCACCAGCCAGCGATCCCCGCAAACTATCCTACATAAAACTGGTGACAATTTTTCATTTGTAAATTTATTCCCATCCAATTAAACCTGCACCTCTTTGGAGTGTGGGAGGAAACCGAAGATCTCGGAGCAAACCCACGCAGGTCACGGGGAGAACGTACAAACTCCGTACATACGGTACCCGTAGTCAGGATCGGACCTGGGTCACTGGCGCTGTGAGGCAGCAACTCTACCTCTGCGCCACCGTGCTGCCCAAAAACGCCTCCCTATACCTCCAAGCCATAAACCTCCCGCTCACTAAATCTCTAAATCTCCCTCATTGGCCGCTTGGAAGATGAATAAATTGATTAATTCCGCTGACCCTTTAATATAAGGGATACAGCGTGGAAACAGCCCAACGATTCCGCGCCAACCAGCGTTCCCCGTGCATTATCACTATCCCACACACACTAGGGACAATTTACAATTTCACCAAGCCAATTAGCCTTCAAACCCTGTAGGTCTTTGGAATGTGGGAGGAAACCAGAGCTGCTGGAGGAAACCCACGTGGTCACAGGGAGAACGTGCAAACTCCGTGCAGACAGCGCCTGTAGTCAGGAACGAACCCGGGTGTCTGGCGCTGTAAGGCAACAACTCTACCGCTGCGCCACCGTGATGTTTCAGCTCGATGATGCATAAGCGGTACGATGTTTCGTGCAAGATAAAGTCCAGTAAAATCCTATTAAGGATCCTGTGTGATGAGAAGGGACATCATGGGACAACTACGGAATGTAACCTATTGAATGTACGCTGCACATCACAAGCATTTGGTTATTGGTTGCATTGATGAACCAGTGGCCAAAAGACCTGGACTGATCCGGAGATATGAGGGCAGCTGGGGAATTTATATTCAGTTAAAAGGAGATACGGTGGTGCAGCGGTAGAGTTGCTGCCTTACCTTGCTCTAGAGACCTGGGTTCGATCCCGACGACGGGTGCTGTCTGTACGGAGTTTGTACGTTCTCCCCGTGACCTGCATGGATTTTCTCCGAGAACTTTGGTTTCCTTCCACACTCCAAAGACGTTCAGGTTGGTAGGTTAATTGGCTTGGTAAAAATTGGGCTTCGTGTGTGTAGGATAGTGTTAGTGGGCGGGGATCGCTGGTCGGTGCAGGCTCGGTAAGGCCGAAGGGCCTGTTTCCGCGTTGTATCTCCCAATTAAGCTAAACTAAACAATTAAGTAAACTTAGAACTTTGAAAGCTTTGTGTAGCTATTCAACTATGAAAACTTCCGTTTGAAGGTAGTTTGTGTTGGGCAATAAAATGCTGGCCTTGTCAGCAATGCCTCATTACCTACATTTAAAAATGATTAGTCAGTAATCCCAAAGATAGTCATAAAATGCTGGAGTAACTCAGCGGGTCAGGCAGCATCTCTGGAGAGATGGAATAGGTGACGTTTCAGGTCAGAACCCTTCTTCAGACTCAAGAACTGTGTCTGAGGAAGGGTTCCGACCCAAAACATCACCTATTCCTTCTCCCACTGAGCTTTTTGTGTCTATCTTCTGGTTCTGGTTCTGGTTCTGGTTGATTACTGCGCAAACACCTCATCAAGATGACTTGGATAGGCTGGGTGAGTGGGCAAATGTTTGGCAGATGCAGTATAATGTGGGTAAATGTGAGGTTATCCACTTTGGTGGCAAAAACAGGAAAGCAGACTATTATCTAAATGGTGGCCGATTAGGAAAAGGGGAGATGCAGCGCGACCTGGGTGTCATGGTACACCAGTCATTGAAAGTAGGCATGCAGGTGCAGCAGGCAGTGAAGAGCGCGAATGGTATGTTAGCTTTCATAGCAAAAGGATTTGAGTATAGGAGCAGGGAGGTTCTACTTCAGTTGTATAGGGTCTTGGTGAGACCACACCTGGAGTATTGCGTACAGTTCTGGTCTCCAAATCTGAGGAAGGACATTATTGCCATAGAGGGAGTGCAGAGAAGGTTCACTAGACTGATTCCTGGGATGTCAGGACAGTCGTATGAAGAAAGACTGGATTGACTCGGTTTATACTCTCTAGAATTTAAGAGATTGAGAGGGGATCTTATAGAAACTTACAAAATTCTTAAGGGGTTGGACAGGCTAGATGCAGGAAGATTGTTCCCGATGTTGGGGAGGTCCAGGACAAGGGGTCACAGCTTAAGGATAAGGGGGAAATCCTTTAGGACCGAGATGAGAAGGACTTTTTTCACACAGAGAGTGGTGGGTCTCTGGAACTCTCTGCCACAGAGGGTAGTTGAGGCCAGTTCATTGTCTATATTTAAGAGGGAGTTAGATGTGGCCTTTGTGGCTAAGGGGATCAGAGGGTATGGAGAGAAGGCAGGTACGGGATACTGAGTTGGACGATCAGCCATGATCATATGGAATGGCGGTGCAGGATCGAAGGGCCGAATGGCCTACTCCTGCACCTAATTTCTATGTTTCTATCTATCAGTGGTTATCTCTCGCAGGTCGGAGTGGGTAGAGTAGGGATTACATTTTGAAGTGGGCCTTTTTGACCAAGTTGAGGAGATGTATTTGCTCAATCTCCTTTTTAAATGACTTAACCTCGGGAGCAGCTCATGTGTTGGGTGGTAACATATTCTATTCCGTTATCGTCCTTGGGTAAGGGGAATATTGGTAGCAAAGTGAATTAAAATTTACGAGTTGATGATGTAGGGGCCGTTATTTTGTCTTGTTTCACGGCAGTTGGTGCTCTGGGGTGACGGGAGATTTGATGACGTGATCTTGTGAATCTCCTTGTAAATTGCAATAAGTCTTAGCCTCATTCTGCAGAGCTCTAGGGTATCCCATCCGACAGAAGTCAGCATATTATTCACGCTTGATTTGCGCTTGTAGTCATTACATACAAAGCAGGCTGCTCGCCGTTGTACTTTCTCTAGAGTGATCTTGTTGTTGTTGTTGAAAGGATCCCATACGGCTCCACAATACTCCAGTTGGGCCTGACCGAGGACTTGTAGGCATTCTGAATTTTGAGTAGGCCGAGAGTGGGCCTTTCTTTTAAGTAGGCCGAGAGTTCTATTTGCCTTGTTGGACACTTGACTAATATGCGTCACCCAACTTGAATCGTTGCTTAATTCGACTCCTAGATATGGGTGATGGTCGACAGCAAGCAATGTTGTACGCCGGCTACCCATGTTGTATTCCAATAAAAGTGGTTTAATCTTGTGTGTGACATGCATGGTGTAACATTTGGTTGTATTGAATGGCATCTGCCAAGTTTTTCCCCCACTCACAGAGAGCATCCAGATCCTTCTGTAAGGACAAGCTGTCTGCTGGTGCTTTAATCTCTCGATAAATTATGGCATCATCTGTGGAGAGTTATGGAGAGAAGGCAGGTACGGGATACTGAGTTGGATGATCAGCCATGATCACATTGAATGGCGGTGCAGGCTCGAAGGGCCGAATGGCCTACTCCTGCACCTATTTTCTATGTTTCTATGAGTCGAATTCTGGAGGAAACTGCGTTTGGAATGTCATTGATATACAGTAGGAAGAGCAATGGACTCATGACACTCCCCTGTGGTACACCTGATTCATAGAAGTTTCAATAGACGCCTCTCCCTCCAAGAGAACTCGCTGGTGTCTCCTTATCAAAAAGATCTCAATTCATTTTAAGAGGTTACCGTCTATTCCTACATGGTTGAGTTTGTACAGGAGCCACTTATGGGGAACCTTATCAAAAGCCTTACTGATGTCATGTCAGTCTGACCCATGTTATCGAGCGACCTGGCTAGATCATCGATGAGTCCCGCCAGTTGGGTTTCACATGATCGACCCTGTCTAAAGCCGGTTTAAACCAGCATCTGCAGTTCCTTCCTAGGCAACAATCCCATCTGAGTGAGCACCCACCCTCCTTCCTCAATGGCATGAGCCAAGCAATCCTCACCTCATTCACATCGATGCCATTTTGCCTCATGTATTCTCTGTCATTTACTTGGCCTCCGTCCATAAACTCCATGGCCAGGACTCGGCTGGTTGACAGCTCCCAGTGAATTTTAGGCACCTGCAGGGTGAAAACACAAGACGCACAAGAGGCCATTGTCACCGGTGCTACTGAAACAAACGCATCCAACGTTAATAATCTTAGTCTCACACAAGCCCTTACCCTGAATTACATCCCGGTTAAGGGTGGCACAGTGACAGGGCGCCAGAGATCCGGGTTTGATCCTGACTACGGGTGCTGTCTGTACACAGTTTGCACGTTCTCTCTGTGACCATGTGCGTTTTCTCCGGGTGCCCGGGTTTCCTCCACATGCGGGGTTTGCAGGCTAGTTGGCTTCTGTAAATTGTCCCTCCAGTAGGATAGAGCTGGTGTATTGCTGGCCGGCACGGACTCAGTGGGCCGAAGGGCCTGTTTCCATGCTGTTTCGCTAAGCTAAACTGGCTGGAGCCGATCATATGAATATATCTCTCCTGCACCATGACATTTAAGTGCAGATGGATGGTAGACATGTCCGACAGAAGTGGTATAGTCCTATAGTAAGGTCCTAATGGTATGGAGCCTGAAGGGCCTGTTCCACTTATGCTATGTATTTTTTAGGCGACTACAGGCGACTAGGCTGCCGTCACATTGTCGCCGGGGTGCCGCATGTACGGTCGTGAGTCGTCTCCTCAGTCGCTCAAGGGGCCTCAGCGTCTTTCTGGTCGCCGCTGGATTTTCAACATGTTGACACATTTTCGGAGACAGTCGGCGGCAGTGGGCTTGACGCCAATGAGCGTAGCTTGACTTCTCCTGACGTAGGTGCTGTCGTAGTTGTCGCCAGGATGACGTAGGTTGTCGCCGGTGCTGATTTAGTTTTTTTTGTTGTTAAAGTAATGATTCTATTTCAAATTTTCTGAATTAGGGGGGGGTCCAGTCGCTGGTTTTTCGGCGACCTGCTGAGTATGAAAGTCGCCGGCAGTCGCCTACAAATAGTCTAAGTGGGACAAGCGCTTAAAGCTGCAGTTTTAAAGCCAGAGGGCATAGCTTTAAGGTGAGCAGAGGAAAGATTAAAGCAGATATGCAGAGCAAGTTTTCTTGCACGGAGAGTGGTGGGTGCCTGCTGGAGGCGACGGTGGAGGCAAATAGGATAGTGGGATTTAGAGGTTTTTAGGTAGATACAAGGATTATGGAGGGATATGGGTCACAAACAGGTGGAGGAGATTAGTTTAACTTGGGATCATGTTTAGCACAGACCTTGTGGACCGAATGGCCTGTTCCTGTGCTGTACGGTTTTGTGTCCTATGCAGTTGGAAAGTCTGAGAGATCTGACCTGGTCATGCAAACCGTGATAAGGAAGCAAGTTGCTTCAAACTTGAGTATAAAAGTTGGGAGGTCATGTTGCAGTTGCATAAGACTGCATTTAGAATATTGTGTTCAGTTCTGGGCACCATGTTATAGGAAAGATATTTTGAAGCTTGAAAGGGTTCGGAAAAGATTTACAAGGATGTTGCCAGGACTAGAGGGTGCGGGCTATAATGAGAGGTTGAGTAGGTTGGTTCTCTATCCCATGGAGCGCAGGAGGATGAAGGGGGAATCTTATAGAGGTATACAAAATCATGAGGAGAATAGATCGGGTAGATGCACAGTCTTTTACCCAGAGTATGGGAATCGAGGACCAGAGTACATAGGTTCAAGGTGAAGGGGATAGATTTAGTAGGAATCCGAGGGGTATCTTTTTCACACAAAAGGTGGTGGGTGTATGGAGCAAGCTGCCAGAGCAGGTAGTTGAGGCTGGGACTATGCCATCGTTTAAGAAACAGTTGGACAGGTACATGGGTAAGACAGGTTTCGAGGAATATGGACCAAACACAGGCAAGTGAGACTAGTGTAGCTGGGACATTGTTGGCCGGTGTGGGCGAATTCGGCCGAAGGGCCTGTTTCCACACTGTATCACTCTATGACTCTTTCCCAGGAATGACTGGGTTAACGTGTGAGGAGCATTTGAAGGCACTGGGCCTGAACTCGCTGGTGTTTAGAAGGATGGGGGGAGGGGGATCTCATTGAAACTTACTGAACAGTGAAAGCCCTGGATAGAGTGAACGTGGAGAGTCTAAGACGAGTTGGAGAGTCTAGGACTAGAGGTCACAGCCTCAGAATAAAACAACGTGCTTTTAGAAAGGAGATGAGGAGGAATTTCTTTAGTCGGAAGGTGGTGAATCTGTGGAATTCATTGCCACAGACGGCTGTGGAGGCCAAGTCAGTGGATATTTTTAAGGCGTTGATGCGTTAATGTTTACAGATTCTTGATCAGTACGGGTGTCAGGGGTTATGGGGAGAATGAGTTTGAGAGGGAATGATCGATCAGCCATGATTGAATGGGCGAGTCGACTTGATGGGCCGAATGGCCGAATGCTCTGAGAACTTATTGACTTATTAAAAGGGAACAGCTGAGGTGTGGCATCTTGGTCGGCCTGGACAGGTTGGGCCAAAGGGCTTGTTTCCGCGCTGTAGGATTCAATGATGCTGAAAATCTCAAAGCTGTACCTTAAGAAATTTGAAGTGTTTGAACATCTCAGCCACCACCTCCGTGTTGTGTCCTTCTTTCAGGAAGTCCAGCTCTAGTGGCACGTTCTTCTTGGTTTCATCAACCAGCCAGGCAAAGCTGAAGTCAGGGAACAGCCAGGACACACTGTGGACCAGAACCTGTGAACAAACAGGCGGCATTACAGGTCTGGCCTCTCCATAGCAACGTGGGGCCTCATGGCAAACTCTACTCCCCCTGCAATCTATCCAGTACCCCTGATGACACTATTCCCCTTTACCCCCCTACGGCACATTTATTCATTTCTTCAAGGAAGTTTCGAATATGACGAGCATGATCCCAGGAATGATTGGGTTAACATATGATGAGGGTTTGACCTGCACACGCTGGAGTTCAGAGTGGAATTCTCTGCCACAGAAGGCAGTGGAGGCTAATTCACTGGATAGTTTCAAGAGTTAGATTTAACTCTTCGGGCCAACAGAACAAAGGGATATGGGGGAAAAAGCAAGAACCAGGGGCCACAGTTTAAGAATAAGGGGTAATCCATTTAGAACGGAGACGAGGAAACACTTTTTCTCACAGAGAGTGGTGAGTCGGTGGAATTCTCTGCCTCAGAGGGCGGTGGAGGCCGGTTCTCTGGATGCTTTCAAGAGAGAGCTAGATAGGGCTCTTAAAAATAGCAGAGTCAGGGGATATGGGGAGAAGGCAGGAACGGGGTTCTGATTGGGGATGATCAGCCATGATCACATTGAATGGCAGTGCAGGCTCTAAGGGCCGAATGGCCTACTCCTGCACCTATTGTCTATTGTCTATTGTCTATAACAGGGTAATGATTTTGGATGATCAGCCATGATCATATTGAATGGCTCGAAGGGCCGATCCTGCACAAATTTTATGATGTTTCTAAAAGGATGAGGGGGGATCTCAAATGAAGCATACTGAATAGTGAAAGGCCTGGATAGAGTGGATATGGAGAGGATGTTTCCACTAATGGGAGAGTCTAGGACCAGAGGCCTTAGCCTCAGAATTAAAGGACGTACCTTTAGAAAGATGGGGAGGAATTTGTTTAGTCAGAGGGTGGTAAATCTGTGGAATTCATTGCCACAGAAGGCTGTGGAGGCCAGGTCAATGGATATTTTTACAGTGGAGATCAACAAATTCTTGATTAGTACGGGTATCAGGGGTAATGGGGAGAAAGCAGGAGAATAGGGTTGATAGTAGGGTTGCCAACTGTCCCGTATTAGCCGGGACATCCCGTATATTGGGCTAAATTGGTTTGTCCCATGGGGGGGCTGTATTTGACTGCTGCTACTCGGGTCGAGGGGACTGTCGGGTCGGAGCGCCGCGTCCGGCCCCGCCTCATCTGTCCCGACGTAGTGCAGCCCATGGAGTGCAGCAGCAGCAGCAGCAGCGCCTCGCCCGTGGCTCCGTCGGTCGGCAGCCCGGCCAGCTGTCCGACCTTCGGACCCACGCTTACCGCCGGCACCACCACCACCCCTCCTTCTCATGGCCGATCATCTGTTCGTGAGTTGGACGGGGCGCCGGACTTTGCGCGCGATGTTGCCCAGGCCAAAACTCCTCAGCTGGCCCGCTGGCTGGGCTTTGTGTGCAGTCCAGCACCCGGGCCCAACTCATCATTCACCCAGCCACGGCCGAGTTGGTCAACGAATTGCCGTCGGGAATTTGTCCCGTATTTTGACCTTTTGTCCCTTATTTGGAAGTGAGAAAGTTGGCAACCCTAGTTGAGAGGGAAACATAGATCAGACATAATTGAATGGTGGAGTAGACTTGATGGGCCGAATGGCTTAAACATGCTCCTGTAACCTTTGAACCTTTGAGGGATATGGGCCAAATGCGGGCAAATGGGACTTGCGAAGATGGGCCACCTTTGCCGGCATGGACAAGTTGGACTGAAGGGCCTGTCTCCGTGCTGTATCACCCTTTGACCGAGTCACCTTCTCTTTCCTTTTGAATACATAGAGTATGGCCCATTATTCTCTTCTCCTTTATTAACACCAATCAGTCTACAACCCACACTGCCATTCTGAACTTCACTGCTGCAAATAATCTTCATTTCAGTGATGAGTCCGACAAGAAGAAAGGGCCTTGGAGCACCCTTTCACAATGCATCTGTCCACAGAATAATTTGATAAAGAACGTGAAAATCAGTGAATGCTGCAGCAGGAAACCTCTGAGGAATAATGTTTAACAACGTTTAGCAGAGTGCATTTATTTTTGCTGTTGCTTAAATTGCATTTTCAGACGTATTTATTGATTTACATGATATGCTGACAAGATGCAGAGCAGAGAGTGAATTCCAGACACAATAGGAATACGTTGCGATGGTGCGCAAGGTAATTTGAGACTGATTTCCAAACACACAGATCCAGTGGTCACTTTATTTCCCTCAATATTACGGATCTGTTACTTACCACATGCGTTATTCCATTGAAGCTTAATGTACATTTGACAAACAGCCAAACATCATCTGACTTGGCATATCCCAGCCTTCCAGACTCAACAATGGACTCAACAAAGTTCCAGTTCGCCTCCTCTCCTTAAGAGCAAAAGGCCTGGATAGAGTGGATGTGATGTTTTCACTAGTGGGAGAGTCTAGGATCAGACTCCTCATCAAATATTAACAATTAAATGAATATTAAATTATTAAAGTTCAAGCAGACAAGATGGCGCCCACCCCAGGCGACTCTTTGTGATCACAGGCTGGTCACAGAAGTGGAACTGCAATCGCGTGTTACAATCGCTCCAATCTCCACTCCGGGAGACTCACATTATTCCCTTTCTCGTGTACCTCATTGGAGACCCCGGGACTACCTTCGATCGGAATTTACTGGCTTTACCTTGCACTGAACGTTACTCACGTTATTCCCTTTATATCCTGTATCTGTACATTGTAGACGGCTCGATTGTAACCATGTTATTGTCTTTCCGCTGACTGGTTAGCTCTTCACTGCACCTCGGTACACGTGACAATAAACTAATCTCAAACTAAACCTCAACATCCACCATCTTACATTCATCAATGCTTGTAGTACCTCCCAAAGATGATCCTTTATTGCACAAATCTTTGGCTATGGATCTTATCCGTGACTTGATCTCTGTTGAATAACTGAAGGCAGATGATGCTTAACTAAATGTGGTATCAAAGATAAGAATTGGGAGCAATCAAATTTGCAAGTAACTCCAAAACAAACTACTACTGGAGGCTTATGGGCCTATTCCACTAACGCGATTTTTTCGGCGACTGCCGGCACCCGTCATGGGTCGTTGCAGGTCGCCAAAATTGTTCAACATGTTGAAAATCCAGCGGCGACCAGAACAAGGTACGACTCTTTGGGCGACTACTCACGACCATACAGGCTTCACCCCGCGACATGTCGCCAGGGTGTCGCCTGTGTAGTCGTGAGTCGTCTCCTTAGTCACCTAAAGATTTGCAGCGTCTTTCGGGTCGCCGCTGGATTTTCAACATGTTGAACATTTTCGCCGACCTACATCGACCTATGACAGGTGCCGGCAGTCGCAGAAAAAGTCGGGTAAGTCGGACAGGCCCATTAGTGTAATTATTTATCATTGGCTGTAATGAAGAGACCAGTTCTTTTAACAACACCTTGGCACCGTTTCAAGGCAGATGAGAGAAACGATAATGTCACAGGTTTGATTAGAAGGCAATCATTATTTAATTGCCGCCCTTCGATGTCAACTCATATGATTCATATTTATTTCATTTTGATCACTAACTGCGCAATGCGTTACTCTACACAAATAAGTATTGCTGTTAAGACCACAGTGATAAATTGTTGCCATAGAGATTATGGAAGACTCTGCCAGCACATTGATTTGGGGCAATATCTTTTCCTCTTAAAGGTCACGGCTTCATCAATCATTCCTGGCTATTCAGAAATCCAAGACGGCCAAGATTCACAATCCGTTTTATTGCAGCGTGTAATTGTCGAAACTACTCCACACATCACCTAGCGAAGGCATTCCCATGTGGAGCAAAGAGTTGCCCGGCAACGATTTGGCTCTGGCCAACAAGATGGCACGGGCAGGCGGCACGGTGGCGCACCGGAGACACGGGTTCGATCCTGACCTCGGGTGCTGCCTGTATGGAGTTTGCACGTTGTCCCCGTGACCTGCGTGGGTTCTCACCAGGTGCTCCGGTTTCCTCCCACACTCCAAAGACGTGCAGTTTTGTAGGTTAATTGGCTTTGTTCAAAATGTGTAAAATTGGCCCCAGTGGTTGAAGAATGGTGTTAGTGTGCAGGGATGGCTGATCGGCGCGGATTCGGTGGGCCGGTGGTCTGTTTCCATGCTGTATCATTCAACTACATTCCACCCAGGTGGGAGATGTTAATGTTGCCTGTGCGGTGTTTAAAGAGAGACAGCTGAGTATCTCCTGGTGTCAAAGCCAACAGGTGATCTGATCTCAAGCCTCAGCCCCAATACTGCTGCGGATAATGCACACCAAGGGATCCGGGAGATCCTGCATTCTTGCTTAGAAGGTTAAATGGATGTCCTTTCGTACGTTCAGAAGTTCTAGGAGCAAATTAGGCCATTTGGCCCATCAAGCCTACCCACACTGGGGACAATTTTACAATCATGACAGATCTATCTTTCCCTCTCAACCTCATTCTCCTGCCTTCTCCCCATCGCCCCTGACACCCTTACTATTCAAGAATCTGTCAATCTCTGCCTTAAAAATATCCATTGACGGCCTCCACAGCCGTCGGTGTAATGAATTCTACAGATTCACCACCCTCTGACTAAAGAAATTCCACCTCATCACCTTTCTAAAGGTACGTCTCATGCTGACCCATCTAAATTAGTCCCATTTGCCTGCGTTGCTCCATATTCCTCCAAACCTCTCCAACCTATTCCGATCCTTTCCTATCCATGCATCAATCCAGATGTGAATTGACTGTCACACCAAAAAAAAAGAAAAAAGGAAAAATAACTAACACGCTGCTGGCAGGGCAGCCATCTTGCAGCGCCCCCACCGACGTCCGCATCAGCTTCAATGTTCCACACCACCATTCAATGTGATCATGGCTGATCATCCCCAATCATACCCCTATCCTGCCTTCTCCAATCAGTACCCCGTTTCTGCCTTCTTCAATCAGTACCCCGTTTCTGCTTTCTCCCCATATCCCCTGACTCCGTTATCTTTAAGAGCCCTATCGAGCTCTCTCCTGAAAGTATCTAGGGAACCGGCCTCCACCGCCCTCTGAGGCAGAGAGTTCCACAGAGTGCTACCCAGTCAGTGGAATGACAATACAAGATTACAATCGAGCCATTCACAGTGTACAGATACATGATAAGGGAATCATTTTTAGTGCAAAGCCAGTATCTTTCTTAATGTTGGAAAATATCAGCCATGAATCAATCCCAATCACAATAATACTTTGTTAGCCAAAGAATGTTTTGCAACATACGAGGAATTTCATACAAATAAAAAGCAACAGAACACACAAAACACTTTTTACCATAAACATCCACCACAGTGACTCCTCCACATTCCTCTCTGTGATGGAAGGCGAAGAAAAGTTCAGATCTCTTCCCTTTGCTGTACGTAATGGCAGAACATGGACAATGGGCCAAATAGTCTACTCTTACTTCTATTTCTTTTGTTCGAAACAACTAACTTATGAAGGATTACACAAAAGCTGGAGAAACTCAGCGGGTGCAGCAGCATCTAAGGAGCGAAGGAGATAGGCGACATTTCGGGTCGAGACCCTTCTTCAGACCGGTCCGTGATCAGGGAAACGAGAGATATGGTGATGTGGAGAGATAAAGAAGGATAACTTCATAACTTATGGAGGAGTTGCTCCATCTTTTTGTGTCTGTCTTCCAAATTATTGTCACGTGTACCAAGGTACAGTGAAAAGCTTCTGTTACCTGCTATCCAATCAGAGGAAAGACAATACTTGATTACAACCCAGCCATTCACAGTGTACGGTTACATGATTTGGAACAAGGTAAAGCCAGGAACTTTCTTAATGTTGGATATGAAGGGAAACTGATGTGGAGTTAGTGCAGGAAGATGCCTTTGAGGGAGAATATCAGCCATGAATTTACTCAATGGCAGAACACAGACAATGGGCCAAAAAGTCTATCTCTGCTTCTACTTCTTTTGTTCGAAAAACAACTAACTTATGAAGGAGGTAGAGACTAAATGCTGGAGTAACTCAGCGGTTGAGGCGGCATCTCTGGAGAGAAGGAATGGGCGACGTTTCGGGTCGAGAGCCTTCTTCAGACTTCAAACGTCGCCCAATCCTTCTCTTCAGAGATGCTGCCTCACCTGCTGAGATACCCCAGCAATTTGTGTCTACCTTCGATTTACACATATGGCGACTGTCATATGTTGATAGAATGGAGCGGCTGGGCTTGTATACTCTGGAATTTAGTAGGTTGAGAGGGGATCTTATTGAAACACATAAGATTATTATTGTGTTAAAGACGTAGGGTGGAGGAGAACTTCTTCAAAGTCTGAAGAAGGGTCTCGACCCGAAACGTCGCCTATCTCCTTCGCTCCTTAGATGCTGCTGCACCCGCTGAGTTTCTCCAGCCTGTTGTGTACCCTAAGATTATTATTGGTTTGGACACACTAGAGGCAGGAAACATGTTCCCTATGTTGGGGGAGTCCAGAACCAGGGGCCACAGTTTAAGAATAAGTGGTAAGTCATTTAGAACGGAGATGAGGAAAAACTTTTTCACACAGAGAGTTGTGAGTGTGTGGAATTCTCTGCCTCAGAGGCCGGCGGAGGCTGGTTCTCTGGATGCTTTCAAGAGAGAGCTAGGTAGAGCTCTTAGGGATAGTGGAGTTAAGGGATGTGGAGAGAAGGCAGGAACGGGGTACTGGTTGTGGATGATTAGCCATGATCACATTGAATGACGGTGCTGGCACGAAGGGCCGAATGGCCTACTCCTGCACCTATTGTGTATTGTCTAAACCAGCATCTGCAGCTCTTTATTACACATAACCTATGAAGGAGTCACCCCAGCTGTGCCTGCCTACTAACTTCTGAGGGAGGTGCTACCAGGTTGAATTCCAGTCCTTTCTTTGCTCCGCTTCAGAGAATTACACGGGATTTGGAGATTTTCCTTTAGAAGTGCGATCTTCAAGGGAGAAATTAAAAAGCACCACGACACGGTCTTTGAATCATGCAAGCTGTGTAAAACTGCCAGAGTACAAAGACGCAACTCAGCGAGTGGCTGTCTGAAGACTGCACTGATTTCTATCTGTTTCCAGCACGCCGTTTTAGAAATTTTGCATTTTAAACATATGTTTCAATAAAAATCCAAATTCCTGACATCCCAAGGCATTTAAAAATAATTGTTTTGCAACCAACTGGTTTGGGAATACTGTTTAAATGTTGAGATAGGATCACAAAAAATAAATGTATTCTCCATCACAAAGGCACAACAGTTCCTCATGAAACAGTGCAGGTGCTCAAGGTGCTAAACGGTCAACAAAGTGACTGTCATAAAGTTGCAAGAGTGATTCTTGGGCCGAAGAGGGTGAGAGGGCGGGAAGTGGTGAAGGGTAATTGACCAGTCAATTATAACCTGTAGAAACAAGGAACTGCAGATGCTGGTTTATACCAAAGATGGACGCAAAAGAGTGCCGGAGTTTTTCTTTCGCGTGGCGTGCACAGCCTAGAGTTGTTGGACAACTTGCTCTATTTGATCTTCCGTTTGTGCACGTCGAGTTGATTGCATTAGTCGAAACAGGGCGGACCACGCGAAGGTTGCAATCTTCCACCCCAGTGCCGGAGTAACTCAGCGGCTCAGGCAGCGTCTCGGGCGAAAACGGAGGGTGACGTTTCGGGGTCGGGAAGACTTCTTGAAGACTGAAGAACTGTCCCGGCCCGAAACGTCACCCATCCTTTTTGGCCAGAGACGCTGCCTGATCCGCTGTGCTACTCCAGCACTTTTAGACAATTACTGTGTGACTTGCACTCTTTTATCTACATAACTGAAAAGATGCAAATTGGGCCAGAGGAACGCGTCTTCAAATCAAAAGCACTGTATTGATAAAGCACTTTTCACAATATCTCCAAACACAACTTACAACCGGTGACATCTCTTGTCTGAAAATTCATGGAACCATATTTTGATAATAGTTTGCATGCCTGAAGAAGGGTCCTGATCCATACTTATTCGATCTTTAGTTTATTGTCACGTGTACCGAGGTACAGTGAAAAGCTTTTGTTGCGTGCTTACCAGTCAGCAGGGAGACTATACATGATTACAATCAAGCCATTTACTGTACATACGCATGCTCAAGGAATAAATGATGCTGTAGGAAGACAATAATGCCCCTGTCCCACTTAGGAAACCTGAACGGAAACCTCCCGGAGGTTTTTGTCAGTTTCGACCATTAGGGAGACTGACAAAAACCTCCAGGAACCTCCGGGAACCGCACAGAAACCCGTGGGTGGGGCGCAAAGTCTCCAGAGGTTTCCGTTCAGGTTTCCTAAGTGGGACAGGGGCATTAAAAGCAATTGTAGTATGTGATTACAGATCTGTTCTCTGTGTTTGTACCCCGAGAGTTGTGAATCTGTGGAATTCTCTGCCACAGAAGGTGGTGGAGGCCAATTCACCTTATCTTTTCAAGAGAGAGTTTGATATAGCTCTTGGGGCTAATGGAATCAAGGGATATGGGGAGAAAGCAGGAACGGGGTTTTGATTTTGGTTGATCAGCCATGATCATAGTGAATGGCGGTGCTGGCACAAAGAGCCGAATGACCTACTCCTGCACGTTTCTATGTTTCCGCGGCAAGCAGGCAAATAGTCGCCCGGGTTGGGGGCCATCTTGGTATTTCCAGCTCCCTCCTCGTATCTGACGTCTCCAGTGGCTTCCTCCGGGTTCTGTGGTCTGCCGAGCCTTCAGACACGTTCCACGTCCATTGAGCGTTTGGGTCTTCCGGGCATGCCCCCCGGCCATGGCACCTCGGGAAGCCCCCAACCTGAAAGTTGGCTTGGGTTGCGTGGATCAAAGGGCCTGTTTCAGCACCGTATGACCTGATCTAAGGGTTAGAGGCTCTCGGCCCGAAAGGTCGCCCATTCCTTCTCTCCAGAGATGCTGCCTGTCCTGCTGAGTTACTCCAGCTTTTTGTGTCTATCTTCGGTTTAAACCAGCGTCTGCAATAGACAATAGACAATTGGTGCAGGAGGAGGCCATTCGGCCCTTAGAGCCAGCACCGCCATTCAATGTGATCATGGCTGATCATCCCCAATCAGTACCCCGCTCCAGCACCTATTTACTATGTTTTCTATGTTTTCTAAGTACCCCCGTTCCTGCCTTCTCCCCATATCCCCTGACTCCGCTATCTTTAAGAGCCCCATCTAGCTCTCTCTTGAAAGTATCCAGAGAAGTCCGACACACCTGATCTAAGGTCATGGCCCCTGTAGGGAACAAAGACCAGCATCGAACAAATAGACTGAACAACCCACCTCTGGGCTCTTTCGTACGACAACAAGGAGGAGTGAATAAGACAAGGCGGAGGACAATTATGCTGCCAGCAATTGGGTTTGATTTGATATAATTACATTTTCAATTTGAACTCAAGTGCAGCTACAAGCTGCAGAAGCTGCTGTCGAGAGTTACTGCACAGGCCCAACAGTCAACTCTTGGCTGAAATGATCCAGGACAATTAGCAAGCTTCCTATTTGCAAAAGATGACAAAATTATCACGATAAATTGCTCTTTCACACAGGACAAATTCAAATTATTGCGCAAACAAATGGAACAGGATTTAATTAAAACCTGTCAGCGAACAGAGCTGTGGACAAACAGAACGCACAAAACTTCTCATGTAATAAATATATCCTTAATATTTACTGAACAATAAAAAGGTTTGGATTATAAGCAGCGTGAGGTAGAGCCATTAGATCATGCTGGTTAATGGTGCCTAACGCTGAGTTTAGTTTAGATTAGAGATACAGCGCGGAAACAGGCCCTTCGGGCCTCCGAGCCTGCGCCGACCAGCGATCCCCGCACACTAACACTATCCTACACACACGAGGGACTATTTACTATTTTTACCGAAGCCAATTAACCTACGATCCTGCACGTCTTTGGAGTGTGGGAGAAAACCAGAGTTCCCGGAGAAAACCCACGCAGGTCACGGGGAGAACGTACAAACTCCGTACAGACAGCACCCGTAGTCAGGATTGAACCTGCGTATCTGGTGCTGTAAAGGGCCTGTCCCACCAGCATGGAAATCTATGCGATGAACGCGATCAAACTAGAAGCGGGGGCCGCGCGGAGGTCGGGTGATCCCCTGTACAGGGCCGTTCCCACCAGCATGCACCTGCATGCGGCAAGCGCAACCAAACCGACAGTAGGGGCCGCGCGGAGGTCGTGTGAGTGGCGCAACGGGCGCAAAGTGAGGCGAACTAGGAGCGAAGTCTAAGGTAAGTTTGTCAATGTCCATTCACACTTTCAGCCCGTGACAGGAGGAAGTCACAGTGATGGTACACAAATCAACTTGCCTTCCATTGACTCCATTTGTACCTCACGCCACCTCGGCAAGGCCAGCAGCATAATCAAGGATGAGTCACGCCCCGGCCACTCCCTCTTCTCCCCTCTCCGATCAGGCAAAAGCTATAGAAGTGTGAAAACGCACACCTCCAGGTTCATGGACAGTTTCTTTCCAGCTGGAGTCAAGGAAAGAGCGTTCACGTCGCGGAACCTGTTTCCACCAATCTTTCCACCATCACGCACAAGAAGCACAAGAAACGCCAAGACGGACACCATTGTATGCAGATGCCGAGAAGTGTGTTCAGCTCTGTCTGAACAACTTCTAATCTTGTGGGTGGACTCGATAAGAAGAAGATCAGGCAGCTGAACCATCCTACCAACAACTAGAGAGCAGTGCTGAACTACTATCTACCTCATTGACGGCCATCGGACTATCTTTGATTGGACGTTACTGGACTTTATCTTGCACTAAACGTTATTCACGTTATTCCTTCCTGGATATCTCTGGATAGCTCGATTGTAATCATGTGTTGCCTTTCCGCTGACTGGATAGCAGGCAACAAAAGCTTTTCGCTGCACCTCTGTAAACTAGATTAACCGCGTACCTGCGAGCCCTGGTCTCTCTGTTCTACAACATTCCTCGGGACCTTATTGTGGAAGTACAGCCTTGGTTTGCCCAACCAAAGGGTGTGGTGGAAACTGAACCGAGAGTGTTGTTGACGAGGCTTCTATATAGTCAGTGGATATGCAGGGAATGGAGGGACGTGGCTCAAACTCAACTCAACTCCGCTCCAACACCCTGGTTTAGTTTAGTTTAGTTTAGAGATACAGCGCGGAAACAGGCCCTTCGGCCCGCTGGGTCCGTGCTGACCAGCGATCCCCGCACATTAACACTACCCCCCACACACTATGTACAGTTTGTAGACCGAGCCAATTTACCTACAAACCTGTGCGTCTTCGGAGTGTGGGAGGGAACCGAAGATCTCGGAGAAAACCCACGCACGTCACAGAGAGAACGTACAAACTCCGTGCAGACAGCACCCGATGTCGGGATGGAACCCGGGTCTCCGGCGCTGTAAGGCAGCAACTCACTGCCTACAGCTGCATCACTGTACCGCCTTTTTGAGAGAGGATACTGTGCTTTCGTGAAGATGGCCAGGAAAAGGGAACGAACACTGTGGTAGGTTGGAAGTGTAGGTAGGAAGGAACTGCAGATGCTGGTTTACACTGGAAATAGACACAAAATGCTGGAGTAACTCAGCGAGCCAGGCAGCATCTCTGGGGAGAAGGAACAGGTGACGTTTCGGGGTCATGACCCTTCTTCAGACCCATCCCTACTCTCCAGAGATGCTGCCTGTCCCTGTGAGTTACTCCAGCATCTTGTGTTTACCTTCTGTGGGTCCCCGGTCATTGGTTTGCCTTGCACCCCCTCACCACCGCCCAGCACAGGCCTGCAGTGTGAAAGCTAGCCTTTCAAGGACGTGGCTGGAGCAGGAATGAACCACGCTTTGCAATCAGTGGCCGCGGGGCCAATGTGTGCGCTCTGCGACGGTGCTGCTGCTGCTGCCGAGAGCTGCTGTGTTGCCGCAGCAACTATCTCCACACGCATCAGCCTGGTGCGTGAAGGCTGAGCTGAGCAGGAACACGAGCTTCCCACTGGTCTCACTGGGGGAGTTTCAGCTGTTTCAGCACAACGGTCTGATGTGAGAAGACCCGTTTCCTTTATCATCGTTACCTTTTTTGCATATCTTTCGTTCATTTAAGTCAAGTTTATTCGTCACATAAACAGTGTGCAGTGAAATGAAAAGTGGCAATGGTCGCGGACTTGGTGCAAAATACAAACTACAAACAGAATGGAACAGAATCACATATTCTTTTACATATTACATATTGTGGGAGGAAGGAAAAAGGAGAAAAAAACCCCCAGCAATTTTAAAAAACAGTAGAGTGGTCCAGTAAAGTTAGTCCCTGGTGAGATAGGAGTTTACAGTCCTATTGGCTCCTTCTCATCCTCTCCGTTCCCACAGCATGGCAACGGAGGCATTTGCCTGACCGTAGCAGCTGGGACAATCCGTTGCAGGGGTGGAAGGGGTCCCCCATGATCCTATTGGCTCTGGAGTTGCACCTCCTGATGTATAGTTCCTGCAGAGGGGCGAGTGAAGTTCCCATCGTGCGTTCGGCCGAACGCACTACTCGCTGCTATTTCTTCTATATCTCTCCACATCACCGTCTGTATCTCCCGTTTCCCTTTCCCCTGACACTCAGTCCCGACGCCGGAGTATCGATCATCCCGACGAGAGGGCTCGGACATCAGACCGTCGGCAACAGCAAGTGCGGAGGGTTCAAAGGCCCCGACCACGGGTGAACGAAGAGGAAGATGACTGAACTTTATTGCCTTCCCTCACAGTGAGGAACGTGGATTCCACTGTGGTGGATGTTTATGCTAAATTAATTATAAGCGTGTATTGTGTTCTTTTCACTTAGTATGGCTGTATGGTAACTCAGATTTCACTGTACCTTAGTTGGTTAAGTGACCATAAACGCAAACTTGAGCTTGAATTTGAACTTGAAGAAAGGTCTCGACCCGAAACGTCACCTATTCCTTTTCTCCAGAGATGCTGTCTGACCTGCTGAGTTACTCCAGCTTGAAGAATAGAAGCTGGAATAGGTCTGAAGAAGGGTCTCGACCCGAAACGTCGCCTATCTCCTTCGCTCCTTAGATGCTGCTGCACCCGCTGAGTTTCTCCAGCTTTTTGTGTACCCTTGAAGAATAGAATGCTGCCAGGACTCGAGGGCCTGAGCTATACAGAATGGTTGAGCAGGCTGGGTCTCCATTCATTTGAACGCAGGAGGATGAGGGGTGATCTTATACTGATGTACAAAATCATGAGAGGAATAGAACAGGTGAACGCACAGTCTCTTGCCCAGAGTAGGGGAATCAAGAACCAGAGGACATAGGTTTAAGGTGAGGTGGGGAAATTATTTAATAGGAACCTGAGGGAGAACATTTTCACACATAGAGTGGTGGGTGTGTGGAACGAGCTGCCAGAGGAGGTAGTTGAGGCAGGTACTATCGCAACGTTTAAAAAATGTTTAGAAGACTGCCCCCTCCCCCTCCCCACCTCTCCCTCAGCCCTCGGGCCCTGACATTCCTTCTCCATCTCCCCCCCCCCCCCCACCCAAGTCGCACTAGCTTCTCATTTTCACACTACAAACAGCTTACAATGGCCTGTTTCCTTTATCATCAATACTTTTTTGCATATCTTTCATTCATTGTTCTTTATCTCTCCACATCACTGTCTATATCTCTCGTTTCCCTGATCCCTGACCAGTCTGAAGAAGGGTCTCGACCCGAAACGTCGCCTATCTCCTTCGCTCCTTAGATGCTGCTGCACCCGCTGAGTTTCTCCAGCTTTTTGTGTAACCCAAGGTTTAGAAGCACATGGGCCAAATGCAGGCAAGTGGGCAAGTTGGGCCGAAGGACCAGTTTCCGCACTGTATGACTCTATGATTCAATAAATGAGAGAGAGTGAGAATGAGAGGGAAAGCACCACAGCTGGGCCCCATAGCTGAGCTGGGGTGTGCCGGCGTTGGAGAGGGTCCGGAGGAGGTTTGCGAGAACGATCTTCCCTGGTCGAAAGAGTCTGGTCTCCAGCCCACTCTATCACTCCCTGTAAAGTCCACAATGAGAATCCTCCAGGCATGATGTTCCAGAGGCAACGGCATGGATGCAACACAGAAACGGGCCCTTCAGCCCACCAAGGCTGTCCTGACCAGCAACCATTCATTGACACTAATAGTATCCTTATCCAGGTTATTCCCCCACAAGCTCCCATCAACTCCCCCCAGATTCTATCACGCAGATACACGCTAAAGGCAATTTGCAGTGGCCATTTAACCTAAGAGTGGCACAGTAGAGACGGTGCCAGTCTGACATGGGCGGAAATGGCTTATAAAGCAAGGGGGGGACACAAAGAGAGAGGGCATAGAGGGGAGAGAGAGAGGGCAGAGAGGAACGATGGCACGTTATAACGCGCCGCCGACCCATTCTGACCAGCGTCAAACACCGCCCACAACCCCCCCCCGACATTGCACCCTTCTTCACCCTGGGCCCTGCAATTGCCTCGGATCTGACAATTGGATCAAAAAGCCGCTCTCCCTCCATCTCTCTCTCTCTGTCTCTCTATCTCTCTCTCGATCTCTCTCTCGATCTCTCTCTCGATTTCTCTATCTCTCTCTTGATTCTCCTGACCTTGATCAGTGCGGGTGTCAGGGGTTATGGGGAGAAGGGAGGAGAATGGGGTTGAGCGGGAAAGATAGATCAGCCATGATTGAATGGGGGAGTAGACTTGATGGGCCGAGTGTCCTCTTTCTGCTCCTAGGCCTCTATCTCTCTTTCTCCCTCGCTCCCTCTCTCTCTGTCCCTTCCTCTCCGTCTCTCTCTCTCCATCTCTCTCTCTCTCTCCGTATCTCTCTCTATCATATAACCATATAACCATATAACAAGTACAGCACGGAAACAGGCCCTCTCGGCCCTTCCAGTGCGTGCCGACCATTTATTTTCCCCTAGTCCCATCTACCTGCACTCAGACCATACCCCTCCATTCCCTTCCCGTCCATATACCTATCCACTTTACTTTTAAATGTTAAAATCGATCCTGCCTCCACCACTTCTGCTGGAAGATCATTCCACACAGCCACCACTCTCTGAGTAAAGAAGTTCCCCCTCATGTTACCCCTAAACGTCTGTCCCTTAATTCTCATGTCATGCCCTCTTGTTTGAATCTTCCCTACCCTCAATGGGAAAAGCTTATCCACATCAACTCTGTCTATCCCTTTCATCATTTTAAAGACCTCAATCAAGTCCCCCCTTAACCTTCTGCGCTCCAAAGAATAAATACCTAACTTGTTCAACCTTCCTCTGTAAAAAAGGTTTTTACAGAGGTTTTTACAGGTATCTCCATCTGTCTCACCGACCCACTCTGTCTGTCGCTGTCTGTTTATCTCTGTCTCTTTCCGACCCTCTCTCCGTCCTCCTCCATATCTGTCTGTGTCTCTCTCTAACAGGGATCACAGTAATGAGGCACTCTCCTTCACCATGCTCAGACAGTCAAATATAAATAGTCATGTTCTCATTTTGCTTCTGTGGATAATTATTTTTCGAGACATATTTTACTGGTCATACAGCTGCTAGTCTTTGACAAGCTAATTAATTTTAACACTGTGTGCTCCGTGTGTGTGTGTGTGTTGTACTCTCACAGTGAGAACCGGTCATTGGAACCAGTTGTAGCATGTCCCTTACAACTCTCATCAACTTCTACAGATGCACCGCAAAAAGCATTTTATCGGGACGCATCACAGCTTGGTTTGGAAAGGCCGCAAGAAATCACGGTGAATTGTGGACGCAGCCCAGACCGTCACACAAACCAACCTCCGAAACATCGCCTATCTCCTTCGCTCCTTAGATGCTGCTGCACCCGCTCAGTTTCTCCAGCTTTTTGTGTAACCCTCCCTTCCATTGACTCCGTTTACACCTCACGCTGCCTCGGCAAGGCCGGCAGCATCATCAAGGACAAGTTGCACCCTGGCCACTCCCTCTTCTCCCCTCTCCCATCAGGCAAAGGTTATAGAAGTGTGAAAACGCACACCTCCAGATTCAGGGACAGTTTCTTCCCAGCTGTTATCAGGCAACTGAATCATCCTACCATAACAAGAGAGCAGTGCTGAACTACTATCTACCCCTTTGATGACGTTCAGACTATCCTTGAATGGACTTTACCTGGCTTTACCTTGCATTAAACGTTATTCGCATAGCATGTATCTCATAGGGTATACATTGCAAATAGCTCGATTGTAATCACGTATTGTCTTTCCGCTGGCTGGTTAGCACACAACAAAAGCTTTTCACTGAACCTCGCTACACGTGACAATAAACCAAAGTGAAACTGAAACTGAGAACCAGCTTCACGTTTCTCCACGCATTGTGGGTATCTTACTGCTTGGGTTCCTGGCAGTCCATTTAACTGGGTCTGCAGAGTATGTTTCAATTTGAAATGTCTCCTCCGATAGATGGTCTTATGTTGCAGGGAATGTGCGTGTCCTAATGTGCTTTCGGCTCAGTCAGTATGAATCGCTGAGAAGGTTGTTGGTGCAACCTTCCCCCCATTGACGAACAGTACACTGCAAGGGCCAGGAAGCGAGCGGGTAAGATCATCTCTGACCCCTCTCACCCTGGCCACAAACACTTTGAAGCACTTCCCTCTGGAAGGCGACTCCGGACTGTCAAAGCCTCCACCGCCCTCTGAGGCAGAGAATTCCACAGACTCACAACTCTCTGTGAGAAAAAGTGTTTCCTCGTCTCCGTTCTAAATGGCTACAACTTATTCTTAAACTGTGGCCCCCCTGGTTCCGGACTCCCCCAACATCGGGAACATGTTTCCTGCCTCTAGCGTGTCCAAACCCTTAGCAATCTTATATGTTTCAATGAGATCCCCTCTCATCCTTCTAAACTCCAGAATGTACAAGCCCAGCTGCTCCATTCTCTCAGCATATGACAGTCCCTCCATCCCGGGAATTAACCTTGTAAACCTACGCTGCACTCCCTCAATAGCAAGAACGTGCTACATTTTGCATGTTCTCCCTGTGACTGCGTGGGACTCCTCCCGGTACCCAGATTCCCCCCCCCCCCGCATCCCAAAGACATTTGTAAGTTAATCGACCTCTGTAAATTGTCTCTTGTGTGTTTAGTTTAGTTTTAGTTTAGAGATACAGTGAGGAAACAGGCCCTTCGGCCCACCAAGTCCGCGCCGACCAGCGACGCCCGAACACTGGCACTATCCTACACACACTTGGGACAATTTACAATCTACAGACGCCAATTGGCCTGCAAACCTGTACGTCCCGGGAGTGTGAGGGAGGAAACGAGAGCACCCGGAGAAAACCCACGCGGCCGCCGGGAGAACCTGCAAACTCAGTGACAGGCAGCACCCGAGGTCAGGATCAAACCTGGGTCTTTGGAGCTGTAAAGCCCCTGTCCCACTTAGGAAACCTGAACGGAAACCTCTGGAGAATTTGCGCCCCAACCAAGGTTTCCGTGCGGTTCCCGGAGGTTCCCGGAGGTTTTTGTCCTCCGGCAACCACCTTCAACTAGCATCGCAACTGGTTAGAAAACAAAATTACTGATTTTTAAAACGGAAACCTCTTTCGACGTTTAGGGAGACTGACAAAAACCTCCGGGAACCGCACGGAAACCTTGGGTGGGACGCAAAGTCTCCAGAGGTTTCCGTTCAGGTTTCCTAAGTGGGACAGGGGCATAAGGCAGCAGCTTTACTGCTGTGCCACCGTGCCGCCAGGTGTGTACGGTGTGATGCGAAAGTGGAAATAATATAGAACTGTTGTCACCGGCTGATCAATGGGCGGTGTGGGCCCGTGGGCCTAAGGCCCTGTTTCCATGCTCTATCTTTCCATCAATCAAAACAAACAGTACTTTACCTGTAAAAGTGCCTTGGTATGTTTGATCTAATCAAAGCAGGTAGACAACACTATTAGTTTGCAATAGATTAAAGGGCCTGTCCTACAAGCATGCAACTCTATGCGATGAACGCGATCAAACTAGAAGCGGGGGCCGCGCGGAGGTCGGGTGATCCCCTGTACAGGGCCGTTCCCACCAGCATGCGCCTGCATGCGGCAAGCGCAACCAATCCGGCAGTTGGGGCCGCGTGGAGGTCGGATGAGTGGCGCAACGCGGCGCAAAGTGAGGCGAACTTGGAGCGAAGTCTGAGGTAAGTTCGCCAGGACAGAGAGGGGCACATAGAGAGGGGCACAGAGGCACACACACAGAGGGCCACGGAGCCACACACATAGAGGGTCACGGAGGCACCTACAGATAGGTTCACGGAGGCACGATGTCGGGGCGGTGTGTAATGCGTCGAGGCGACTGCGAGCCGACAAGCCGTTGCCGCGCGGAATATTTGGACATAGGCAGTTTTTCGGAGCCCCGCGCGGTGTCGGGACGAACTCGGGACGAACTCCGCACAATTCCGCACGGCTCCTGCAATCGAAGTGGGACCGGCCCCGCGACGCCGGACGGCTCAAGCGACCACGTTAGGTCGCGCTAATCGCATCGCTAATTGCATGCTTGTAGGACAGGCCCTTTAAGGTGTCCATAACAACTTAACATTCCTTCTATTTCGCAAGGCACCATTAGGACTACGTTACATGTGACACAATAAATTCACAACTGGACCGGTGCATGGATAGGAAAGGATAAGTTGGAGAGGTTTGGAGGAATATGGTCCAATGCAGGCAAATGGAACTAGCTTCGATGGACCATTCCCTTTGAAAGGAGACGAGGTGGAATTTCTTTAGTCAGAGGGTGGTGAATCTGCAGAATTCATTACACCGACGGCTGTGGAGGCCGGCCATGGATATTTTTAAGGCAGAGATTGACAAATTTTTGAATAGTAAAGGTGTCAGAGGGAGTAGACCTGATGGGCCGAATGGCCTAATTCTGTTTCTAGAACTTATGAACGTATGTTGGGACAAAGAGCATGTTTCTGCACTGCATGGCTCTATGAGTCCATGAAGCTGGAGGAGATAATAGATTTTCATTCCCAGAATTTGCAAATCAATTTCAAATTGACAAATGCCTGCTTTGAGGTCCTGTCCTCTGTATAATTCGTCATCAAGTCATAAGTGATAGGAACAGAATTATGCCATTCGGCCCATCAAGGCTACTCCGCCATTCAATCATGGCTGATCTATCTCTCCCTCCTAACTCAATTAACCATATAACCATATAACAATTACAGCACGGAAACAGGCCATCTCGGCCCTTCAAGTCTGTGCCAAACAACTTTTTTCCCTTAGTCCCACCTGCCTGCACTCATACCATAACCCTCCATACCCTTCTCATCCATATGCCTATCCAATTTATTTTTAAATGATACCAACGAACCTGCCGCCACCACTTCCACTGGAAGCTCATTCCACACCGCTACCACTCTCTGAGTAAAGAAGTTCCCCCTCATGTTACCCCTAAACCTCTGTCCCTTAATTCTAAAGTCATGTCCTCTTGTTTGAATCTTCCCTATTCTCAAAGGGAAAAGCTTGTCCACATCAACTCTGTCTATCCCTCTCATCATTGTAAAGACCTCTATCAAGTCCCCCCTTAACCGTCTGCGCTCCAGAGGATAAAGACCTAACTTATTCAACCTATCTCTGTAACTTAACTGTTGAAACCCAGGCAACATTCTAGTAAATCTCCTCTGTGCCCTCTCTATTTTGTTGACATCCTTCCTATAATTGGGCGACCAATTCTCCTGCCTTCACCCCGTAACCCTCGATAGTTGCCCCAAAGTCCCTGGATTGCTGGCCCAGTGACAAAGCCACAAAGCGCGCAGAGAAATATAATAGACGAGGGAAGTTGCCTCAGTGCTATTTCACCCAGTGCTACCCCTTCACTGACCTCCACACCTGAAAAATAATATAGAAGTTCAATTTAATCACCGGTGATGATTGTTGGCATGCCGACAAGGCTTTGCATATATATGAGCGAGCAAGCAAACCACTTATGTAACAAAATACAACTCTTTATTTAACAGAGATCAAAGGTAAGCAATTATGCTACTAACAATATATTAATTAAATCAGAATAGCCAGTATTAAATCCCAATTACCTTGGCTGTTGCTATTCAAGGACACAGTTCAATAACTATGAATAAAAATTTGGCCTTCCAATTGCTGCCTGTTATGCTTTCATGATCTAGTCATACGCCGTGCTCTCAGTCTATTAGCCAAGGAGGAAGGCGAGCAACCCGCAGGAATTAGCAGCGTACAGGAATCGCCGCTCCAGTCCAATATAATTTATTTGTTTTCAACAAAAAGAGCGGCACTGTGGCACAGTGGTGGAGTTGCTGCCTCACAGCGCTTGCTGCTCCAGAGACCCGGGTTTGATTCCGACTGCGGGTGCTGCCCGTGCGTTCTCCCCGTGACCCGTGTGGGTTCACTCCGGGATCTCCGGATTCCTCCCACACTCCAAAGACGTACAGGTTTGTAGTTTAATAGGCGACGGTATAATTGTGAATTGTCCCGAGTGTGTGTGTGTGTAGGATAGTGTGAGTGTGGGGGGATCGGTGGTCGATGCAGACTCTGTGGGTTGAAGGGCGCTGTGAAGTTTCCCGCGCTGTATCTCAAAACTAAACTTGCAACGATCCTGACAAATAGCGGCGCTGTGACGCGGTTGGTAGTGCTCACTGCTCCAAATCCGGACCTCGGGTGCTGTCGGCGCGGAGTTCACATGTTTTAGTTTTAGCTGTAGTTTTTTGTTTTAGAACTATAGAGTGGAAACAGGCGCTTCGGCCCAACTACGGACAATTTAGAACTTTACTAAGCCAATTCAACAACGAACCTGTACGCCTTTGGAGTGTGGGAAGAAACCGGAGGACCCGGAGGAAACCCAAGCAGGCCACGGGGAGAACGTACAAACTCTGTGCAGACAGCGCCCATAATAGATAGATAGATAGATAGATCATCTTTATTGTTATTATAATATGTGAACATGTACAACAAAATTATAATGCCAACCAGTCAGTGCACCATTCACCCATTTCTAAAAGCTAACGATACATAAGCATACACACACCACCATAAAATAAGCATAAACACACTACCATACATTCTTCTGTTGATTTCACAATCCATTTGGTATGTAGCGCACCTGCGCTCATTTGTTGGCTACATTAAGTGTAGTTATTGCTGTGGGATAAAAACTGATTTATAGTCTGGTTGTCCTTGTCCTCGTAGATCTGTACCGTCTGCCTGACGGCAACAGTTCAAACAGGGAGTTGCCGGGGTGGGAAATGTCCTTTATAATGTTCTGGGATTTCTTGAGACAGTGGGAACTGTGTAGGTCCTCCAAAGTGAGGAGAGGGCAGCCGACAATCTTCTGGCCCTCTTGTCAATAGCCCTCTGGAGCGCTTTCCTCTGGGCCGATGTGCAGCTGGTGTACCACACGCATGCACAGTATGTTAGGATGCTCTCAATGGAGCACCGATAAAAGGACAGCAGGAGTCTCTTGGTGATGTTGTTCTTCCTGAGCACCCTCAGGAAGTGCAGTCTCTGCTGGACCATTTTCAGCAACAGAGAGGTGTTCACGCTCCACGTCAGGTCCTCCTCAATATGGATTCCCAGGAAACGGAAATCAGCCACCCTCTCCGCACAGTCCCCTCTGATGACTAGTGGTACCATTTCCGTTTTGTTCTTCCTGAAGTCTATTATTATCTCCTTGGTCTTTAAGGTGTTGAGGAGCAGGTTATTTTCTCCACACCACACTGTCAGCTGCTCCACCTCATCCCGATAGGCGTACTCGTCCCCCCCAGAGATGAGCCCCACCACCGTGGTGTCATCCGCGAATTTGACAATGGTGTTGCTGTGGTGGGCGGAGGTGCAGTCATGTGTGTAGATGGTGTAGAGCAGGGGGCTCAGCACGCAGCCCTGTGGAGAGCCGGTACTGAGGCTGAGGGCCGTGGATGTGTGATGGCCCATTCTGACTCTCTGGCTGCGGCCCGACAGGAAGCTATTTATCCACATGCAGGTGGAGTGTGAAAGTCCCAGGTGCCCCAGTTTGTCCACCAGTTTGTGGGGAAGGATGGTGTTAAAAGCAGAGCTGTAGTCCACAAAGAGCATTCGCACATAGCTTCCCCGCTGCTCCAGGTGGGACAGTGCAGCATGGAGAGCTGTGGCTACAGCGTCCTCTGTGGATCTGTTCGCTCCATATGCAAACTGGTGGGGGTCAAAGCTTCGGGGCAGGAGTGATGTGATGTGACCCCGGACCAGTTTTTCAAAGCACTTCATCACCACTGGTGTGAGTGCGACTGGCCGGTAGACGTTGAGGCTAGAAATGTGGGGCTTTTTTGACAAGGGGACTATGGTGGAGAACTCCAGACAGGGCGGGACAGTGGACTGGGCCAGAGACTGGTTGAAGATCCTCGTAAATACTCCAGCCAGCTGGTCTGCGCTGTCCTTCAGCACGCGTCCAGAGACACCGTTGGGTCCAGCAGCCGTCCTCGGATTGATGGCCCGCAGCGTGCGCCTCACCTCATGCTCCTCTATCGTGAGGGATAAGCTGCTGTGGACCACGTGGTGTGATATGGCTGTCTCTGGTGGCTCCACTTCAAAGCGAGCAAAGAAGAGGTTCAGCTCCTCTGCCAGCAAGGCGTCACCTTCAGCAGCTCCAAGGTTGGTCTTGTAGTTGGTGAGATACTGGATCTCCTGCCATACCTGCCTGCTGTTGTTACTGTCCAGGTGGTCCTCTATCTTCCTCCTGTAGTCTGACTTGGCCTCCCTGATGTCTCTCTTCAGGTTAGCTCGGGCCGTGCTGTATAAAGCCCTATCGCCAGACCTAAAAGCGGTGTTCCTCTCCTTTAACAGCCGCTGGACCTCCCGGGTCATCCAGGGCTTCTGGTTGGGGTAGACACGGATGCGTTTGTCCACTGTGACAGTGTCCATGCAGTTTTGAATGTAACATAGTACACTGTCCGTGAACACCTCCAGGTCCTGGTGCTCAAACACATCCCAGTTGGTCCTGTCGAGGCAGTCCTGCAGCTGCTGAGATGCACCATCAGGCCAAGTTGTGATGGTCTTTGTGATGGGAGGAGCAGTTTTCCTGAGGGGTGCATATGAAGGAATTAAAAGCAGGGACATATGGTCAGATTGGCCCAGGTGTGGTAGTGGTCTAGCCCTGTAGCCCAGCTTGATGTTGGAGTAGACCTTGTCCAGTGTGTTAGCTCCTCTTGTAGCACATTTAACATGCTGGTGGAATTTGGGGAGCATTGTCTTCAATAGGGATTGAGCCCGGCTCTTTGTCGCTTCAAGCGCTGTTTAGGGCCTGTCCCACTTGCGCGGCATTTGCGCGTCATTTACGCGACATCCTTTACGCGTCACGACACATGCCATGCATTACACGCGCGTGGCGAGCGTGGAGGCGTAGGCAGTGACGCAGGTTGCGCGCGGCGTCCCAGGATTCGCGAAATCTTCGCGCATCACCTGCATGACGCGCAAATGACGCCCAAGTGGGACAGGCGCTTAAGGCAGCAACTCTACTGCTGCGCCACCGTGCCGCCCTTTTTTTTTGTACACACTAATCCAAACCCGACTCGTTTTATTCTCCCCACATTCCCATCAACATTCCCCACCCGTGATTCTAGCACGCATCCACTCACAAGATACTTATGTACAGCGCTTGATTTGCCTGCCATCCCACATATGTTTGACATGTGGGATGAAATCGGAGCACCACACAGAAAACCCACACCGGAAGAACGTGCAAACTCCACAGAGACAGCACTCGGAGAGAAATTGGAGAATAAAAGTTGAAGATGCCGGGCATCTGAAACAAAAACAGGAATGTTGGGAGTGTGTGGGTAGGGAGTGGATGAGAAAGTGGCAGAACATAGAACAAAAGTGAACAGGTGATCAATGGTCAGCATAGCCTCGCTGGGCCAAAGGGCTTGCTTCAATGCTGTATCTTTCATTCAAGCAATCAATCACTCATTCAATTTCATTGTCTGGAGGTTATCGCCACACCAAACAGCCTGGTTGGTTTCATGGTTACCAGAATTAGACTCAAGTTATTTTACATTGCAGATTTATTTAACTACTTGAATTTAAATTTCCTGGTTGCCATGGTGAGGTTCAAAATCTTGTCTCTGGATCAACAGTTCAAATCCATTTGTTGATAACCTGCCAGGTAAATACTAGGTAATCATACCCTACATGAAGAGGGGCGGCACGGTGGCGCAGCGGTAGAGTTGCTGCCTTACAGCGCAAGATACCCGGGTTCCATCCCGACCACGGGTGTTGTCTGTACGGAGTTTGTACGTTCTCCATCTGAGCGCGTGGGTTTTCTCCGGTTTGCTCCGGTTTCCTCTCACACTCCAAAGTCGTGAGTTAATTGGCTTTGATTTTTTTTTTTAATTGTCCGCAGTGTGTAGGATAGTGTTAGTGTGTGGGGATATTTTTAGTTTAATTTAGAGATACAACGTGGAAACAGGCCCTTCGGCCCACCGGGTCCGCGTCGACCAGCAATCCCCGCATATTAACACTATCCTGCACCCATTAAGGGACAATTTCTTTTTACATTTATCAAGCCAATTAACCTACAAACCTATACTTGTGGGAGGAAACCGAAGATCTCGGAGAAAACCCACGCAGATCACGGGGAGTGCGTACAAACTCCGCACCCGTAGTCGGGTTTCGAACCCGGGACTCAGCCGCTGCATTCGCTTGTAAGGCAGCAACTCTACCGCTGCGCCTCCGTCTCACCCTCGGCGGTATGGCTGCATGGCTGTAGGGCTGGTCGGCGCGGACTCGGTGGGCCGCGGGGCCCGCTTCCCTGCTGTATCTCCAAAGTCTAAAGAGCAGAGGGAAAATAATCTCGACGGTGGAAATTTGTATTGGTATTGGTCTGATGACAGAGGGAAGAAGGTGTTCCAGAATCTGGTAGTACGTACTTTCATGCTTTTGCACCTTCTGCCGGGTGGGAGAGGGGAGAAGGGAAAATGACTGGGGTGTGAATGGTCCTTGATTATGCTGGCTGCTTTGCGGAAGCAGCGTGAAGAGTCGATGGAGTAAAATGGGAGTGGGGTGTGTGGGGGGGGGGGGGGGAAGGGGGGGTTGGTTGCTGGTTTGCATCCGATAAGACGAAGAGAAAGGGCTGCATCTGTAAAAACTGGTGAGAGTCATGGGGGACAAGCCAAACTTCCTTAGTCTCATATTTCAAGATAGAGGATCTTGAAATGTGAGTCTGCACTGGAATTACTGATTATCTAAAGCCAACTTCTTTCTCTCGCTGTAATTTCAATTATTTCTTTTTTCAATTTTTTTTTACAGTTACACTGAAACTGAGATGAGGGAAAACTTTTTCACCCAGAGAGCTGCGAATCTGCGGAAATCTTGAGATTCTCTCTCCTATCAATCATCACACTGAAGGCCACGCCAGACTATAAAACCCAGAAGTCTGGGCGTGGCTCAGTCGCTGCAAGGGCGAGGGAGAGGCCATGACTCTCAATCTGAGCTTGGAATCTACACAACACTGAGTGTCTACTGAACTGTGAGTGCCCTTTATGTGCTTTATGTGGTTTTATGTGGTCTGGAAACCAGTCCATTCGGCCCACAACACCCATACTAGTGCTCCAGAAATCTCCGCCCCCCCCCCCCCCCCCCACTGGCCAGCAATATTGGAATTGGTAGTAAAGCTGGGACCCAATGAGTCCCACTTAGTCTAGTACTACATATAAAGAAACAAACAAACAATAATAAGTGTTAATGTGCGGGGATCACAGTATTCTAAGTGAAATATTTGGAAAGACATGTATAGCAAGTAACAGAACATTCAAGGGGTTTTGCATATTTTAAAGTGGATAAATTGCTAATCCCTGTTGAGATACATGTTAACCTGTTAAAGGAAAGAGCAGAAACTCAGACCCTTTTGGGTTACGGTTCACTGCCCCAGGACTAAAAGGCAGCAAATGTCGTACTGTTCACAAAGAGAGAGAGAGGAATGCATCCAGTCATTACAGGCTGGTGAATCTAACATCAACAGTGGGCATGTGTTGGAAAACTTCCAAGGAAGAGAGCGGCACAGTGGCGCAGCGGCAGAGTCTTCGACTCTTCGCGCCAGAGACTCGGAGTCAGGATCGAACCCGGGTCTCTGACGCTGTATGGCAGCAACTCTCCCGCTGCCCCACCGTGCCGGAGTTTGTACCTCCTCCGTGACCTGCGTGGGCTTTCTCCAGAGGCTCTGGTTTCCTCCCACCCTCCAAAGCCGCACACTTCTGTTGGTCGATTTGCTTGGTACAATTGTAAATGGACCTCCGGCGAGTGTGCAGACATCGCTGGTCGGCACAGACCCAGCGGGCCGAAGGGCCTGTTTCCACGCTGCCTCTCTCAACTAAACTAAACTAAGAGGGTTAATCAAGAGTTTAGAAAGCATGGATTGAACAAGGACAAGCCAGCACTGATTTGTAATGGCAAGGTCACGTCAGACTCGATTGAATGACATTTTTCAGGTAATAACCAGATTGTGGAGGATAACACCTTTATCCTACATGGATTTCAGCAAGGCACGTAACAATGCCCCACGTGGAAGAAGTGAAATCAGCCTGAAGCCAAGAACAATAATTAATGGTCAAGAGGAGTTTTAGTGATTGAGAGGTTGTACACGATGGGATTCTGCAGGGCTCGCTGTCTGAAATATACTGCGACATGCCAGGAACACACAATGTTGGGATGAAATATAGGATACTAAAATATAGGATACACATCGGCGCGGACACGGTGGGCCGAAGGACCTGTTTCCGCGTTGTATCTCCAAACTAAAGCTACAATCTACTGCATCCGTTGCTCCAGATGCCAGCTGATCTATATCGGTGAGACCAAGCGGAGGCTGGGCGATCGTTTCACCGAACACCTCCGCTCGGTCTGCAATAACCAACCCGACCTCCCGGTGGCTCAGCACTTCAACTCCCCTTCCCATTCCGTATCCGACCTCTCGGTCCTGGGCCTCCTCCACGGCCAGAGTGAGCAACACCGCAAGTTGGAGGAACAGCACCTCATATTCCGCTTGGGGAGTCTGCATCCTCTGGGCTTAAACATTGTATGTTCTCAATTCTGTTAACCCTTGCTGCCTCCTCCCCTTCCCACCTCTCCCTCAGCCCTCGGGCCCTGGCATTCCCTCTCTCTCCAACTCTCCCCCATCCAAGTCGCACTAGCTTCTCAGTTTCACACTACAAACAGCTTACAATGGCCTGTTTCCTTTATCATCGATACTTTTTTGCATATCTTTCATTCATTGTTCTTTATCTCTCCACATCACCGTCTATATCTCTCGTTTCCCTGATCCCTAACCAGTCTGAAGAAGGGTCTCGACCCGAAACGTCGCCTATCTCCTTCGCTCCTTAGATGCTGTTTCACCCGCTGAGTTTCTCCAGCCTTTTTTGTACCCTCGATTCTCCAGCATCTGCAGTTCCTTCTTTAACACTAAAGCTACAATGTCTTGCTTACCTCCATCAAAATGATGTCCTTGGCACACTGGCGCTGTACTTTAGGGTGCTGGACTTTAAGTGCCACCGTCCTCCCGTCGTGCAGTACTACCTTATGGACCTGTGCCCAGGACGCCGTGCCCAGTGGGGCTTCATCAAAGCTGGCAAACAGCTGGGTGACCTGTCAAAACACAAGCAGTCCACGTTGGTTCCCATCACGAGCTGGAACGGCAACTGTCCATTGTGCTCCACAGATGCTGCCTGACCCAATGGGTTCCCCTGGCAGTCGCACCAACCAACCTCCCTTCCATTGACTACATTTACACCCCACGCTGCCTCGGCAGGGCCAGCAGCATCATCAAGGACGAGTCGCACCCTGGCCACCCCCCCTTCTCCCCTCTCCCATCGGGCAAAAGGTACAGAAGCGTGAAATTCAGGGACAGTTTCCTTCCAGCTGTTATCAGGCAACTGAATCATCCTACCATGCAAGCAGAGAGCAGTGCTGAACTACTATCTACCTCATTGGTGACCCTCGGACTATCCTTGATCAGCTTTACCTTGCACTGAACGTTATTCAATTACCATGTATCTATACACTGGAAATGGTTCGATTGTAATCGTGTATTGTCTTTCCGCTGACTGGATAGCACGCAACAAATGCTTTCCACTGTACCTCGGTACACGTGACAATAAACTAAACTGAGCTGAACTCTCTGACTGCAGTTCTTCCCAACGCTGTGACCTTGTGCAGCGAGTTGTCTGGTAAGGTGACCATACTGGGCATGACATGTGCACAAGAAACGCAACTGGACAGTTTGTTTTATCCTCCGCAGTACAGCATCTGCTGCCTCTCGCTTCTCTGTTGGTCTCCGGGATGCTGCAGTGCAATGAATACTGGGGGCACAAGAGACTGCGGGTACTGGAATATGAAGCAACAAGCAATCTGTTGGAGGGACTCAGTGGGTTGAGCAGCATCTGTGGATGGAAAGCGAACAGTGGCCGTCTTGGGTCAAAACTGCATCAATCCTGAGTCCGTGCTGGAACTCCCTGTCCATGGGACGTACGAGTATCTTTCGGATACTCCAAGCAGCTGAAGAGTGTTCCTCCGACGCCGGAGTTCCATCATCCGGCGAGAGGGCCTGTAACATCGGCCCGCCGTAGCGGCGACTGTGGAGGCCTCAATAGGCCCGGACCACGGGTGAACATGGAGGAAGTGGACTGGACTTTGCTGCCTTCCCTCACAGCGGGAAACATTGTGGGAGATGTTTTTTATGTTTAATGTTAAATTCTTTAATGTTGTGTTTCTTTTATTGGTGTGCTGCAATGACAACTCAAATTTCACTACACCAATTGGTGTATGTCCAATAAATGTCCTTTGTCCTTTGTGTTTTTGTTCATTGCACAGGATGGACAATAAATTCAATTAAATAATACAGCATTGAAATTGGTTCTACGGCCCACCGAGTCCATTGCGACCATTGATCACCCATTCACACTAATTCAAAGTTATCCCACTTTCCTCATTCGCTTCCCACACACGAGGAGGGGTAATTAACCCACACACCTGTCTGAAGTCTGAAGATGGTTTCCGACCCGAAACGTCACCTATTCCTTCTCTCCAGAGATGCTGCCTGACCCGCTGAGTTACTCCAGCACTTTGTGCCTATCTTCGGTGTAACCCAGCACCTGCGGTTCTTCTCCTACGCATTTAACCTACAAACCCGCAATCTTTGCGATGCGGCGGGAATCCGGAGCATCCAGAGGAAACCCACGCGGTCCACGGGGAGAACGTGCAAATTCTGCACAGAGAGCACCTGAGGTCAGGATTGAACCCGGGTCTCTGGCGCTGTGTGGCTGCAGCAGCTCTAGCCACTTCTTTGGACCATCCGTATGTGAATGGATGCAAATTCCCAAATCCTTGTGTTAAAATCCTTGTGTTAAAAAGTCCAATCCATGAAGAACTGCCACTCCGACAGTCATGGACAGTGAACATTGCCAATCAATCAATCAAAGACTTTATTGTCATTCAAAAGTTGAATGCACGAGTTTCAAACAATAGACAATAGACAATAGGTGCAGGAGTAGGCCATTCGGCCCTTTGAGCCAGCACCGCCATTCAATGTGATCATCCCCGATCAGTACCCCGTTCCTGCCTTCTCCCATTATCCCCTGACTCCGCTATCATTAAGAGCCCTATCTAGCTCTCTCTTGAAAGTATCCAGAGAACCGGCCTCCACCACCCTCTGAGGCAGAGAATCCCACAGACTCACAACTCTCTGTGAGAAAAAACTTTTTCCTCGTCTCCGTTCTAAACTTTCATGAAAGTTGGGAAGAAAGAGGGTAAAAACTGTACATTGTTCCAAAGAAAAGAATCACTCTAAATAATATCCTGTTCCCATTCACTGAAGAAAATCTAGGTGTAGCTGGGACATTGTTGGCTGGTGCGGGCGAGTTGGGCCGAAGGTGAAACAGTTACGAAAATTAATAAGGAAACAGGAAAAAGCAGGCAGCTGGTTTCATTCTCCTGTTACCCCAATGGGAGAAAGAAGGGTGGGTAATGGGACCAACTGTGGACCAACTAGCAAAAGGCACAGGGCTCAATATTTGTCTTCACTCCCTTATGTGATGCAACATGGAAACAAGCCTTCGACCCAACACATCCATGCCAACCAAGTTGCCTACTGGAGCTAGTCCAGTTTGGTTGCAATTGCCCCGAATCCCTCGGAGTCATAGAGGTGTAGTGTGGAAACTGGCCCTTCGGCCCAACTCGCCCGCACCAGCCAACAGTGTCCCAGCTACACTAGTCCCACTTGCCTGTGTTTGGTCCATATCCCACCAAACCTGTCCGGTCCATCTACCTATCTAACTGTTTCTTAAATGATGGGATAATGGTCGGGTGATCAATGGTCGGAATGGGCTCGGTGGGCCGTAGAACCAATTTCCATGCTGTATTATTAAACTGAATTTATTGTCCATCCTTAATTGTCCTTGCGCCCTTGTTCCATACACCCACCATCCTTTGTGTGAAAAAGTTACCCCTCGGATTCCTATCAAATCTTTTCCCCTTCACCTTGAACCTATGTCCTCTGGTCCTCAATTCCCCTTACTCTGGGTAAAAGACTGTGCATCTACCCGATCTATTCCTCTCCTGATTTTGTACACCTCTATAAGATCTGTACACCTCATCCTCCTGCGCTCCATGATATAGAGACCCAGCCTACTCAAATTCTCCCTATAGCTCACACCCTCCAGTCCTGGCAACTTCCTCGTAAATCTTTTCTGAACTCTTTCCAGCTTGGCAATATCTTTCCTGTAACATGGTGCCAAGAACTCAACACGATATTCTAAATGCAGTCTCACCAACGTCTCATACAACTATAACATGACCTCCCAACTTCTATACTCAATACTTTGACTGATGAAGGGCAAAGTGCCAATGCACCTGTCCAAATCTCTTTTAAATGTTGCAAATGCACACTGCTCTTCAGCTTGCTCCTCACACCCACCGCCCTCTGCGTGAAACAACTTGCCCCTCAGATCCCTTTTAGATCTTTCCCTCTCTCACCTTCAATCTATGCCCTCTAGCTTTAGACAGCCCTTCCCTGGGGAGAAAGAATGTGACCATGCATCTCATCCACATCCCTCGTGATGTTATATACCTCTTAAAAGTCACCCCTCAGCCTCACACTCTCCAGGGTATAAAGCCCCAGTCTACCTGGTCTCTCCTTATAAATGCCAGCCCTCCAGGAACACACTTATGAATTTTTCCATCACCCTTTCCAGCTTAATGCCATCCTTGCTGTAGGTAGGCAGGCAAACACATTTGCCTCACCACGTCCCCCAGAGGAGAACATTTTTCCCTTTTCCTGCATGGTAATTGACAATTTTTTAATTTTTTAAAGTTAAGTCAGTAGAGTTGCTGCCTCACAGCGCAAAAGACCCGAGTTCGATCCTGACCTCGGGGGCTGTCTGAACGGAGTTTGTACGTTCTCCCCGTGTCCTGCGTGGGTTTTCTCCGGGTGATCCGGTTTCCTCCCACACTCCAAAGACGTACAGGTTTGTAGGCTAATTGGCTTTGGTGAAAATATAAATTGTCCCCAGTGTGTGTAGGGTAGTGTTGGTGTGCAGGAAGGCTCGACGGGCCGAGGGGCCTGTTTCCACTCTGAATCTCTTAAACTAATCTAAACTATACTGGGAGCTACAGATGATTGATTAATATCCTCAGGAAAGGAAATGTGCCACCATTTCTGTCACCTGACCCACCTACGCGGTTGATTCTTCAACATTTCAGGGCAATTTGGGTTTGGACAGCAAACACTGGCGACATCCATATCCCGTGGATGAAATAGAACCAGAAATGAACCAGGTAAACAGTAACTCTGCTTCTCTTTCCACAGAAGCTCTAATCTAATGAATGTCGCAATATTTTAATTAAATAAGTCTGAATAAGCATCCTGACCCAAAACATCACCTGCCCATGTTCTCCAGGGATGCCGCCTCTCCCACTTTCCCGAGCTACTCACAAATGCTCCCGAGTTTTTCCCCTTGATTCAAACTCGGAGATGCCAGCCCTAGGTACTCGGGCTATTTTTTTTACTCGTGGACATTTTTCAACATGCTGAAAAAAACGTCCCGACTTACCTGATGCCCCGGGTACCTACGGCTGGCATCACGAGCCGCTACGAAATATCTACGGCCTCCTACGGACTCGCTACAAACTCGTTATGGACATTCTCCGAACCTGAATCAAGGGGAAAATTCGGGAGAATTCGTGAGTAACTCGGGAAAGTGGGACAGGGGCTTGACCCACTGAGTTACTCCAGCACTTTGTACCTTTTTTTAAAAATACTGCAGCAATTAAGAGGCGGGGTGCTGACCACTTCACTCCTGGTCACACACAGCCAGTTCTGATATGTTTCAGTTTAGTTTAGTTTAGTTCAAAGGTCAGTTTATTATCATGTGTACCAATTAAGGTACAGTGAAACCCAAATTACCATACAGCCATACTAAAAAAAGGCAACAGGACACACAACTACATAAAAGTTAACATAAACATCCACCACAGTGGATTCCCCACATTCTTCACTGTGATGGAGGTCAAATCTTCCTCCTCTTTATTCTCCTGCGTTCCTGCAACTGGCGATCGAAGTCCCCGTCGGGGCAATCGAAGCTCCCGCGTTGGGGGCGATCGAAGCTCTTGCGGCTTGGACGTCGGTCTCCAGCAAAGGCTGCCAACTCCACGATGTTAGGCCGCAGTGCGGACGGAGATACGATATCGAAAAAAATCGCATCTCCGTCGAAGTGGGAAATTAAAAAAAGTATCCCCCAGCGCCCCACCTCCCCCCCCCCCCATTAAAACAATCTAAAGAACTCTAAAACATACATTTAACACAGACTAAAAAAAAAACACAAAGAAGGAATGAACAGACAGACTGTTGGCGAGGCAGCCATTGCTGGCGCCACCCGGTGACTTAGTTTAGTTTAGAGATACAGCATGGAAACAGGCCCTTCGGCCCACCGAGTCTGCATCAACCAGCAATCACCTGCACACTAGTTCTACCCGACACATTAGGGACCATTTACAGAAGCCAATTAACCTACACGTCTTTGGTATGTGGGAGGAAATCGGAGCACCCGGAGAAAATCCACGTGGTTGCAGGGAGAAGGTTCAAACTCCATACAGACAGCGCCCACAGTCAGGATCGAACCCGGGCCTCTGGTGCTGTGAGGCAGCAACACTACCACTGCGCCACCGTGCCACCCTTATGATGGAGCATATACTATCAGAGGGTGGTGGGTAGATGGAACGAGCTGCCAGAGAGGTACTATAACAACATTTTAAAGCCATTTGGACAGGTAGATGGATGGGAAAAGTTGAGAGGGATACAGGCCAAATGCAGGCAGGTGGGGCTAGCGTGGATGGGACATGTTGGTCAGCATGGGTAAGTTGGGCCGAAGGGCCTGTTTCCGTGCTGTATGTCTCCATGACTCAATATGCTACCTGGTCACAGACAGCTACATCAACACTTGAGGAAAGACCGGTTGACTTGATTGATATCTCTGAAGCGCAACACACTCTGTGTCCGCCACTGTGCACGCCATGATAAACATGAGTACTGTTAACATCTGGTATCGTTTGTAATGCTCAGATATCATTCTGCATGGGCAGCAGGAGGAGAGCCTGCCTTGAGGACAAACAGCCCGTAAACACCAACCGCCACTTAATTCTGTGTTAACATCGACTTGGTGAGAATACTTTGAAAGTGTGTGGTACTAATTGCATCGATCATAGCTTTAACGGTTTACTCAGCACTAATTAAAAAGCTGTTATGGGTCTGTCCGACTTGCACTACTTTCTCGGCGGCTGCCGGCACCCGTCATAGGTCGTTGCAGGTTGCCGAAATTTTTCATCATGTTGAAAATCCAGCGGCGACCAGAAAGACGCTAGGACTCTTTGGGTGACTGAGGAGACTACTCACGACCGTACAGGCGACATGTCGCGGGGTGAAGCCTGTATGGTCGTGAGCAGTCGCCCAAAGAGTCGTAGCTTGTTCTGGTCACCGCTGGATTTTCAACATGTTGAAATTTTTCGGCAACCTGCAACGACCTATGACGGGTGCCGGCAGTCGCCGGAAAAGTTGCGTAAGTGGGACAGGCCCATAACGTGACCGCAAGGCATGATGGAGACACTTGACCAAACAAAATGGAGGAGTAGAAATAAAGACTACAGAGGTATAGATTTGTGCTGGAAGTTCACGATGCAGCGGACAGCACAAGAACAATTTGGACTAGAACATTTACTACGGAAATATTAATTGGCTTATTGCCTTGAAAACTGAGATAGGTTTGAAGGGGATTCAAATGCTGCATTGATAAGCATCAGATGGATCACAAGATATGAAACACTTTGGCTTCTTTTAGAGCTTTAAGCTGAGAGAGGCAAAGTTTAAAGGAGATGTGCGGGGCAACACATCTTGGAGAGTGTTGGGTGCCAGGAATGCACTGCCAGGGGGTGGACATGGAGTCATAGAGTGATACAGTGTGGAAACAGGTCCTTCGGCCCAACTTACCCACACTGGCCAACATGCCCCAGCTACACTAGTCCCACCTGCCCGCGTTTGGTCCATTTCCCTCCAAACCTGTCCTATCCACGTACCTGTCTAATTGTTTCTTAAACGTTGGGATAGTCCCAGCCTCAACTATCTCCTCTAGCAGTTTGTTCCATACACCCACCACCCTTTGTGTGAAAAAGTTACCCCTCAGGTTCCTCTTAAATCTTTTCCCTTTCATCTTAAACCTCTGGTCCTCGATTCACCTACTTTAGGCAAGAGTCTCTGTGCATCTACCCGATCTAATCCTCTCATGATTTTATACACCTCTATAAGATCACCCCTCAGCCTCCTGCGCTCCAAGGAATAGAGTCCCAGTCTACTCAACCTCTGCCTGTAGCTCAGACCCTCTAGTCCTGGCAACATAATCATAAATCTTCTTTGTGCTTTCCCAGTTGGTGGGAGAGGTAAACATAGAAACATAGAAACATAGAAAAAATAGGTGCAGGAGTAGGCCATTCGGCCCTTCGAGCCTGCACCACCATTCAGTGTGATCATGGCTGATCATCCAATTCAGTATCCCGTACCTGCCTTCCCTCCATACCCCCTGATCCCTTTAGCCACAAGTGCCACATCTAACGCCCTCTTAAATATAGCCAATGAACTGGCCTCAACTACCTTCTGTGGCAGAGAATTCCAGAGACTCACCACTCTCTGTGTAAAGAATGTTTTCCTCCTCTCGGTCCTAAAGGAATTCCCCCTTATCCTTAGGCTGTGACCCCTTGTTCTGGACTCCCCCAACATCGGGAACAATCTTCCAGCATCTAGCTTGTCCAACCCCTTAAGAATTTTGTACGTTTCTATAAGATCCCCCCTCAATCTTCTAAATTCCAGTGAGTACAAGCCGAGTCTATCCAATCTTTCCTCATATGAAAGTCCTGACATCCCAGGAATCAGTCTGGTGAATCTTCTCTGTACCCCCTCTATGGCAAGGATGTCTTTCCTCAGATTTGGAGACCAAAACTGTACGCAATACTCCAGGTGTGGCCTCACCAAAACCCTGTACAACTGCAGTAGAACCTCCCTGCTCCTATACTCAAATCCTTTCGCTATGAATGCTAACATACCATTTGCTTTCTTCACTGCCTGCTGCACCTGCATGCCTACTTTCAATGACTGGTGTACCATGACACCCAGGTCTCCTTGCATCTCCCCTTAGGTAGTTATGATCATGGCACAAGAGGCTTTTAGCTAGGCTCCTCGATATGCATGGACGACAGACACAAAAAGCAGGCCCTTTGGCCCATCTTAACCATATGGACCAAGATGCCCCCATCGAAGCTACTCTAATTTTCCCGCATTTGGACCATATTCCTCTAAAACCTTCAAACTTGTCCTAGTATCTTTTAAGTGCTGTTATTTAACCTGTCTGAACTAGCCCCTCTGCCAACTCCTTCCATATACCCACCGCCTTCTGGGTGAAAATACTGTGTCTCAATTTCCTATTAAATCTTTACCCTCTCAGCCTAAACCTATGTCCTCTGGCTCTTGATGTCCCTACTCTGGGTAAAAGACAGTACATTCACCCTGTGTACATCAATTTTTTAAACACCTCCAGAAAATCACCCCTTAACCTCCTGCGCTCCTCAACCTATCCCAATAGCTCAGGCCCTCGAGTCCCAGCAACATCCTTATAAATCTTCACTGCACCCTTTCCTGCTTAACATCTTTCCTGACACATGGTGACCAAAATTGAACATTCACCCTATTTATTCCCTATTTACAACATCGATCCCGACTACAGGTGCTGTCTGTACGCAATTTGTGCGTTCTCCCCGTGACCTGCGTGGGTTTTCTTCAGGTCCTCCAGTTTCTTTCCACACTCCAAAGACGTACAGGATTGTCGGTTAAATTGCTTCGGTAAAAATAGTACGTTGTCCCCAGTGTGTAGGAACGTGCTAATGTTTGGGGATCGCTGGTATGCGCGGACTCGGTGGACCGAAGGGCCTGTCTCCTTGCTGTATCTCTAAACTAAACTAAACTAAACATCCGGGTGAATATGCAACGTTTCGGGCCGAAACCCTGAAGGATTTCGGCCCGAAACATTGCCTACTTCCTTCACTCCATAGATGCATGGATTTACGAAAGGTAAATCATGTCTGACGAATCTTGTGGAATTTTTCGAGGATGTAACTAGTAGCGTGGATAGGGGAGAACCAGTGGATGTGGTGTATCTAGACTTCCAGAAGGCTTTCGACAAGGTCCCACATAAGAGATTAATATATAAACTTAAAGCATACGGCATTGGGGGTTCAGTATTGATGTGGATAGAGAACTGGCTGGCAAACAGGAAGCAAAGAGTAGGAGTAAACGGGTCCTTTTCACAATGGCAGGCAGTGACTAGTGGGGTACCGCAAGGCTCAGTGCTGGAACCCCAGCTATTTACAATATACATTAATGATCTGGATGAGAGAATTGAAGGCAATATCTCCAAGTTTGCGGATGACACTAAGCTGGGGGGCAGTGTTAGCTGTGAGGAGGATGCTAGGAGACTGCAAGGTGACTTGGATAGGCTGGGTGAGTGGGCAAATGTTTGGCAGATGCAGTATAATGTGGATAAATGTGAGGTTATCCACTTTGGTGGCAAAAATAGGAAAGCAGACTATTATCTAAATGGTGGCTGATTAGGAAAAGGGGAGATGCAGCGCGACCTGGGTGTCATGGTACACCAGTCATTGAAAGTAGGCATGCAGGCACAGCACTCCTGCACCTAATTTCTATATTTCTATGTTTCTATGTTGCCTCACCCGCTGAGCTTCTCCAGCATTTGTGTCTACCTTCGATTCTGCAGCATCTGCAGTTCCTTCTTGAACATCCGGGTAAATATGCTCGTTCATGTCACTGGGTGGATATCCTGCAATCATCACCATTTCACCGTTGAAGGAGATTTATCATCAGAAAGGCAGTCTTGTCAGAGTAAGGTGGAAGGTGTGATGAATGTACAGTAGTTCTACCCGCATCCCACTGCAAAGGGAAAATAAATGGATTCCATTTTCCCCTGTAGATATAGCTGTGGCCTGCATGCAGGCACGTGCCGTGAATAATTACTCAGGGTAGGCACTCAGTCGGCTTAAAAAAAATTAAACCGTGCATGCGCAGATTGTTCTCTCCGTTAAATAAATTAAAAAATAAAAACAGTGACGATTCAATTTGCCCAAGGCTTCCTAGTCTCCTTTATTCTGAATTACTGAATGGGTGGGGTGTGAAGGGTGATGGCAGATGGAGAGATGGAGAGATGGTGGGAAAAACGGGAGCACAGGGAATAGCTGAATCCGTTGTCATCTTATTGAATGACAACACTTGTTCAAGGGACCAATTGGGGGAACAGTTCCTTTCACAGCGTGTGTGTGTGTGTCTGTGCCAGGGGTAAAGTTGTGGGGAGGGCACGAGTGTTGAGAAGGAGGGTGTCGGGGATACTGCCAGTAACTCACTCTCTCACTCACCGCTACCGCAGCTCTCGGGGCGCGAAGCCACGCACTGTAGCTGGGGATAGAAGCAGCTCGGGGTGCTGAGAGCGGGCACCGGGACCCGACAGCAGAACTGGCCGCCACTTCAGCGCCTTCTGCCGGCCCGCTCACCTTTGGCAGTGCTCTCCGTCGGAACACCTGTCACCTGCCATTCGCCGACTTCGCTCATGTCAGCGGCTTCCTGCAAATCCTTAAATTCCCACAGCCGAGTAATTCGCTGTCGGAATTTAAGGACATGAGTGAGGCCAGCGAGCGGCAGGAGAGAGGTTTTTAGACGGAGAGCTGCCAGAGGTGAGCAGGGACCGGCAGAAGGAGCTAAAGTGGCGGCTGGTTCCGCTGTCTGGCCCGGCGGCCGCTCAGCCACCCGAGCTACTTCTCTCCCCTCCCACCCCCACCCCCCATGCCTCCGTGCAAGGAGCGTTGCAAGTGGCATTATCCCTATCCCCTCCTTCATAACATTCGTGCCCGCCCCGCAACTTTACCCCGGGCCAGACTCCCCAAACGCTTGGAAAGGAGCTCTCCCCCCACCCCCACACCCCGGGAAATACGGTATTTAAAAACATCGCCAAGAAATGTACTGACCACATCATTGGTACACGAGCTCCATTCTTCTCTCCCTGTTTCCTAAGATACACTTAAAATATTGACAAACCATATTTGAAAACCCCGCCAAGAAACTAGCGCTGCGCATGCGCAGTAGACTGATGCGCATGGGTAGTGCTGCAAAGGCAGAGTTTCTGCTGCCTTCAGCCCCGCTTGAAATTGACGGCTTCAGGCAGCGTTGACGGCACGTGGACTGCACAGACCTTCCCGTGTTACAAGCGCTGCAGATGAAAGGCACGGAGAATTATGCCTATCTAAGAGATCGATTTCTTACATAGGCATAATTCTCCCATGCCTTTACTATTTATATTTGGTAATGACTATGTTATAATTTTAGTCAGGGTAGGCAGTGCCTGCCTTGCCTACCCTGACGGCACGTGCCTGCCTGCATGCTTGTGTCAAATTATTGTTACACAGGTGAAATGACAGAGATATGCAGCAATAGATGGAAACAGTGAGATATGAAGGTGATGTGTGAGTATGATGCTCCCGAGATAGGAACAAAATCCCACCTGTCCTATTACAATCCAGATACTGATCAAATGTGTAGGAAAGAACTGCAAATGCTGGTTTAAACCAAAAAGATGGAGTAACTCATTTTCTCCCGAGGTGCTGTCTGACCCGCTGAGTTACTCCAGCTTTTTGTGTCTATCAGAAACTGATCAAGTTGTGCGGACAGGGGAATCAGACAGAGGACAGACAAAATTCTCATTCGATTTTAGTTTAGAGATATAACGCGGAAACAGGCCCTTCGGCCCACTGGGTCCGCGCCGACCAGTGATCCCCGTACACTAACACTATCCTACACACACACTCGGGACAATTTACAAATTTTATCAAAGCCAATTCGCCTACAAACCTGTGCGTTTTTGGAGTGTGGGAGGAAACTGGAGCACTAGGAGGAAACCCACGCTGTCACAGGGAGAACGTGCAAACTCCGTACAGACAGCACCCGTAGTCAGGATCCAACCCGCTGCAATAAGGAAGCATCTCTACCGCCCATTCACAGGATAGTTGAGTTCTGCTGAAGGAAATGCTGAATTCAAATTGCCTGTTGTGGGTTGACACCAATTAAGATGATTAGAATTAAGAAAAAGATGCCCGTATATGAATACATTTTGTTATTGTCATTTTGTTAAACTAGTTAAAGACCTCTGGTTAAATATTAATATTCCTGAAATTGCAATATAAAAGAAATGAAATGAGGACTGAAAATCATTCCCAGAAAATAACGCGCTCCTTAGCTTCCGTGGCTGAATTATCTGATCAACGCTGAGCCACGAGTGTGAATGCGGAATTTTAAATTCATCCCTCACAGGCGGGAGTGGGTCATTTCTCAATTGTGAATATCGGGGGGTTTTTTTGTGTGCGGGGAAAATGAGTTTTCTTAAGCGCTTGTAACCGCGTTCTGTTAAGCCCTGGGGGTGCTGAACATACTCGCACAGCTTGGATACAGGGCTTTCTTTGTCACCGGCAAAGCATATGCAAGAGATAAGCGGAAGAAAATAGGAGCCTCACCACAATAACTGAGAATCATATTTCATGTGTCAGAAAACAAACCAAGTCCATTAACATTAAATCACCCGGAGCAACAATGGGAAGACTGCTGTCCTATGTTAACTATTTGATTTAGAAGGGGGCTGCTGATCTCTTGTTTAGGTTGGAAATTGGAAACAGTTTTCACAGATAGTCAATTGCAATTTGTGTAAAAGGTGCAATTATAGTTTCGCTGTTTAGAGATAGAGCTGTTTAGAGAAAGAGGCCCTTCGGCCCACCGAGTCCGCACCGACCCGCGATCCCTGCATTTTAACACTATCCTACACACACTAGGGACAATTTACAATTTTATCAATCCTATTAACCTGCACATATGTACGTCTTTGGAGCGTTTGGGGAAGCCGGAGCTCCTGGAGAAAACCCATGTGGTCACGGGGAAAACGTGGAAACTCCGTTCAGACGCACCCGTAGTCAGGATCGAACCAGGGTCTCTGGTGATGTAAGGCAGGAACTCCACCATAGCGCCACCGTGCCGCCCTATATAGTCAGAGCATATTCCCATGTGTGGTATTTATCACAGACCCTCCTGCCTCTAACCACCCAATAATGTCAATGGTCACTGGAAACACCAATGAATCAGTAATGGTGGTGATGGTACCCAAAACCCTCTGCATCCCTGAAGCCACTGTATCACTGGGGCCAACTATACCAGGGTAGTCCTAAAGCAAATTACCTCATATACTGGAAATCTAAAATAAAACAGAAAAATGCTGGAAGCATGAAGGAACAAGATCAAACCCAAAAGAGAAACGGCACGCTGGCGCAGTGGCAGAGTTGCTGCCTTACAGTATCAGAGACCCGGGTTCGGTCCTGTCTGTGTGGAGTTTGTACGTTCTCCCAGTGACCGTGTGGGTTTTCTCCGGGTGCTCCGGGTTCCTCCCACACTCTGAAGAGCTGCAGGTTTGTCGGTTAACACAAAATGCTGGAGAAACTCAGCGGGCTAGGCCACAATCTGTGGAGAGAAGGAGTGGGTGACGTTTCAGGTCGGTAAAAAATTCGAGGATTGGCCTCGGTTTAAAAAAATTCTAAATTGTCCCTAGTATGCAGGATAACGCTCGTGTACGCGGTGATCGCTAGTCGGCACGTTCTCGGTGGGCTCGAAGGGCCTGTTTCCAAACTATCCCACAACAGTCTAAAGTCTAATGAAACTGGGACCAAAGGTGAATGAGGTTATAAAAAAAAAGACATTCTGAACTCCCTGAGAGATTTTTGGCACTTTCTGTTTTACGCCACCAGGCTGGTGTTGAATGGTGGGCTTTTTACAGGGTGCTGTGAAGGAGATGGCTATGAGACATTGCTCCCGGATTGCATGCAGGAGTAGCCTGGGATTATCTGTCAATGCTCGGAGACCCCAAGCTTCGAGCAGAATCCGTACAGAAGCAAAACAGAAATGTTGGAAAAAACTCGACCGTTGGATAGACACACAACGCTGGAGTAACTCAGCGGGACGGGCAGTCTCCTTGGCGAGAAGGAATGGGTGACGTTTTGGGCTGAGACCCTTCTTGAGACTGAGAGTCAGGGGAAGGGGAGAGAAGAGATATAAGTAAGTAAGTAAGTAAGTTTATTGGCCAAGTATTCACATACAAGGAATTTGCTTTGGTGCTCCGCCCACAAGTGACAGTTACGAATGACTCGGAAAAAACTAAACGTTAATAATAATAAAACACCATTGATCAAGCATGTGAACCAACAAAATACCAGATCAAAGGGAGGCTACAGATTTTTGGCTGTTGAGTAGAGCAATGGTAAGGGAAGGTACGAAAACGAAAAATCAAAGGGCATGACGACCAAGGAAAATGTACAATGGATCATTGTTAACCAGGAGAAGGTGAGAACGAGGCATTCAATGTCAAATTTAATCAGGAGGACAGCCAGACTGGTCGGAGAATTGAACAAGCGGAAAGGGAAACCAGCCAATACCAATCCTGATAGAATACCAGTCTACAAAACTAGAACACATGATCCATATCCCTTCATTCCCTGCAGATCCATGTGCCTAATTAAAAGCCTCTTAAATGCCACTGTCGAATCTGCCTCCACCACCATCATGCAGCCTGTTCCAGACCCCCCCCCCACTACCCTCAGTTAAAAAAACCTGCCGCACACACCTCCTTTAAACTTTCCCCCCCCCCCCCCCCCTCACCTTAAAGCTATGCCCACTAGTATTCAACATCCCCATCCAGGGGAAAAGGTGCTGACTGGGAGATGATGAGGAACATGCAAAGGTTAGACAGTCAGGGATTTTTATTTTCCCAGGGTGGAAATGTCCCAGGTTCGAGGGCACAGCGTTCAGGTGAGATGGACACAGTTGAAAGATGTGCAGGGCAAGTTTTATTTTGCACTGAGAGTGGATGGGTGCCTGGATCGTGCCGCCAAGGGTGGTGGCGGAGGCAGATATGATAATGGCATTTAAGAGGCTTTTAGACGGGTACACAGATATGTAGATTCTATAGACCATATCGATTCAATGCACCATAGAAAGCATTTTAGCTTGGTTTGGCAACAGCTTCATCCAGGACCGCAAGAAATTGCAGGGAATTGTGGACGCAGCCCAGACCATCACACACAAACCAACCTCCCTCCCATCGATTCAATTTATACCGCACGCTGCCTCGGCAAGGCCAGCAGCATAATCAAGGACGAGTCGCACCCTGGCCACTCCCTCATCTCCCATCAGGCAAAAGACACAGAAGTGTGAAAACGCACACCTCCAGATCAGGGACAGTTTCTTCCCAGCTGTTATCAGGCAACTGAACCATCCTACCACAAGCAGGGAGCAGTCCTGAACTACTATCTACCTCTTTGATGAGAGGACTATCCTTGACCGGACTTTGCTGGGTTTACCTTGCACTAAACGTTATCATGTGTCTACATGGCTTGATTGTAATCATTTATTGTCTTTCCGCTGACTGGTTAGCACGCAACAAAAAGCTTTTCACTGTACCTCGGGGCACGTGACAATAAACTGAACTGAAAGATATGTAGTGAATGGGAGGGATATGGATCACGTGTGGGCAGAGAAGATTAGTTTAACTTGGCATCATGCCCAGCACGGACAGTGTGGGCAGAAGGGCCTCTCCCTCTGCCGTACTGATTGTATGTTTTATATTTCAGGTCAACAACTGTTCCTTTCCAGCATCTGGAGTTTCACGAGATTGATCCCTGGGATGGTGGGACTGTCATATGAGGAAAGAATGAAAAGACTAGGCTTGTATTCACTGGAGTTTAGAAGGATGAGGGGATATATTATAGAAACATATAAAATTATAAAAGGACTGGACAAGCTAGATGCAGGAAAAATGTTCCCAATGTTTAGCAATGTTACAAAATTTTGAGATTTTAAAAATCAAGTCTGCAATTTATCCCATCAGATAAAGCATAAAAAGAAGTTTAATTTGACACCTAATTTACTTTCATATCTTCAGTATTAAGAAAGTTATGGCCATTTTCATACTCGGAAATGAGTATCTTGCTTCCCATTGCCTTTCAATTGACTTAACTCAAAAGCTGTGATCTGGAAAAATTAAAAGCCCATAACTTTATTAAAAATTAAGAGAACTCAATGAAATTTTCAGTCATTATAGATTGAAGCATTCTGAAACAAATATTAAACAATCTTACTTGCATTACCTGAAATTAAAGTATATAATTAGTTAGTTATCTAATTGTAGCTAATTACAAAATTCAATGAGTAGATCTAAACATCTATCAATTTCTTAAGAAAAGATAAACTTTTTTTTAATTGCCTAAGTGTCCAAATAACATTCACACAATAATCCACAATATAACATAATTTTTAAATCTCATTTTCATGAATTTCTGGGCCAAATGGAAGGAATTTAGTGTTTAATGCCTGTAAATAAATGGCCATTTAAATCAACTAGCGAGTGGGTTTTAGCGGAATGCGGTGGATTGGAACGTTGCGGTTAGCGGTGAAGTCGGGGGGGAAAATACTGGGGGTTCATACATTTTTTGGGGAACCCATTTCGCAACATTAAAATAGTATTTATGCCTCCCAAAAAACCAACTTTTAATAAAAAAATAAAGTATTTACCTTTTTTTCTCCCCTACGGAAAATGCTTCCGGTGGTCTGCGGTCACGGCTTTTGAAGGTGATTTTTAAATTACTCTAGTTAACAAATAACTTAGAGTAATTTAAAAATACCTTAATGGATGAAATGTCGGAGCGATTTTTCTTCCGCAATTAAATCGCCCGACATTCATCGATTATCCTGGTCTGGTGAAAATCGGCACTTTAAGCCCGCCCCCCTCTGACAGGCGCTAAAGTCGCGCACACGGGGAGCGGCAGAAGTGCAGCGCCGCTAAAGGTAAGTTTTGTAACATACCTACAATGTTAGGTGAGTCCAGAACCAGGGGCCACAGTCTTAGAGTAAAGGGGAGGTCATTTAAGACTGAGCTGCGAAAACACTTTTTTACCCAGAGAGTTGTGAATTTGTGGAATTCCCTGCCACAGAGGGCAGTGGAGGCCAAATCACTGGATGTATTTAAGAGAGAGTTGGATAGAGCTCTAGCTGCTAGTGGAGTCAAGGGATATGGGGAGAAGGCAGGCACGGGTTATTGATAGTGGACGATCAACCATGATCACATTGAATGGCGGTGCTGGCTCGAAGGGCCGAATGGCCTCCTCCTGCACCTATTTTCCATGTTTCTATGTTTCTATCTGCACTTTTATTTGCTTTCAACAGAGGGATGAGATTATTAAACCCATCCAGTCTATCCATTTAATCTTCATAGAAAACAAAGGCAATAGGTGCAGGAGTAGGCCATTCGGCCCTCCGTGCCATTCAATATAATCATGGCTGATGATCTAAAATCAGTACCCCGTTCCGGCTTTATCCCCATACCCCTTGATTCCCTCGGCCCTAAGAGCAAAATCTAAAGGGCCTGTCCGACTTACGAGTCCTTGGCACGCAAATTACGCAACCACGTGATCGCGTTGAGGCGCACGGGCATCGTATGGCCGCACGGGGCCGGTCCCACTGAGAAACGCCACTGAGTATGTAGTTGTGCGCGACATCGCGTGGGGCACCAGAATTTTTGTAGCGAACTAAATCTTTGCGCGGAACTGACGGTCAAAGTGGGACAGGCCCAAGACCCTGGCGCGATGTAACACCTCACCTCTAACAGCAGCCGATGCAGGCAAATGATCGCCGAGCTCGGCCTGGGGCTCACGGCCATTGCAGATCCGGATCCACCCCCACTTCAACTCCCAGAACGGGGCCAAGAACATTGAAGATAGACACAGAATGCTGGAGTAACTCAGCGGGACCGGCAGCATCTCTGGAGAGAAGGAATGGGTGACTTTTCAGGCCAAGACCCTTCTTTCAGACTGAAGAAGAGTCTCCACACGAAATGTCACCCATTCCTTCTCTCCAGAGATGCTGCCGGTCCCGTTGAGTTACTCCGGCATTTTGCGTCCATCTTCAAATTACATCACGCGCTCCAACAGCTGTGTGGTGAAATGAAGTTGCGCGCGACCTTCGCTGGAGCGTCGCGGCTCAACGCGACCACGAGGTCGCGTAATTTGCGTGCCAAGGACACATAAGTGGGACGGGCCCCTTAACTCTCTCTTGAGAACATCCAGCGAATTGGCCTTCTGTGGCAGAGAATTCCACAGATTCACAACTCTCGGGGTGAAAAAGATTTTCCTCAACTCAGTCCTAAATGTCCTACCCCTTATTCTTCGGGGAAAGCTCTGAATAAAACACAAATTCTAAATTAGAGAGAAAGATCAAACGGAGAAGAGGTTCAGGGATGGGGTGTTCTTAATCTCGAAATCTCCACTATTCCACCTTGGAAGATTACAACTGAAGAGAACCGATAGTTTCTTTTTGGTCTCAGTGACTGGGAAGCATTGGGTTCCCTGAAGCATTTGACTTATCTGCGCTAAAACCTGCAACCTTCATTCCTGCTTCAAAACAGATAAAAGAAAGGGGGGAGATTTGCATTTATATTGTAACTTACTGTGTATCTGAGAGAATCTCAGAGTGCTCCGTGTATAATGAATTACTGCGATCTACAGTGACTATTATGCAGGCAAACAGACCTCAATCCTGCATTTCTCTGCGAATTAATCAGTGATGCAATCAATTTATCTGTAGCTAACCCAACTGTGTTCAAATGCGCGATATCCCGGCGGCAGCTGCTCTCTTTCCAATTTTGACTCACATCTCCTGCTAAAATAAGTCATGACAAAAAAAAAATGGAAATGCTGCCATTCTAACTTGCGAAATGATTTTCTTTTGTTTTAACTTCAATTTCCTTCCTTTCTTGCCAATTTTCTCCACTTGCTCAGGGCACATCTTCACACAAGTGGCTCCAGCCGAGCCCATTCCTCGTGTGCGAGGATTATTAGGATATTCCAGCGGAATATCCGCGGCCAAAGTCTTCCCTCCTCCAGCAATTGTGGGCACTTCAGCAGGGTTGAGGGGGGAGAGGGTTCGCTGGTTGACTTTCGAGAGCGGGACGTTTTGTATGTGCCACCCCGACCCAGAAGATTAGCGGAAGAGTTGCCGCCGCCTCACAGCGCCAGAGGACCCGGGTTTCCATCCTGTCTGCGGGTGCTGCCTGCGCGGAGTTTGGACGCTCTCCCCGTGACCTGTGTGGGTTTTCTCCTGGTGCACCGGTTTCCTCCCACCCTCCAAAGTTGTGCAGGTTTGTAGGTTAATTGGCTTCGGGTAAAATTATAAATTGTCCCTAGTGTGTGTAGGATAATATTAGAGAGAAGGGTCTCGACCCGAAACGTCACCTATCTCCTTCGCTCCTTAGATGCTGCTGCACCCGCTGAGTTTCTCCAGCTTTTTGTGTAACCCTCGATTCTCCAGCATCTGCAATTCCTTCTTTAACACTTAGTGTCCTGGGTGATCGCTGGTCAGCGTAGACTCGGTGGGCCAAAGGGCTTGTTTCCACACTGTATCCCTAAGCTAAACTAAACCAAACTAAATTCCTTGCAACCCAAAACAGCCCTTCAGCCCACGATGCTTGTGCTGTCCACAAAGCCAATCTAAGCTCAGCCCACCTATCTCCACAAGGCCAATCTGTCTCTATTTTCTGCCTGTTCATGTGTTTATTGGTCAGGTCGGGGGGAGTTCCCCCCGCCACGGGTACCATGTAATCCTGTGCTACCTGCTCCTTGGTCGGATAGTCGGCGACTAAACCGTCTCCCCCACCTGCTTTGCCAGTAGGACCAAAAACAAGGCCTGTCAAAGGGCGGATGAGCTCCTAGCAAGCCAACGACCTTCCACACTTCAGTAGAGGTTGTGATCACTGATGTACATAGCATTGTAAGGCACCGCGCCCGTTGATGTTTTAAACGACGATGATGATGATGACCTTGCCAAATCGGACCTTACTTTCTCTGCAAGTAAGTCGGACCTCCAGGAAGATGCAAACCAACAACAGAGAGAGGCAGCAACATCAAGCGTTGAGATTAAGCCGGTAAGATCCGTCTATCAATTTCTCACCAATCCCTTCAAAGTTGAGTTTTCCCTTTAGGTTAGAGATACAGCGCGAATGGAAACAGGCCCTTCAGCACATCGTGTCCGCGCCGACCAGCGAGCCCCGCACGTTAACACTATCCTACACACACTAGGGACAATTTACAATTTTACCCAGCCCAATTAACCTACAAAACCTGTACGTCTTTGGAGTGTGGGAGGAAAGTGACGATCTCGCAGAAAACCCGCGCAGGTCACGGGGAGAACGTACAAACTCCATACAGACAGCGCCCCGTAGCTGGGATGGAACCCGGGTCTCCAGCGCTGCAATCGTCGTGAGGCAGCAACTCTACCGTTGCGCCACCCTGGCCACCCCTAACTTGGGTTCGTTTGGCACTGTTTTGTATTGTATATATTATTGCAATAGCGGATTACATTTATTTTTGATTTTTGTTGCAAAAAAATGAAATGGTACGATGCATGAAATGACATGCAAGGGTTGCCACTTGCCGAGATGCTCAGGGCTGGAGTCTGGGCCCTTTGTAATGATCGTTCAGCCCGTAAATGTTGGAGAAAAACAGAAGTGAGTGACACTGCACACCGTTACAGCTCAACCCCGCACCAGAGAATTTATCTGAGTATTAAAGTGAGAGGCCTGTTATCGAGGGAGTGATTTATACAGTTTCTCTATTAGTGAAGGGACCATAAACAATACTTCAAAGGAAGCAGTACATCAGAGGGCATTAAAGTGAAAGGTTATAGTCTAGAGTAGATCATTCGGGCTGCCAAGCAAAGGGCTCAAAGACCTTTATGCGGTTCTCTTCAAAATCAAAATTTGTTATCACCTTTTTTTTATTCCCAACTTCTTGACCTCGCGATTAGGAAGGGACTGCAGATGCTCGTTCACACCGAAGAAAGGGACAAAATGTCGGAGTAACTCGGCGGGAGAGGCTGCATCTCAGGAGAGAAGGGCTGGGTGACGTTTCCGGGTCGAGACCCTTCTTCAGTCTGACTGTGAGTCAGCCTGAAGAAGGGTCTCGACCCGAAACGCCACCCATTCCTTCTCCCTGGAGTTGCTGCCTGTCCCGCAGAGGTTATCCAGCATTTTTCATCTTATGTCGGGACCAGAGAGTTGAAGGCTGTCAAAGGGCAGAGAGCAGCCAAAGCTTCATGGATGCAAGTGAGAAGGCATTAGACGAGGATAGACGATACAATATTATATATATCATTGCCCTCCCTAGCCTAAATTGCCCACAGCTGGTATGTTAATACGAATTACTCCTAATGCATGGGTGAGTGATGAAAACATCAAGGAATTAAGATCACTGGAAGATTAAAATGAGCTCAGTGTGAATGAGTGCTTAATGGTCAACAAGAACTCAAAGGGCCAAAGTAGTCTATGATTCAGTAACATCAGGCTCACTGAAGAAGGGTCTCAACCGGAAACGTCGCCCATTCCTTCTCTCCAGAGATGCTACCCGGTCCCATTGAGTTACTCCAGCATTGTGTGTCTACCTTGTACTCACAAGCTTCAGACCATAAAACCTCAGAACCTCCCAATCGTGTCCCACAGAACGTTTGACGGCACTGGGCCTGTACTCGCTTTAGAAGAATGAGCAGGGGGGGGACCTCATTGAGACGTACAAAATAATGAAAGGCCTGGATAGAGTGGATGTGGGGAGCATGTTTCCTCTAGTGGGAGAGTCTAGGACTAGAGGTCATAGCCTCAAAATTAAAGAGCGTTCCTTTGGGAAAGAGTTGAGGAAACATAGAAACATACTAAATAGGTGCAGGAGGAGGTCATTCGGCCCTTTGAGCCACCACCGCCATTCATTGTGATCATGGCTGATCGTCCCCAATCAATAACTCATGCCTGCCTTCTCCCCATATCCCTTGATTCCACTAGCCCCTAGAGCTCTATCTAACTCTCTCTTAAATCCATCCAGCGACTTGGCCTCCTCTGTGGCAGGGAATTCCACAAATTCACAACTCTCTGGGTGAAAAAGTTGTTTCTCACCTCAGTCTTAAAAGGCTTCCACTTTATTCTAAGACTGTGGCCCCTGGTTCTGGACTCGCCCAACATTGCGAACATTTTTCCTGCATCTAGCTTGTCCAGTCCTTTTATAATTTTATATGTTTCTGTAAGATTCCCCCTCATCCTTCTAAACTCCAGTGAATACAACAAGCCTCGTCTTTTCAATCTTTCCTCATATGACAGTCTCGCCATCCCAGGGATCAATCTCGTGAACCTACGCTGCACTGCCTCAATCACAAGGATGCCCTTCCTCAAATTAGGAGACCAAAACTGTACACAATACTCCAGATGTGGTCTCACCAGGGCCCTGTACAACTGCAGGAGAACCTCTTTACTCCTTATACTGAAATCCTCTTGTTATGAAGGCCAACATTCCATTAGCTTTCTTCACTGCCTGCTGTACCTGCACGACAATTTATTTAGTCAGAGGGTGGTGAATCTGTGGAATTCATTGCCACAGAAGGCTGTGGAGGCCAAGTCAGTGGATATTTTTAAGGCAGCGACAGATAGATTCTTGATTAGTACAGGTTTCAGGGGTTATGGAGAGAAGGCAGGAGAATGGGGTTTGGAGGGAGAGATAGATCAGCCATGATTGAATGGCGGAGTGGACTTGATGGGCCGAATGGCCCAATTCTGCTCCTATCACTTATGACCCCTGCTTCAAGTGAGTCACTCCATTAAGTCGAGCCTCTGAGTGTGTGTGGGAGAAGGGACGTAAGCTGTAAATCCTATGTTCTCTGTGAGAGGGGCACTGGCTCGGGGGGGAGGGAGGGGGGGAGGGATAGCTGGCTTCACACAAGACCCCTGAAGCAACCGTCGATGCTTTAAGAGGCCTCTGCAAATGGCCCAGCAAACCACTCAGTTCAAGGACAAAGCGCTGGGCAATAAATCCATGCCCTGAATGAATAAAAAGCAAAAAGATTAATGACCGGCAGCCGACATTAATTCAGCTTGCCCCACGTGGCAAGCGCAGAGAGTCTTTCTCGCCACTTCCAGTCAGCACTTGAACAAACACTATATATTTTTTTAAGTTAATGGAAAACTAAACAGGAACGCAGAGAAAATGGTTCTGATATTTATCAATCCAGGCCAACAGCGGCTCTGCAACCGGTTTAAAAACACAGCATTAATTAGTCATGAGAGGGGTTGGTGGTGTCGACTATCCCAAGAAACAGTTTTTGATGAAGAACTGAGGATGTCTTTCCAATGTCTTTGCTGATATTTCTTCCTCCGTCAGCAATATAGGAACAAGTTATCTGGTGAACAGCACGGCTGGCTGTGGGAGTTTGCTGTGCATGCATTGGCCAGATGTGCCGAGCTTCTGGTCGCTTACACGAGTAGAATCATAGTGTCATGGAGCACGGAAACAGGCCCTTCGGCCCTTCTTACCCATGCCGACCAAGGTGCCCCAACAAATGTTGTTATTGTGCCTGCCTCAACTAACCCCTCTGGCAGCTCGTTCCATCTACCCACCACCCTCAGAGAGTATATGCAGCATCATAAAGGTGGCACAGTGGCGCAGCGGTAGAGTTGCTGCCTCACAGTGCCAGAGACCCGGGTTCGATCCTGACTACAGGTGCTGTATGTACAGGGTTTGTACGTTCTCCCCGTGACCTGCGTGGGTATTTTCTCCGAGACATACCTATCCTCGGCTTTCCTCCCACACTCCAAAGACGTACGGGTTTGTAGGTTCATTGGCTTTGTGTACATGGAAAATTATCCGTGGTGTGTGTAGGGTAGTGTTAATGTGTGGGGATCGCTGGTCGGTGCAGACCAGGCACGTGCCGTGAGTAATTACTCAGAATAGGCAGTCAGCCGGCTTTCAAAAAAAATTTTAAATGGCGCATGCGCAGATTATTCTCTTCATAATAAATAAAAAATATGTAACAATTCAATTTTTCCAAGGCTTCTCAATCTCCTTCAGTTTTTAATTACTGAATGGGTGGGGGACGGAGGATGAAGGCAGGTGGAGAGATGGTGGGGAAAAACAGGAGCACACCGGGACGTTGAATCAGTTGTCATCTTATTGAATGACAATACTAATTCAAGGGTCCATTTGGAGGGAGAGTTCCTTTCACAGCGTGTGGATAGTCTGTGCCCCGGGTTAAAGATGCAGAGAGTCAAAGTCAAAGTATCCTTTATTGTCATTCAAACCTTTCGGTCTGAACGAAATTTCATTGCGTTCAGGAGTGGACAGGGGTTGCAGGAGTGGCATTGAGGGCAGGAGTGTTGAGAAGGGAGGGGGTCAGAGATCATATCAGTAACTCACTCACTGCTGCCGCAGCGCTCCGGGCACGGACAGCAGAACTGGCCGCCACTTCCGGGGATAGAAGCAGCTGGGGTGCGAGCGGCCGCCGGAACCCGACAGCAGAACCAGCTGCCACTTCAGCGCCTTCTGCCGGCCCGCTCACCTCTGGCAGTGCTCTTCATCTGAACATCTCTCACCTGCTGCTCGCCGGCTTCGCTCATGTCAACCACGTCCCGCAAATCCTTAAATTCCCACAGCCAAGTAACCTCAACTGGTCCCATGAACGCGCTATCGGAATTCAAAGATTTGCGGGAAGCCGGCTGGCGAGCGGCAGGTGAGAGATGTTCAGATGGAGAGCACTGCCAGAGGTGAGTGGGGACCAGCAGAAGGGGCTGAAGTGGCAGCCGGTTCTGCTGTCGGGTCCCGGCGGCCGCTCAACGTCAGTCACCCGAGCTGCTTCCTACCTCGGAAGTGGCGGCCAGTTGTGCTGTCCGTGCCCGGAGTGCTGCGGCAGCCACCCAAGCGAATCCACTCCCCGGCCACAATAAAACCATATAGCAATTACAGCACGGAAACAGGCCATCTCGGCCCTTTTAGTCCGTGCCGAACACTTACTCTCACCTAGTCCCATCTACCTGCACTCAGACCGGAGCGTGGCAAGTGGGTTACTGACCCCAATCCCATCCTTCACAACGCCAGACTGCCCAAACACTGTGAACGGAGCTCTCCCCCCACCCCGGGAAATACAGCATTTAAAAACATAAATAATGCACTTACCACATTATTGGTACATTAAGCCCATTCTTCACTCTTTGTTTCCTAAGATACTATTAAAATAATGCCAATCCATATTTGAAAATCCCGCCAAGAAACACGCGCTGCGCATGCGCAGAAGGATGATGCGCATGCGCAGTGCTGCAAAGGCAGAATTTCTGCTGCCTTCAGCTCCCCTTGAAACTGACGGCCCAGGCAGCGCTGATGGCACGTGGGCTGCACAGAGCTTCCCGTGTTGCAAGCGCTGCGGATGAAAGGCACGGAGAATTATGCCTACCTAGGAGATCAATCTCTTAGAGAGGCATAGTTATCCCATGCCTTTATATTTATATTTAATAATTGCCATTTCATAATTTTAGTCAGGGTAGGCAGTGCCTACCTTGCCTACCCTGATGGCACGTGCCTGGTGCAGACTCGGTGGGCCGAAGGGCCTGTTTCCACGCTGTATTTCTAAACTAAACACTAGACCGATCTGCCCACGTTTGGCCCATATCATTTTAAACCTTACAATGAGGTGCAGGGACAATGAAAAATGTTGCTTGCAGCAGCATCACCGGCGCTTAGACTCAGAGAATCACATGAATACATAAATCACACGACAAAATGTAAAAGGCTGTAAAAAGAACATGAGATTAGTGCAAAAACACGGATAACAAGCCCATGGCAGTATCAGGGGTGATATGTAGTGTTCAGTTGCTGAGGTAGGATTAGGGTTAGACAATAGACAATAGATGTGCAGGAGTAGGCCATTCGGCCCTTCGGCCCTTCTGGACTTCCCCCAACATCGGGAACATGTTTCCTGCCTCTAGCGTGTCCAATCCCTTAATAATCTTATATGTTTCAATACGATCACCTCTCATCCTTCTAAATTCCAGTGTATACAAGCCCATACAATTTCATCATATGACAGTCCCGCCATCCCAGGATTTAACCTGGTGAATTAAGATCGATTCAGGAACCTGATGATCGTAGGCAGATAGATGCTTCTGAACCTTATGGTGTGGGACTTGAGGCATCTATACCTCTCGCCCGACTGATTTGCTGTACAATTCCTGCATTACTACCGTAGCTACATTTCACAGGTGCTTAGATTGCCTGAAAGAAATGTGAAAAGAGCCATAGAAACGCGAGATTGGGCACAAAAAGCAGGAGTAACTTAGCAGGTCAGGCAGCATCCCTGGAGAAAAGGAAATGGTGATGTTTCGGGTCAAGACCCTTCTTCAGACTGAGAGTCGGGGAAAGGGATACGAGAGTTATATATATATATATATATGATGCTACATAGGACAAACATAGAAACATAGAAACTAGGTGCAGGAGTAGGCCATTCGGCCCTTCGAGCCTGCACCGCAATTCAATATGATCATGGCTGATCATCCAACTCAGTATCCCGTACCTGCCTTCTCTCCATACCCTCTGATCCCCTTAGCCACAAGGGCCAAATCTAACTCCGTCTTAAATATGGCCAATGAATATAGCCAAACGAATGAAAGATATGCAAAAAGCAACGACGATCGAGGAAATATGGAGCCCACAATGGTCCATCGTTGGCTGTGGGGAGGTGTAAATGAGTTACACAGACAATGAAACTCAACAGGATGACAGAAATGTCTTTCTTTCTTTCCCAAGAGCGCCACAGATGGCACATGTTACATCTCAAATTACTCACATACTGTATCACAAGCGCTATTCTCTGAAAGAAGTCTATCTAATTTGCATTTAAATGAATCAACACTCTCCGCTTGCAATGCCTCCCTGGGGAGGCTGTTCCATAGATACAGTCGCTGACCGAAATAATATTTCCACTGATTAGTTTTTGAATTTTTCCCTCCAGAAGTTGGATCCTGCACCTACAGTACATTCAGTCCGCATTGGCCGAAGCGATATCCCCTTCCCACTCCCATTTTCACACTGGCCTTTCTGTCCTGGGCCTCCTCCACTGTCAAGGTGCGGCCAAACGTCAAATGGAGGTAGAGCACCTCATATTTCGCTTGGGCAGCTTACAATTTCTAATAAACATTGCATTCCCCCTCTCTCAGTCCCACCCCCCCCCCCTTCCCCCCACGACACCTGTAGTCGTGCTGCTACCTTCACTGTCATCCTGCTTAGTTTGGTGTTCGTGAGCCCTCGTTATCACCTTTTTCACAGCCAACAATGGACCATTGTGGGCTCTGCCTTTCTTTGATCATCGATGCTAGGTTTGATTATACCTTTCATTCAGTTGTTCCTGCTACCTTTTCATACCGCGTCTTTTCCAACTCCCCTGACTCCCAGTTTGAAGGAGGATCTCGACCCAAAACGTCACCTATTCCTTTTCCCCAAAAATGCTCTCCAAATCTGAGGAAAGACATTCTTGCCATAGAGGGGGTACAGAGAACGTTCACCAGACTGATTCCTGGGATGTCAGGACTTTCATATGAGGAAAGACTGGATAGACTCGGCTTGTACTCGCTAGAATTTAGAAGATTGAGGGGGGATCTTATTGAGACTTACAAAATTCTTAAGGGGTTGGACAGGCTAGATGCAGGAAGATTGTTCCCGATGTTGGGGAGGTCCAGAACAAGGGATCACAGTCTAAGGATAAGGGGGAATTCCTTTAGGACCGAGATGAGGAAAACATTTTTCACACAGAGAGTGGTGAGTCTCTGGAATTCTCTGCCACAGAAGGTAGTCGTGGCCAGTTAATTGGCTATATTTAAGAAGGAGTTAGATGTGGCCCCTGTGGCTAAAGGGATCATGGGGTTTGGAGAGAAGGAAGGTATAGGATACTGAGTTGGATGATCAGCCATGATCATATTGAATGGCGGTGCAGGTTCGAAGGGCCGAATGGCCTACACCTGCACCTATTTTCTATGTTTCTATGTTTCTATGCTGCCTGACCCGCCGAGTTACTCCAGCATTTTTATGTCGACCTTCACTGTAGTCACGTTGTTCTAGATTATCTGGCTCCAGATTTATTCATCATTTTACCATTATTACACCTTTCCTCATATTTCTTCTAAAATCGTGCCATTTCCAGAGGGAGCCTGCCCCTATTCATGTAAACACCTTTCAGAATCCAAATCCCCAGATCACTCTGGTCATGAAGTCATCTGATTCATAAATCACTTCACGGCGGGCGTACAATGCTGATGACGCATAGTCCAACCCGCCCACTCTGAACTCATACTTGTCCCTTCAATGAGTCAGAGAGTTTTGCCAACGTTATCGCTGCACTTTCCAAGTGCCCAAAATAGTACATTCACACGCACTCCACATAGTGCCCCGGGTCCAGCACATTGATGCAATCACAAAATCACAAGAGGAATAGATCGGGTAGAGTCTCTTGCCCAGACTAGGAGAATCGAGAACCAGAGGGCATAGGTTTAAAGTGAGGGGGGGAAAGTTTTGCTAGGAACCTGAGGGGTAACTTTTTCACACAAAGGGTGGTGGGTCTTGTACACTCTGGAGTTTAGAAGGATGAGAGGAGATCTTAACCATATAACCATATAACAATTACAGCACGGAAACAGGCCTTCTCGGCCCTTCCAGTCCGTGCCGACCATTTATTTTTCCCTAGTCCCATCCACCTGCACTCAGACCATACCCCTCCATTCCCTTCCCGTCCATATACCTATCCACTTTACTTTTAAATGTTACATTCAATCCTGCCTCCCCCACTTCTGATGGAAGATCATTCCACACAGCCTCCACTCTCTGAGTAAAGAAGTTCCCCCTCATGTTACCCCTAAACTTCTGTCCCTTAATTCTCATGTCATGCCCTCTTGTTTGAATCTTCCCTACCCTCAATGGGAAAAGCTTATCCACGTCAACTGTGTCTATCTCTTTCATCATTTTAAAGACCTCAATCAAGTCCTCCCTTTAACCTTCTGCGCTCCAAAGAATAAAGACCCAACTTGTTCAACCTTTCTCTGTAACTTAGTTGCTGGAACCCAAGCAACATTCTAGTAAATCTCCTCTGTACTCTCTCTATTTTGTTGACATCCTTCCTATAATTAGGCGACCAAAATTGTACACCATACTCCAGAATTGGTCTTACCAATGCCTTGTACAATTTTAACATTACTTCCCTACTCCTATATTCAATGCTCTGATTTATAAAGGCCAGCACACCAAAAGCTTTCTTTACCACCCTATTTACATGCGATTCCGCCTTCAGGGAACTATGCACAGTTATTCCTAGATCCCTCTGTACCACAGCATTCCTCAATTCCCTACCATTTACCATGTACGTCCTATTTTGATTTGTCCTGCCAAGATGTTGCACCTCACACTTATCAGCATTGAACTCCATCTGCCATCTTTCAGCCCACTCTTCCAAATGGCCCAAATCTCTCTGTAGACTTTGAAAATCTACCTCATTATCCACAGCACCACCTATCTTAGTATCATCTGCATACTTACTTATCCAATTTTCCATCCCATCTTATTGAAACGTATACGATTATTAAAAGTTTGGACATGCAAGAGGCAGGAAACATGTTCCCGATGTTGGGGGAGTCGAGAACCAGGGATCACAGTTTAAGAATAAGGGGTTAGCCATTTAGAACGGAGATGAGGAAACACTTTTTCACACAGAGAGTTGTGAGTCTGTGGAATTCTCTGCCTCAAAGGGCGGTTCTCTGGATCCTTTCAAGAGAGAGCTAGATAGGGCACTTAAACATAGCAGAGTCAGGGGATATGGGGAGAAGGCAGGAACGGGGTACTGATTGGGGATGATCAGCCATGATCATATTGAATGGCGGTGCTGGCTCGAAGGGCCGAATGGCCTACTCCTGCGCCTATTGTCTATTGTCTATTGGGTGTATGGAACAAGCTGCCAGATGAGATGGTTGGAGCAGGTACTATCGCAATGTTTAAGAAAGGTACATGGTTAGGACAGGTTTAGAGGGATATGGGCCAAATGCAGGCAGGTGTAGATGGGGCATGTTGGTCAATTAACCTACCAACTCGAAGATAGACACAAAATTCTGGAGGAAATCAGCGGGTCAGGCAGCATCTCTGGAGAAAAGGAATAGTGATGCTTCAGTCTGAAGAAGGGTCTCGACCCGAAACGTCACCTATTCCTTTTAGTCGGTGTAAACGGGCATCAGCAGTTCCTTCCGACACAGATGAAGAGGTGAATCTGTTTAATGATGATCTACAGTGAAGGTGATGACTGTTGCTTATGAGTCAATGGCCGACTCCTCAACAAAGCTCTGAAGCCATTCTCTGGATTAGTCAGAAAATCCAACTTCAAAAGCGTCCCCCTGCACTGACTGATTGACTGCAGTGGGTCTGGGTGAATGATGGGAATCTGATCTGCTCTCGTGCTTGCTGTTGCTCGTGGCTCTTGTCTGAATTCCCAGGCTGTATTTGAGCAACTGAACGCGTTCAGTTGATGAATGAGACAGCCTCATTAAGCACTGATCTGCTAATCTTCCGGCAACAGTGTGCTGCTAGATCATGAGTTACATCTGACTCTGCTCCTACGGGGCTGGCCAAGTTGCGTTCCTGACGCAGCGAGCTGGCGGATACAATCCCCTTTCTGGTGCCTGCACATTCAGCTTGGATTACAGTCGGGATCATCGGAAAATAAAACCCTTCACTTTTATCCTCGCGACAAATCATCTCCCCTGTCAAAGATTATTTGTCTGCATTTACTATCTTAATCTGCAGTTTATTTTAGAAGCAAAGAGATACCTTTGGGCAAATGGATGATTAGGTTTTCAAAGACTTTGATAAGAGAACTTAATTAGCATGGGTAAATAAGCGTCTCATCACACAAAGGTCGACGTTTCACACGCGTGTGCATGCGGATGCATGTGCATCCGTGTGCATGCATGTGAACGCATCTCTGAGTGATGCAACTGCATCTGTCCCTGCATCCAGTGCCGTGTGTGTATATCCAGTGTATACTTGTACAGAAATTGATCTCAATCCGTACATGTGTGTGGAATTCTGCATGTGGGCGGGTGGGGGGGGGGGGGCTAGGGGGAACGGCGGAGGAATGGGGGAGGCGTAAAGGGGGGTGTGGGGATCGTTGGGTGGTGTGGGGGGTGGGGGGAAGACTAGGGGAGGCATAAATGGGGGGTGTGGGTGGGGTAGTGTGGGGTGTGGGGTGGTGTGGTGTGGGGGGGAGGTGGTGGGGGTGGGGTTGTGTGGTGTGGGGGTGAGGTGGTGTGGGGGTGGGGTGGTGTGAGGGGGTTTTGTGGTGTGGGGGGGTGGGGTGGTGTGGGGAGGTGGGGTGGTGTTGGGGGTGGGGGGAATGGGGGAGGAATGGGGAGTAATAAAGGGGGGGTGGGTGTGTGGGGGGAGGGAGGGTGTGTGGGGGGGAGGGGGGAAGGGGGTGAAGGGGAGGAGGGGGAGAGGGGGGAAGGGGGGTGTGAGGTGGAGGGCGGTGTGTGGGGGTGAAGGGACTCCACTTAGTGGGCACTGGCCGCAGCACCACACAGCACCTCCCGGCTCCACTCAGCAGCTACCCCGACTCCACTCATCAGTTTCCCCGACTCCAGGCAGCGGCTTCCCCCAACTCCATACGGCTTGTGGACTCAGCCCCCCCTCCGGGGTTTTATACTCCTCGCCCGGAAGAGCTGTTGACTTCATGGTGACTGACAGGCAAGAAGACCAATCTGTTGATCTCACAATTTTCTAATCTTTCATAACTTTTGTAATATTCCAACGATCGGAACAAAACTTGGTGCGCGTGGAACAGAGGAGACGGTGAGTAACGTGGCGAAAAATCCTTGCGATATATGTCACGGTTTTAGCGCAAATTTTAAAATAAAGAAAACCGGAAGTGGTCAAGATGAGAGTTTTAGTAATATTATAAATAGTCCAAACGCAGGCAGGTGGGACTAGAGTAGATGGGACATGTTGGTCTAGATGATCCACCAACATGTACTTACAATTGTCGATGAAATATACAAAAGTAGTATTGTTATTAATTCACAGGAGTTAAATATCAGCGGCGTCTGGGCCATGCAGTGGGCGGTGAGTTTGCCGTCACAGGTAGTCAGGTCCAGGTAAAGGCCACAGTATTCCCATCCCTGATCTTCATGATAATCCTGCAGTTTCAAGGTCACCATTACGCTTTATTCCAGCTTGTTTAATGAACAATTTCAATTCCCCAGCTGCCGTGGCGAGATTCAAAGTCATCGGACCATCTGGATTACAGCCCAGTCATTTAACCACTGCACTACCAAACCCAAACAGTTTGCATTGACAGGTAGACATGGTGTGGCAGGGAGGCGTAGCGGTAGATCTGTTGCCTTACAGTGCAAGTGACCCAAGTTCGATCCTGACTACGGGTGCTGTCTGTACGGCGTTTGTACGTTTTCACTATGACCACGTGAGTTTTCATCAGGTGCTCCGGCTTCCTCCCACATTCCAAGGATGTGCAGGTTTGTAGGTTAATTGGCTTTGGTAAAAATTGTAAAATTGTCCCCAGTGTGTAGTGTAGTGCTAGTGCAAGGGGGTCACTGGTCCGCACGGACCCGATGGGCCAAAGGGCCTGTTTCCACGCTGTATCCCTACACTAAACTGTGACACAGCATGTCGGAGTTAGCGCGAATGATCAAGCATAAGTGCGCTGCGATTGTTTTTTGCATCTTGCCTGTTTTGTGAAAAAAGAAAATAAAACAACTTGCTGTGAAATTCAATCTGTAATTTCCCACAGATTAGCCACTAGCACTTATTTCTGTACACAATTCACATGTTTTGCTGATTTAGCTACAGTTACATGAATTCACAATCTTCCAATCTACCCCGTTTCAATTCCTGCACTTTTCTTTAACTTGCACTTTCTCTGTATACTATGTGATACTATATTCTGCACTCTTGTATATTTTCTCTTTAGTTCTACTTTTAGCACTCATGGATGGATATCCCACATGATATATGATATTTCTGTTCTAGAAAATGTACCCGGATAGCTCAAAAGAACAATTTTCACTGCATCTCAATATATATGACAATCATAAATCAACACTAATAAGGTACGACCTCATTGAAACATACAGAATAGTGAAAGGCTTGGATAGAGTGGACGTGGAGAGGATGTTTCCACTGTGGGAGGGTCTACGACCACAATTCATGGCCTCAAAACCTTGGAAGGAGATGAGGAGAAATGTCTTCAGTCGGAGGGTGGTGAATCTGTGGAATTCTTTGCCACAGAAGGCTGTTTTTAACGGATATTTATTGGATATTTTTAAGGCAGAGATAGATAGATTATTGATTAATATGGTGTCAGAGGTTCTGGGGAGAAGGCACGAGAATGGGGTTAGGAGGGAGATAGATCAGCCATGATTGAAAGGCGGAGTAGATTTGATGGGCCGAATGGCCTAATTCTACTTCTAATCCTTATGGCCTCATGACCTTATAACCAATACATAGAGCAAATTAGTACTTTGGAGATTCACACCGTTCTCATGTGGTGAGTCGGGACCTCAGAGACGCATAGAGTCTTAGAGATATAGTGTAATTGTCATCCAGCATGGAACACAGGCCCTTCAGCCCAACTTGCCCATGCCCACCAAGATGGCCCATCACACGCCAGCTCAGCTCCCTCTGACGAATTTCACCCCGGACACTCCCTCTTCTCCAGGAAACACTTTTTCTCACAGAGAGTGGTGAGTCTGTGGAATTCTCTGCCTCAGAGGACGGTGGAGGCCGGTTCTCTGGATGCTTTCAAGAGAGAGCTAGATCGGGCTCTTAAAAATAGTGGAGTCAGGGGATATGGGGAGAAGGCAGGAACGGGGTACTGATTGGGGATGATCAGCCATGATCACATTGAATGGCGGTGCTGGCTCGAAGGGCCGAATGGCCTACTCCTGCACTATTGTCTATTGTCTATTAATCTCCTCAGGCAAGAGGTACAGAAGTGTGAAAATGCACACCTTCAGATTCAGGGACATTTTCTTCCCAGCTGTTATCAGGTAAATACCCATCATCCTATCATTCTCATCCTAGAGAGAAAAATTCCCATAGCAGACCAAACCACACTCTCACTGCTGATAATGCTGCTGCCTCACAGCACCAGGGACCCGGGCAAGGGTCTCGACCCGAAACGTCGCCTATCTCCTTCGCTCCTTAGATGCTGCTGCACCCGCTGAATTTCTCCAGCTTTTTGTGTAACCCTCAATCCTGCTGTTGGGCTCTGTGTGTGAGGAGTTTGAATGTTCCCCCTGTGACTAGAGGTCACCGCCTCAGAATTAAAAGATGTCCCTTTAGGAAGGAGATGAAGAGGAATTTCTTCAGTCAGAGGGTGGTGAATCTGTGGAATTCGTTGCCACAGACGGCTGTGGAGGCCAAGTCAGTGGATATTTCTAAGGGAGGCGTCGGTCGAATCTTGATTAGTGCGGGTGTCAGGAGGCAGGAGAATGGGGTTAGGAGGGGGAGATAGATCGGCCATGATTGAATGGCGGAGTAGACTTGATGGGCTGAATGGGATCATTCTGCTCCCATCACTTCTGACCTCATGACTCCATGGGTTTCGCCCAGATGCTCCAGTTTCCTCCCACGTCCGAACGACGCACAAACTGGTCAGGTAACTGGCCCTCTGTAAAGTGTGTAGACCAGTGGTCAAATATGGGAGGGGGTTGATGGAAATGAGCATGTAGTCACAAAAACCTGGAGTAACTAGGGTGGCACGGTGGCACAGCTGTAGAGTTGCTGCCTTGCTGCATTTGGGGCCTGGGTTTGATCCTGACTACGGGTGCTGCCTGTACGGAGTCTGTACGTTCTCCCCTTGACCACGTGGGTTTTCTCCGAGATCTTCAGTTTCCTCCCACACTCCAAAGACAGACAGGTACATAGGTAAATTGGCTTGGTGTCAGTATAAATTGTCCCTAGTGTGTGTCGGATAGCGTTAGTGTGCGGGGATCGCTGGGCAGTGCGGACTTGGTGGGTCGAAGGGCCTGTTTCCGCGCTGTATCTCCAAACTGAACTAAACTCAGCAGGTCAGGCAGCATCTCTGGAGAAAAAGAATAGGTGTCGTTTTGGAGACCCTTCTTCAGACTCAACCCGAAGCGTCACCCATTCCTTCTCTCCAGAGATGCTGCCCGGCCCGCTGAGTTACTCCAGCTTTTTGTGTCTATCTTCGGTTTGAACCAGCATCTGCAGTTCCTTGCTACACAGTACCAGGCAGGTTGAAGCACAGGGCATGCCGGCATTGTCGGCCACTGTTCCCTGGGCTGCATCAACCAACGAAGAGAAAGAAATACACGTCGACCTGTCCAACAGACTGCAAGCAGGTCAAGACCGACGACACGGATCCCTCATTACACAGAGGCCAGGAACGGACTGAGAGCCCACAGCAGACAGAATTCACACCAACGCAGAGTTGTGCTTCAGCTGTGCAGTGCAGGAACTACACGAATAAAGGTAAGGTTACACTCAGCGTCCTTGCTGGGAGGCACAAGGAATTATGACTTACATTTCTGCAGCACTTAGCGAAAGATTCCCACGTGTGTTTAGTTTAGTTTAGTTTTGAGATAATGCATGGAAATAGGCCCTTCGGCCCACCTAGTCCGCACCAACCAGCGATCCCCACACATTAACACTTTCCTACAGCGAGCATTGCCACTTCTCATTTCACTGCACATCTCGTATGTGTACGTGACGAGTAAACTTGACTTTACTTGGGACAAGTTTGCACTCATTGCAAGCCAATTCGCCGACGTGCCTGTACGCCTCTGGAGTGGGGAGGAAACCGAAGATCTCTGAGAAAACCCACGCAGGTCACGGGTAGGACGTACAAACTCTGTACAGACTGCAGATCGAACCCGAGTCTCCGCCGCTGCAAGCGCTGTAAGGCCGCAACTCCACTGCCGTGCCACCGTGCTGCCCTAATTTCACGGAGTGGTTTAAGCAGCATGTTTTCAGAAGCATCTCAAAGGAGGAGAGGGAGGAATGAGGGGAGGGAATCGTAGAAGCAAGGGTCTCGGAGGCGGAGGTCCGCTGTCAATTGCATCCCCATCCACCTCGCTTCCTTCCTCCAGCTTCACAATTCATGCCTCTTCGATCCTTAACTCCTTATCTTGGTCGAATTTCACTGCACCGTAATTCGTACATGTGACCATAAACTGACCTTGAAACCTTGAAAACGTATCTCACACTTTTTGTCTTTAATCTCTGGCCTTTGTCCAACCATCTGCCAATCGCTTCAGTGCAAGTCTGAAAAAGTGTCTTGGACCAAAACGTCGCCTGTCCATGTTCTCCAGAGATGAGATTTGACCTGCTGAGTTACTCCAGCACCTTGTGTCCTTTCCCACCTATCATTCGCCAAGCTTTGGCCCACACCCCCCCCCCCCCCCCCCCCTTCCAGCTTTCTCTCCCCTTCTCCAATCACACACAGAAGAGTCCCAACGTGAAACGTCAACTACTCATGTTGTCCAGAGTCTGAGGAAGGGTCTCGACCCAAAACGTTGCCAATTCCTTCTCCCCATAGATGCTGCCTCACCCGCTGAGTTACTCCGGCATCTTTGGTCTACCTTCCCCAGAGATGTTGCCCGACCTGCGGAGTTGCACGAGCACTTTGTGCCTTTTTTAGATAGTCAGTCTTTTTACCAGGGTAGGGGAGGCTAAAATTAAAGAGCATAGGGTTGAGACGAGAGGGGAAAGGTTTAAAGGGGATCCGAGCGGCATTTTTTTTACACAGGGAGTGGTGGGTCTATGGAAAGTGCTGCCCAGTGCGGAAGAGGTGGGTTCAATTACATGTATTCGGATAGATACATGGATAGGAGAGGTTTAGAGGGAGAGAGGTCGAGTTATGAGTTTAGTTTATCGTCACATGCACTGAGGTACAGTGTAAAGTTTTTGTTGCATGCTAACCAGTCAGCAGAAAGACAATACATGATTACAATCGAGCCATCCGCAGTGTGCAGATACACGATAAAGGATATAACGTGAATAACATTTAGAGCAAGATAAAGTCCAGTAAAATCTGATCAAAGATAGTCTGAGGGTCTCCAATGAGGTAGATAGTAGGTATGTTGCAAAACTTACCTTTAGCGGCGCTGCAGTTCTGCCGCTCCCCGTGTGCGCGACTTTGGCGCCTTTCAGAGGGGGGCGGGCTTAAAGTGCCGTTGTTCGACAGACTGGGATAATCGATGAATGTCGGGCGATTTTGTTGCGGAAGAAAAATCGCTCCGACATTTCATCAATGAAGGTATTTTTAAATTACTCTAAATTATTTATTAACTAGAGTAATTTAAAAATCACCTTCAAAAGCCGTGAGAACTGACAACCGGAAGGATTTTCCGTAGGGGAGAAAAAAAGGTAGTTTATTTTTATATTAAAAGTTGGTTTTTCGGGAGGCTTTAATAATATTTTTATGTTGCGAAACGGGGTCCCAAAAAATGTATGGACAAACAGTATTTTTCCTGCCGACTTCACCGCTAACCGCAACGTTCCAATCCACCGCATTCCACTAAAACCCACTCGCTAGTTGATTTAAATGGCCATTAATTTACAGGAATCAAACTAAATTCCTTCCATTTGGCCCAGAAATTCATGAAAATGAGATTTAAAAATTATGTTATATTGTGGATTATTGTGTGAATGTTATTTGGACACTTAGGCAATTTTAAAAAAGTTTATCTTTTCTTAAGAAATGGATAGATGTTTAGATCTACTCACTGAATTTTGTAATTAGCTACAATTAGATAACTAACTAATTATATGCTTTAATTTCAGGTAATCCAAGTAAGATTGTTTAATATTTGTTTCAGAATGCTTCAATCTATAATAACTGAAAATTTCATTGAGTTCTCTTAATTTTTAAGAAAGTTATGGGCTTTTAACTTTTCCAGATCACAGCTTTTGAGTTAAGTCAATTGAAAGGCAATGGGGAGCAAGATGCTAATTTCCGAGTATGAAAATGGCCATAACTTTCTTAATACTGAAGATATGGAAGTAAATTAGGTGTCAAATTAAACTTCTTTTTATGCTTTATCTGATGGGATAAATTGCAGACTTGATTTTTTAAATCTCAAAATTTTGTAACGTTGCTATAGATAGTAGCTCAGGACTCCTCTCCAGTTGTGGTAGGATCGTTCAGTTGCCTGATTACAGCTGGGAAGAAACTGCCCTTGATTCCGGAGGCGTGCGTTTACACGCTTCTATACCTTTTACCCGATGGGGTGAGGGGAGAAGAGGGAATGGCCCCTTGATTGGACTTTAACGGGGACAGGGAGAGTGGCTGCCGAGTCCGAGAGTTGTGCAGTACAGAAACAAGCCCAGCCTAATCGAAAGATAGACACAAAGAGCTGGAGAGCTAAGGGGCTGTCCCACTTGGGCGACCTAATCCGCGAGTTCTGACGAGCTTGCCCTCGACTCGTACTCGCAGCATGGTCGATACGAGGTTGTAGGAGGTTTCGTAACTCTCCCTCATGCTCGAGAGTGGTCCCCGCATACTCGAGGCCTCAGCTAGGTCGTGGCGTATTTTTCAACGTGTTGAAAAATGCCCGCGAGTAAAAAAAGGTCGCCATGGAAAAAAATCGATACTTTTTTTACTCGTCGGTTTAGTCGCAGTAGGTCGTAGTAGGTCGACATGTTAGTCGTAGGTAATCGAGGGTAGTCAAAGGTAGTCGAGGGTCGTCGTAGTCTTCATCATAGTCAAAGGGAGGTCGAAGGAGATCGTAGGAGGTCGTCTTCACTCTCCACTATTCGGTGTCCAATTTTACCGAAGCTAGTCGTAGCTAGTTGTAGCTGGTCTGCAACATAGTCGAAGGAGGGCGAAGATCTTCCACATAGACGTAGGAGGTCTTCAACATGTCATTTTTTCCAACTCTCCTAAACTCTTTTAAACTCGGAAATTAGGTCGCCCAAGTGGGACAGCTCCTTAACTCAGCGGGTCAGACAGCATCGCTGGAGAAAAAATAGGGGACGTTTCGGGTTCAGACCCTTCTTCAGACTGAGAGTCAGGGGAAAGGGGAACAAGAGATATATAGACGGGTGATACAGAGAGAAATAGGACAAATGAATGAAAGATATTTCCAAAAAGTAAAGATGATAAAGGATGAACCTTCAGGTTCGCCAACCTTACCCAACCTGGCCAAGTTAAGTGGCCTCATTTGCCTGCAAAGATGACACAAAGTGTTGGAGTGTCCCAGCATATCAAACAGCTAATTCCATGATTACAATCGAGCCGTCCACAGTGTACAGATACAGGGTTGTTACTGACGGGCAGATTTTCAATTAATTTTGCGGCTGGAGCTGAGACAAAGGGAAAGCATAAACGCTTCCATCTTTTGCAGTAAGTAAGACAGCAGAGCTCTAGAGGAGCAGTGCCCCCTTGTGATGGCTGCTGCCTTGATGTAACCTCCAGCACCCTCCCCTCCTCCCACTGCCCTCGGAGTGGGCTGGGCAGCAAACGTTGCATGCCACAGACTGCTCGCGGCTTAGTTTAGTTTAGTTTAGTGCAGTTTGGAGGTACAGCATGGAAAGAGGCCCTTCGGCCCACCGAGTCCGCACCGACCAGCCACCCCCGCACATTAACACATTAATTGTCTTTGGAGTGTGGGAGGAAAGCGGAGGTCTCGGGGAAAACCCACGCAGGTCACGGGGAGAACGTACAAACGCCTTACAGACAGCACCCGTAGTCGGGATCGAACCTGGGTCTCTGGTGCTACAAGTGCTGTAAGGCAGCAACTCCACCATTGGGCCACCCTATGGGTTGGTCGGCTCTGAGTTTACTTCAGTTTATTGTCACGGGTACTGAGGTACAGTGAAAAGCTTTCGTGGCGTGCTAACCAGTCAGCGGAAAGTCAAAGTCAGGGTCAAAGTCAAATTTATTCGTCACATGCTCCCGAAGGTGCAGTGAAATGAATTTGCCAGCGGCGATACACTTAAAAAGAACACACCATACAAAATAGGATTTAACACAAACATCCACCACAGTGTTCTTCACTGTGTGGATTTGCCCAAAGAGTCTGTAGAAAAATGCAAGGGTCCCTGGTACGCTTTATTCCAAAAGCTCCGTCACAGAGGACTCTGTGATTTACGGACTGTTCCCAGGGACACATTCAGAGACTGACATCAAGTGCTGCTGGAGGGTCATCAACTCGGTGAAAGACGCTCTCTGGTCTGCCCGAGCGTTGTTCACCACCCAGCAGAGCGAGATGTCCGTCGGGGAATGTTGCCGACTGGCCCGCTGCAGACTGCAGGAGTACGTGCTGAGGGACGCACTGACGCTCGGTGCAGCCAACGCCAAGGCTCGGTGGGGGAGGGCCACAGTCTAGGGTCCTTCCGCTGCTGGACATGGGGGGCACGGTATGGTGGAGACGCCCCTCAAAATAAGGGAAGGTATCCCATGCCCGGGGGGCCACATGAGTGGCACGGGTGGGGGATAGATTCGCGAAATTTGAGAAATGTGTATAGACTGTATGGAACAATTTGTATGGCCTCCGAAAATGTCGGATGGATTTTGCGCACGGTTGATGTATTGTATATATTTATTACTTGAATAAAGTCTATTTTGAAATTAAAAAAAGCATTCTTCACTGTGGTGGAAGGCAACGAGATTCAGCCAGTCCTCTGTTCACCCGTGGTCAGGGCCGTGAACCCTCCGCATTCGCCGCTACGGACGGCCCCATGTAAAGGCCCTCTCGTCAGGAGGATCAAAACTCTGACGTCGGGACGGTCGAACTCGCTCCAAGGCTCGGAGCGCCCGAATCGGCACTAAAGACAATACAATGAAGCAAGCTGTAGTGTGCAGATGCACGATAAGGGGAATGACGGGAGTAACATTTAATACTTCAGCTGCAGTTCAACCCAGGCTGCCGATAGCAGCCACCACCAGCCCCTCGGTCCATCAGCTGCTACAACTTAGGGAAGGTGCTGAAACAAAACACCCCGAGGACAGTGTTAACCTACATTCCAGCTCCTGCTTCCCTCTCCCCACCATCAGTCACACTGTCTACCTGCAGAGACAGAGCCACGATAATAATGTTGTGGGAAGGAACTGCAGACGCTGGTTTAAACCGGAGACAGACACAAAATGCTGGAGTAACTCATCAGGACCGGCAGCGTCTCTGGGGAGAAGGAATGGATGACGTTTCGTGTCGAGACCCCTTCTTCAGTCTGAGGAAGGGTCTCGATGCGAAACCATTCCTTCATTCGGCCCTTCGAGCCAGCACCGCCATTCAATGTGATCATCGCTGATCATCCACAATCAGTACCTCGATCCTGCCTTGTCCCCATATCTCCTGACTCTGGTATCTTTAAGAGCCCTATCTAGCTCTCGCTTGAAAGTATTCAAAGAACCAGCCTCCACCGCCCTCTGAGGCAGAGAATTCCACACTCACAGCTCTCTGTATGAATAAGTGTTTCCTCATCTCCGTTCTAAATGGCTTACCCCTTATTCTTAAACTGTGGCCCATGGTTCTGGACTCCCCCAACATCGGGAACATGTTTCCTGCCTCTAGCGTGACCAAACCCTTAATAGTCTTATGTTTCAATAAGATCCCCTCTCATCCCCTTCTAAATTCCAGAGCATACAAGCCCAGCCGCTCCATTCTCTCAGCATATAGCAGTCCCGCCATCCCGGGAATTAACCTGGTGAACCTACACTGCACTCCCTGCGTGGGCGATATTTTGGGTCGAGAACCTCCGTCAGTCACCTTCTTCAGTGTGAAGAAGGGTCTCGACCCGAAACGTCACCCATTCCTTCTATCCCGAGATGCTGCCTGTCCCGCTGAGTAACACCAGCATTTTATGTCCAGCCACTATGATAATGCCTGTCCATAAAAGCAATGCAGGTGCAGATCCTTTCATGCATGCGGTGGTTTCAGCCGCTGGATGCCGCATCTAAGCTAGTAGGCCCAAATCCCTCCAAACCTTTCGTATCCATGTACCCAACCAAATCACGGACCCGCTCAGCACTGTCCTATAGGAATCTGATTTTTTGTTTAGTTTAGACATACAGCATGGAAACAGGCCCTTTGGCCCACCGAGTCCATGCCGACCAGCGATCACCGCACACTAACCTTATCTTACACACCACAGGGACAACTTACATTTACACCAAGCCAATTAGCTTACAAACCTGTACATCTTTGGGAGAGTGGGAGGAAACCGAAGATCTCGGTGAAAGCCCACGCAGGTCACGGTGAGAACGTACAAACTCTGTATAGGCAGGTCTCTGGCGTTGTTAGGCAGTAGCTGTACTGCTACACCACAGTGCCACCCTAACATGTTGCATGTTCTATGAAGCTGGCTCTCTGGTGTTTTCATGATGTGCAAAGTTAAGGGCCTGTCCCACTTAGGCAATTTTTTTAGGCGACTGTCACAGTCGTAGCAGGTCACCGAAAAACCGGCGACTGGACCCCCCCCCCCCCCCCCCCCACCACAATGTCCTCCACAACCCACCACCTAGTCAGCATCAAGCTACGGCAACCGGCGGTGTTAGGACGTCCAGCTACGACCTCACCTACGACAACTTACAACCACCCAGGCGACAATCTACAACAACGGAAGTCAACCTACATCCACCCGCGACAAGCTATAACCCAGTCGGTGACAACTGAAGACAATTCGGCCGCCGGTACTTGTCGCCGGTTGACATAGGTAGTCGCCAATGGAATTCTCCGAAGTCAGCACCCGGCGACAACCCACGTCGTTAGTATATAAACTTAAAGCATAGGGCATTGGGGTTTCAGTATTGATGTGGATAGAGAACTGGCTGGCAAACAGGAAGCAAAGAGTAGGAGTAAACGGGTCGTTTTCACAATGGGAGTGACTAGTGGGGTACCGCAAGGCTCAGTGCTGGGACCCCAGCTATTTACAATATACATAAATGATCTGGATGAGGGAATTGAAGGCAATATCTCCAAGTTTGCGGATGACACTAAGCTGGGGGGCAGTGTTAGCTGTGAGGAGGATGCTAGGAGACTGCAAGGTGACTTGGATAGGCTGGGTGAGAGGGCAAATGTTTGGCAGATGCAGTATAATGTGGATAAATGTGAGGTTATCCACTTTGGTGGCAAAAATAGGAAAACAGACTATTATCTAAATGGAAGCCGATTAGGAAAAGGGGAGATGCAGCGCGACCTGGGTGTCATGGTACACCAGTCATTGAAAGTAGGCATGCAGGTACAGCAGGCAGTGAAGAAAGCGAATGGTATGTTAGCTTTCTTAGCAAAAGGATTTGAGTATAGGAACAGGGAGGTTCTACTTCAGTTGTATAGGGTCTTGGTGAGGCCACACCGGGAGTATTGCGTGCAGTTCTGGTCTCCAAATCTGAGGAAGGACATTATTGCCATAGAGGGAGTGCAGAGAAGGTTCACCAGACTTATTCCTGGGATGTCAGGACTGTCTTATGAACAAAGACTGCATAGACTCGGTTTATACTCTCTAGAATTTAGGAGATTGAGAGGGGATCTTATAGAAACGTACAAAATTCTTAAGGGGTTGGACAGGCTAGATGTTGATTGTTCCCGATGTTGGGGAGGTCCAGGACAAGGGGTCACAGCTTAAGGATATGGGGGAAATCCTTTAGGACCGAGATGAGAAGGACTTTTTTCGCACAGGGTGGGTCTCTGGAGGCCAGTTCATTGGCTATATTTAAGAGGGAGTTAGATGTGGCCCTTGTGGCTAAGGGGATCAGAGGGTATGGAGAGAAGGCAGGTACGGGATACTGAGTTGGATGATCAGCCATGATCATATTGAATGGCGGTGCAGGCTCGAAGGGCCGAATGGCCTACTCCTGCACCTAATTTCTATGTTTCTATGTTTCTATGTCACCCGGCAGCACCTACGTCAGGAAAGTCAAGCTACGCTCATTGGTGTCAACCCATTGTCGCCTAAAATTGTTGAAAATCATGTTGAAAATCCAGCGGGGAGCAGAAAGACGCTACGACTCTTTGGGCGACCAAGGATACGACTCACGACCATACAGGCGACTCCCCGGTGACCATGTGGCGACAGCTTAGTCGCCTAAAAAAAAGGCCGAAGTAGGACAGGCCCTTTAAGCTTGTAAGATCTCTCTAGGCAGTTCGATGGGGTCTACCTGAGACTGACACCATTGAACCTGCCTCAGTCTTTGTAAGGGTAGAGCCAATGACACCAATGGAGCACGAGGATCAGTTAAAAGTGCTTCCCAAATTCCGGTCCTCAGTGGCCACTCTATCCTCACTCTGAGCATTTAGTCAAAACCAAGAACTGCAGATGCTGGTCTGTAGAACGATCTCGACCCAAAAGGTCGCATATCCATAGACACAAAAAGCCGTAGTAACTCAGCGAGTCAGACAGCATCTCTGGAGAAAAGGAACAGTCTATCTTCGGTATAAACCAGCATCTACACATCTCGTCTGCCCTATTCCTTTTCTCCAGAGATGCTGCCTGACCCGCTGAGTTACTCCAGCACTTTGGATCTTTTATGCTTACCCCTCCACCTGTCTCCCGCCACCATCAGGCATTTCCTCCTTCTCAAAGGGGTGCGACGGTGGCCCAGCGGTAGAGTTGCTACCTCACAGCGCCAGAGACCCGGGTTCGATCCTGATTACTGCTGCCGTCTGTACGGAGTTTGTACGTTCTCCCCGTGACCTGTGTGGGTTTTCTCCAGGAGCTCCTCCCACACTCCAGGTTTATATGTTAATTGGCTTTGGTAAGATTGTAAATTGTCACTAATGTGTGTAGGGTAAAGGGCCTGTCCTACCAGCATCCGACTCCATGCGATGAGCGCGATCAAACTAGAAGCGGGGGCCGCGCGGAGGTTGGGTGATCCCCTATACAGGGCCGTTCCCACCAGCATGCGCCTGCATGCGGCAAGTACGACCAAACCGGCAGCGAGGGCCACGCGGAGTGTCGCAACGCGGCGCAAAGTGACGCGAACTTGCAGCGAAGTCTTAAGGTAAGTTCGCCAGGACAGAGAGGGGCACGGAGCCACACACATAGAGGGTCACGGAGGCACCTACAGATAGGTTCACGGAGGCACGATGTCGAGGCCGTGTGTAATGCGTCGAGGCGACTGCGAGCCGACAAGCCGTTGCCGCGCGGAATTTTTGAACATAGTCAGTTTTTCTGAGCCCCACGCGAAGTCGGGACGAAATCCGCACAATTCCGCACGGCTCCGGCGATCGAAGTGGGACCGGCCCCGCGACGCCGGACGGCTCAAGCGACCACGTTAGGTCGCGCTCATCGCATGGAGTTGCATGCTTGTAGGACAGGCCCTTAGTGTTAGTGTGCGGGGATTGTTGGTCGGCGCGGACTCGGTGGGCCGAAGGGCCTGTTTCCACACTGTATCTCAAAAACTATAAAAACAAAAACACTGGAACAAACGTAGATTATCAACAATGTTAGCTTCTGAGAAGCACGTCTGTGTCATACAAATCCCCGGCTAATCATGCCAGTTGATAACATTTCCTTGTAATGTGTTCAGGGGAAGGTGACAGATAATAGAAATGGTTATTGGCACCACGGTGCTCCTGTTTATTAAGTGATTTCTGCAGCAGCAGATTCAGATTTAGCAAACAGTTCATTCCTGTGTGATTCAGAGGACTCCAGGATCTATTTAAAGAGGCTTTCACCGTAAGTGTGTCGCGTGGCACTTAATAGAACGCCATAAGTTAGGCGATAAATGCGGGGTTACAAAAACCCCGGGGAGAACGTACAAACTCCAAACAGGCAGCACCCGTACTCGGGATGGAACCCGTGTCTCCGGCGCTGCGAGCGCTGTAAGGCAGCAACTCCACCGCTGCGCCACCGTGCCCGCCAGGCAATTATATGCAGGGAGAAACTGCAGATGCTGGTTTACACCGAAGACAGACACAAAATGAGTAACGCAGAGGGACAGGAAGCATCTCTGGATGGAAGTTTCGGGTCGAGACCTTCTTCAGACTGAGAGTCAGGGGAGAGGGAGACACAGAGATAAGGAGGGGTAAGGTGTGAAAATGAGACATCAAGACGCGTACGGAGATAAAGTTAAATCAGGGGCAAGTCAGACTGGTTGGAGAACCAGGAAGGGCGAGGGATGGAGAGAGAGGGAAAGCAAGGGTTACTTGAAGTTAGAGAAATCAATATTATAGACCGGCGGTGTTGGACACGCCTACTTCAAGGCTGTGGAGTGAGATAGTTGGGGGTTGTTTTGCTACAGTTCATCACAATCACAGCAGAGAGGTCACCTTTGCCATCTCCACCGTGTGGAACTGCTGCAGGCTTCACTCAGCGACTTGCGGCACTTTGGCAAGCACGTGGATGGAAGCGCCCTTTTCTGCAACCCCGCATTTATCGCCTAACTTGTGGCGTTCTATTAAGTGCCACGCGACACACTTACGGTGAAAGCCTCTTTAAATAGATCCTGGAGCCCTCTGAATCACACAGGAATGAACTGTTTGCTAAATCTGAGTCTGCTGCTGCAGAAATCACTTAATAACAGGAGCACCGTGGAGCCAATAACTATTTCTATTATCTGTCACCTTCCCCTGAACACATTACAAGGAAATGTTATCAACTGGCATGATTAGCCGGGGATTTGTAAGACACAGGCGTGCTTCTCGGAAGCTAACATTATTGATAATCAACCTTTTTACCAGTGTTTTAGTTTTTCTTTCTGTTTTTGAGTTACAGTGTGGAAGCAGGCCCTTCAGCCCACCGAGTCCGCGCCGAGCTACACGACTCATTCACCAACAAATATTCCTCCCATTAAATCCTCGCAAATGCAGCACTGGAAATAGGCTGAGGTTAGGAAAATAAAAAGCTTTATCCACCCAGCAGAGCAGTGTTTGAGGGTTCAAATCTCCCTGGACGTTCATCATAGAAACATAGAAACATAGAAATTAGGTGCAGGAGTAGGCCATTCGGCCCTTCGAGCCTGCACCGCCATTCAATATGATCATGGCTGATCATCCAACTCAGTATCCCGTACCTGCCTTCTCTCCATACCCTCTGGTCCCCTTAGCCACAAGGGCCACATCTAACTCCCTCTTAAATATAGCCAATGAACTGGCCTCAACTACCCTCTGTGGCAGAGGGTTCCAGAGACCCACCACTCATCATGCCCTCAACTCAAAGACAGGTACTGCCCAGGACATATTAAAAAAGATTCACTGCGTTCAGTTTAGTTTATTGTCACGTGTACCGAGGTGCAGTCAAAAGCTTTTTGTTGTGTGCTGACTAGTTGGTGTTATGAGGCACTTACTATATTATCTTAATTGAGGAGAATGTTTATGCTCATAAGTGATAGAAGTAGAATTAGGCCATTCGGCCCATCAAGTCTATTTCGTCATTCAATCATGTTCGATGTATCTTTTCCTCTCAACCCTATTCTCCTGCCTTCTCCCCATAACCCCTGACAGCCGTACTAATCAAGAATCTATCTGTCTCCACTTTAAAATTATTCATTGGCTTGACCTCCACAGTCTTTTGTGACAAAGAATTCCGCAGATTCGCCAGCCTCAGCTCACAAAGTTGCTTTTTGTTGCATGCCAGTCAGCGGAAAGACAAATACGTGATTACAGTCGAGCCATTTGCAGTGTACAGATGCATGATAAAGGGAATAACGTGAATAACGTTTACTGCAAGATAAAGTCCAGTAAAGTCCCATCAAAGATAGACAATATACATTAGACAATAGACAATAGGTGCAGGAGTAGGCCATTCGGCCCTTTGAGCCAGCACCACCATTCAATGTGATCATGGCTGATCATCCCCAATCAGTACCCCGTTCCTGCCTTCTCCCCGTATCCCCTGACTCTGCTAATTTTAAGAGCGCTATCTAGCTCTCTCTTGAAAGCATCCAGAGAACCTGCCTCCACCGCCCTCTGAGGTAGAGAATTCCACAGAGAATGAATATAGTCTGAGGGTCTCCAATGAGATAGATACTAGTGACCTGCAGAGTTCCACAGGGGACGGTGTTGGGGCTGCTGCTCTTCACGTTGTATATTAATGATTTGGACAAGGGGATTGAAGGCCTTGCGACCAAGTTTGGGGATGATACGAAAATAGGTGGAAGGGCAGGTGGTGTAGAGAAAGCAGGGACTCTGCAGAAGGACCTGGACAGGTTGGGAGAGTGGGCAGAGAAGTGGCAGATGGAATATAGTGTAGCAAAGTGTGGAGTCGTGCATTTTGGTAATAGGAATAAAGGCGTAGACTATTTTCTAAATGGGGAGAGAATCTAGAAATCGGAGATGCAAAGGGACTTGTGAGTGCTGGTGGAGGATTCCCAAACAGTTAATCCGCACCCTCGGTAGTAACAAAAGCAAACTCAATGCTAGCATTTATTTCAAGAGGGCTTGTATACAAAAACAGGGATGTATTGCTGAGGCTCTATAAGGCAACGTTTGGTAAGGCAGTTTTCGGAATATTGTGAGCAATTTTGGGCACCATATCTGAGGAAGGATGTGCTGGCTCTGAAGAGGGTCCAGAGGAGGTTTACAAGAATGATCCCAGGAATGAGTAGGTTAACTTACGATGAGCGTTTGTCGACACTGGGCCTGTACTCGCTGAAGTTTAGAAGAATGAGGGGGTTGGACCTCATTGAAACGTACAGAATAGTGAAAGGCTTGGATAGAGTGGATGTGGTGAGGATGTTTCCACTAGTGGGAGAGTCTAGGACTACAGGTCATAGCCTCAGAGTTAAAGGATGTTCTTTTAGGAAGGAGATGAGGAGACTGTGGTGAATCTGTGGAATTCTATGCCACAGAAGGCTGCAGAGGCCAGGTCAGTGGATGTTTTTAAGGCAGAGATAGATAGATTCTTGATTAGTACGGGTGTCAGAGGTTATGGGGAGAAGGCAGGAGAATGGGGTTCGGAGGGAGAGATAGATCAGCCATGATTGAATGGCGGAGTAGACTTGATGGAGCGAATGGCCTAATTCCACTCCTATCGCTTATGATACTCAGGACCGCACTCTAGTTGTTGGTAGGATGGTTCAGTTGCCTGATAACAGCTGGGAAGAAACTGTCACTGAATCTGGAGGCGTGCGTTTTCACACTTTCAGTTTAGTTTAGTTTACTTTAGAGATGCAGCGCAGAAACAGGCCTCTCGGCCCACAGGTGCCCTGCTGACCAACATTCCCCATACACAAGCATTATCCTAAACACCAGGGACAATTCACAGTTTTGAACCAAAGCCGTATTAACCTACAAACCTGTACGTCTTTGGAGTGTGGGAGGAAACCGGAGCAGGCCGAGAAAACCCACACGGTCACGGGGAGAACGTACACAGTCTGTACAGACGCACCGGTAGTCAGGATCGAACCTGGGTCTCTGGCGCTGTAAGGCAGCAACTCTACCGGCACGCCACAGTGCCACCATACGCCTTCTATACCTCTTGCCTGACAGGAGAGGGGAGAAGAGAAGTGGCCGGGGTGCAACTCGTTCTTGATTACGCTGGTATGCGCAGTGCCTATGCATTGCACTGCAGACTGTTTATCTAAATCAGATCCCTAAACGCAAGCTGCGAGAATCTAATGCAGGTTTTGCCGAGATCGGTATATCCAGCAGGTTTCAATCAAGCTCCTCTCCTCCCCTTCCCTTCTCGCACACAGTCCCCGCCCTGTTCAGAACGGTTTCTCTCGCTAGCGTTTGCCCTGCACTTCATGCTGTTGTATCGTGAGCGGAAGAGACAGTCCCAGCATTCACACAGCCCCACCAGGCATTCACATCATCTTGAGCATAAGAGGTGCTGGCACTGCCTGGCTCAGCGGCTCAACAGGGCTGCGGACACAGATTCCCACCGACGTGCATCGCCAAACTCAGCTCGCCGCCCAGTCAAGTGCAGCAAATAAGTACAAGTCTCAAACCATCGAGAGGGGGTAGAGTCCAGCTTTCCGGGCCAGGCTTGCTTTGAACGGCAAAACCACATCGACGGTGCTTGGTATTACACTGCATCTTTGCATGCAGGAGGCCAAGAGTCAAGTAAGTAAGTCAGTAAGTTTATTGGCCAAGTATTCACATACAAGGAATTTGCCTTGGTGCTCCACCCACAAGTAACAACATGACATACAGTGACAGTTACGAATGACTCAGAAAACACTAAACATTAATAATAATAAAACATTCATAATAAACTGATAAAAGCGAGTCTCGACAACAGAACATGCAGTTTTGGCCTCCTAATTTGAGGAAGGACATTCATGCTATTGAGGGAGTGCAGCCCCAGCGACAACCTACGTCACCTGACGACAACTACGACAGCACCTACGTATGGAGAAGTCAAGCTACGCTCATTGGCGTCAAACCCACTGTCGCCGACTGTCTCCGAAAATTTTTCAACATGTTGAAAATCCAGCGGTGACCAGAAAGACGCCACGACTCTTTGGGCGGCTGAGGAGACCAATCACGACCATAGAGGCGACACCCCGGCGACCATGTGGCGACAGCCTAGTCGCCTGTAGTCGCCTAAAAAATCTCCTAAGTCGGACAAGCCCATTACTGTATCAGGTCGAGGATCTCTAGAATGGGTGCTTAAGAGGGTTTTCAGATAGGCACTTGTTTATGCAGGGAATGGAGAGGATATGGATTGCAAGCAGCCAGATGAGATCGTGTTCGACACAGACATTGTGGGCCGAAGGGCCTGTTCCCGTGTTGCACTGCTCCATGTTCTACGTGAAATGAGAATTTGAGCAAAATAAGTCAGTTTTAACTTGCCAGAAAGATAGGGAAGAGATTATCTGTGGATAGACACAAAATGCTGGAGTAGCTCAGCGGTTCAGGCAGCATCTCTGGGGGAAAAGGATGGATGACGTTTCGGGTCGAGACCCTTCTTCGGATTGGTGCAAAACTGAGAGAGTTGGCGACGTGAACTTTTGGATTAAACTTTAAACCATACCCGATCATGTCCACATTGAAGAATAAGGAAGTACTGGGCTAATATTTATTTCTTACCCGACACCACTAAACATAACAATTGGGACAGAAAGATCTGCAGATGCTGGTTTACAACAACAAAAAACACACAAAGTGTTGGAGCAATTCAGTGGGTCAAGCAGCATCTCTGGAGTACAAGGATAGGCTACAAAAAAAACACAAAGTGCCCAAGTAAATTAAGTTGTCCCGACCTGAAACGTCACCTATCTGTGTCCTCCAGAGATGCTGCCTGACCCGCTGAATTACTCCAGCACAGATGAGCTGGTCTTTTATTTTAACACTGTCTGTGGAAGCTTGCTTTGCACAAATTGACTCTTGTGCTAGTTGGTTTACTATTATTTGCTATTGTCAAGTTCACCAAGACAGTGAGAAACTTCACCGTTGTATCCTAACAGCAATCTTTTTTTCCAAAGCATTTCAGGCCACCTTCTGGTGCTGACCGGTACTGCAATGAACGCATATCCTTCCACTTCATTGTCAAACGCACCCCCTGCCAAGTTAAAAGCGTTCTGCCTCGGGTAATCCATAACTGGGTTGTAAAGAAATAAAGGCAAATAATGCTTCACACTGTTTGACTGGTTACCTTTCAGAACGGCGGCAAAAGGCAACAATCAGGAGCTTTTTAACAAATGCTGAAAAAACTCAGCAGGTCAGGCGGTATCTGTGGAGATGGAGGCAAGAGTTAATGTTTGAGGCCGGCGATCTTTCAGCTTGAGTGTCTCCAGCATTTTCTGCATTGATTTCTCATTTTCAACAGGTGAAGTGATTTGTGTGAGATGGAACTGCAGATGCTGGTTTTCAACAAAGATGGACACAAAATGATGGAGTATCACAGCGGGTCGGACAGCATCTCTGGAGAAAAAAATAGGTGACGTTTCAGGTCAAGACTTGTGTCTGATGAAGGTCCCTAAACTAAAACATCACCTCTCCACGTTCACCACACTCGCTGCCTGACTTGATGTGTTACTCCAGTACTTGGTGTCATATTTCACCACCAGGGGGCGCCTCACGATTTGCAGCCTCGCCAACAGTCTGTCTGTTTTTTCGTCTTTTTTTTATATTTTTAGGGTATCTTAGAAGTTTGTGTAAATGTTCTCTGGTTTGTTTTATGTGGGGGAGGGGGAGGGGGGAGGGGGAAACTTTTTTTTCAATCTCTTACCCTGCCGGAGATGCAATTACTTTCCAGGTCGTATCACCGATCGCTTTGCGGCCTAACATCGTGGAGCCGGAGACCTCGATCAGGACTGACTTTGAGCCCCATTGCGGGGGTGTGAACGTACCATCGGGGCCGATCCCTTGCCTGGGATCGCACCAACCGCGGCTTGCGGACTTTACCACCGAGAGCACGCAGTCTCGTGTAGAGACCATAGATGTCGGGAGCTCAAACGACTCAGAATGTTTCGACCAGCCCCGACCCGGGGTGCGACCACCGGCGAGGGGGTGCTCAGATTCCCTCCGATGTAGGAGCTTGATCGCCCCGACGAGGGGGGCTCGACTCCTGGCCACGAGACTAAGATCGTCCCATCAACGGAAGGCTCGAAGGCTTCCAAAGAAGGGAAGAGATTGAACTTTTTATTTTTGCCTTCCGTCACAGTGAGGAATGTGGAGGAGTCACTGTGGTGGATGTTTATGTTAAAATGTGTTTTGTGTGTCCCGTTGCTTTTTATTTGTATGACTGACTCGGCAAATGAAATTCCTCGTATGTTGCAAAACATACTTGGCTAATGAAGTACCATTGTATTGTATGGTATTGGCTTGTAATGTATTTTTTATAAACCAGCACCTCCAGTTCCTTGTATCTCCTTTTTACTGCAAAACCTCCTCAAGGTATACATACTTTGAACAAGTTCTCCTCTCTCTGACAGGAGTTCTGTGAGACCCTCTCTCATTGCTCCCCAACTGTGATTCCTGCTTCTCCTGCTCGACGACCTTGTTCTGATCCGGACTCCAGGAAAACACCCAGAGGAAACCCACCAGAGAGAACGTACAGACTCCGCGCGGACAGCACCGATGGTCAGGATCTAATCCAGGTCTCTGGCGCTGTGAGGCAGCAACTCCACCGCTGCGCCACTGCTTTCAATTCATCTTTTGTTCATATTGTTTTTAGTTTCAGTTTTAGAGATACAGTGTGGAAACAGGCCCTTCGGCCCGACGACCTACTATCCCCAAACACTAGCACTATCCTACACGCAGGAGGGACAATTTACAATTTCAGTCGAAGCCAATTAAACTACAAACCTGAGATAGACACAAAATGGTGGAGTAACTCAGCAGGACAGGCAGCATCTCTGGAGAGAAGGAATGGGTGACGTTTTGGGTCAAGACCCTTCTTCTGACTGATGTCAAGGGAGTGGACGGTACAGAGATAAAATGTAGTTGGAGACAGTAAGACTGGTAGGAGAACTGGGAAGGGGGAGGGGAATAGGTGATGTTTCAGGTCGAGACCCTTCTTCAAACTGAGAGTCAGGGGAGAAGAAAAAAGAGACAGAGCGGGAACGTAGAACAAATGAATGGAAGATTTGCAAAAACCAACAATGATCTATGAATATCACCCTTTCATCGTGTTAAATTGGATGATTGATTGACTGCGATCGCTACCAGTATTCTTTTGGAACTGAGCTGATAGGTTGTGAGTCCCGATTTCCCACTGACGTGACCTGTTGTGATGGCCACCAGTGCAGCACCATTGCGTCAAACGTGACCGGCTGCAATGACTACCCGTCTCTGCGCTATCCCTTTTCCCGTGACTTTCAGTCTGAAGAAGGGTCTCGACCCGAAACGTCACCCATTCCTTCTCTCCAGAGGTGATGCCTGTCCCGCTGAGTTACTCCAGCTTTATGTCCGGTCTATCTCCGGTTTAAACCCAGCACCTGCGGTTCGTCCCTACACATTTCAGTCTGCTCTATCTGAGCTGGCTGGTTGTCACTGACTACTGCCCAAACACGGCAAGGGCGTAGAAGGGGGGCAGGTTTCTGCTGTTACACACGAGATTAAACTCTGACAACAACAGTGTACTTGACAAAGCAGCCCATGGGAACGTTATGAAAAAAAAATTGACATTAGGAGATTATTAAAGTGATTGTGATCGACGAGCAGGCTTTAGACTTCAGAGATACTACGTGGGAACAGGCCCTTAATAGAAACATATAAATTAGGTGCAGGAGTAGGCCATTCGGCCCTTCGAGCCTGCACCGCCATTCAATATGATCATGGCTGATCATTCAACTCAGTATCCCGTACCTGCCTTCTCTCCATACCCCCTGATCCCCTTAGTCACAAGGGCCACATCCAACTCCCTCTTAAATTTAGCCAATTAACTGGCCTCGACTACCCTCTGTGACAGAGAGTTCCAGAGACTCACCACTCTCTGTGCGAAAAAAGTCCGTCTCATCTCGGTCCTAAAGGATTTCCCCCTTATCCTTAAGCTGTGACCCCTTGTCCTGGACCTCCCCAACATCGGGAACAATCTTCCTGCATCTAGCCTGTCCAACCCCTTAAGAATTTTGTAAGTTTCTATAAGATCCCCTCTCAATCTCCTAAATTCTAGAGAGTATAAACCGAGTCTATGCAGTCTTTGTTCATAAGACAGTCCTGACATCCCAGGAATCAGTCTGGTGAACCTTCTCTGCGCTCCCTCTATGGCAATAATGTCCTTCCTCAGGCCCTTGGGCCCACCGAGTCTGTGCAGACCAGCGATCGCCCCATACGCTGGCACTATCCTACGCACACAAGGGACAATTTATGATTTTTACCAACGCCAATTAACCTCCAAACCTCTACATCTTTGGAGTCTGTGGAATTCTCTGCCTCAGAGGGTGGTGGAGGCCGGTTCTCTGGATGCTTTCAAGAGAGAGCTAGATAGGGCTCTTAAAGATACCGGAGTCAGGGGATATGGGGAGAAGGGAGGAACGGGGTACTGATTGGGGATGATCAGCCATGATCACATTGGATGGCAGTGCTGGCTCGAAGGGCCAAATGGCCTACTCCTGCGCCTATTGTCTATTGTCTATTGAGTGTGGGAGGAAACCGGAGCACCTGGGGAGAACCCACGCGGTCACGGGGAGATCGTACAAACTCCGTACAGACAGCACCCGTAGTCAGGATCGAACCCGGGTCTCTGGTGCTGTGAGGCAGCAACTCTACCCACTGCGCCACCGCGCAGCTTTGAACGGCCAATGTTAGAAGGCGACGGCAAAGCGCTGATGCGATGGACGGGCACTTGTTTAACATGGACGTACTGCAGTGGGCCACAATGCTTATTGATGTGCTGCGGGTCCCCATCCCATCGTGACGCCCTGAAGGAGACCTTTAAAGGGGAGAGCGAAGGAGAGAGACAGGCGCAGGAGCTTGCGAACTTGGCAGCTTGAAGGCATGACTGATGGTGGGATGATTAAAGTCATGGCGGAGAGATAGAAATAGAGCTCTGCGGGGACAAAACCACTTGGAGGTCACTAAGACAGGGAGGACAGGGCCCAGAGGGACTTGAAGTCAGGAATGATCATTTGAAATTCACAGCGCTGCTTAACCGGAAGCCAGGATAGGGCAACGAGTCCCTTAGAGCTAAGCCGTCTAGCACTTGACATTTCCACCTCTGGGGGAAAGGTTCTGGCCGTCTACGCTATCTATGTCTCTTAACATTTTATACACTTCTGTCCGCTCTCGCCTCAATCTCCGACGTTACAAAGAAAGCAGTCGAGGAAAGGATCCAATCTCTCCTTATAGCTGCGTAGCAAGGAACTGCGCATGCTGGTTTATACCGAAGACAGAGACAAAATGCTAGGGAAACTCTGCGGGACAGGCAGCATCTCTGGAGAAAAGGAATAGGTGACATTTCTGGTTGGAATCTTTCTTCCCTTGAAATCGTGGAAGAAGGGTCTCGACCCGAAACATCACCCATTCCTTCTCTCCCAGAGCTGCTGCCAGACCCGCTGAGTTACTCCAGCATTTTGAGTCTACCTTCTCTCCTTATAGCTAATACATTCTAATCCGGGCAGCATTCTGAGGGGGAAGAGTGATAGGTTTGAGTTATGCTGTCGTCAGCAAATGCTTGTGGTGATCTCAAGTCTACAGAGGGTTAAGTCAGTCAGGTACTGGAGTAACCAAGGACTAGAGTTCTAGTCACAGAATAGTACAGCGTGGAAACAGACCCTTCGGCCCAACCTGCCCGCAACAGCCAACATGTCCCTTCCACACTAGTCCCGCCTGCCTGCGTTTGGCCCTCATCTCTCCAAACCTGTCAAACTGTTTCTTAAATGTTGGGATAGTCCCAGCCTCAACTACCTCCTCCGGCAGCTTGTTCCATACACCCACATCCCTTTGTGTGAAAAAGGTTACCCCTCAGATTCCTATTAAATCTTTCCCCCTTCACCGTAAACCTAGGTGACAAAGGGATGGGAGAGTTTTTGGCAGCAGAGACAAAAATGTAGTCGAGCTTTGCTAACATTGTGTTGGGGTCAAGGAACGAGCGTTCACGTCGCGGACCCTGTTTCCACCAATCTTTCCACCACCACGCACAAGAAGCACAAGAAGCGACAAGACAGACACCATTGTATGCAGATGCCGAGACGTGTGTTCAGCTCTGGCTGAGCAACTTCTAATCTTGTGTGTGGACTCGATAAGAAGAACATAGTGATTGCAAGCAAAGTGATAGATGGTACTGTTGTGCAATTCTCCCAGCGGAGCCTTCACTGCAAAAGGAGAGATCCCACTAGTATTGTTTCCACACGGCCCTCAAAGTCAAGAGGACACGGCGTATGCTGGAGTATCTCAGCGGGTCAGGCAGCACCTCTGGGGGAAAGGAGCAGGTGGCGTTTTGGTTCGAGACCCTTCTGCAGACTTGGAGTCAGGGGAGAGGCAAACCCGAGGTATGAAAAGATGCCAAGACCAAATGAATGAAAAGTAGGTATGATAAGATCAAATCAAACCCAGCACCGATGATCAAAGGAAGGCAGAGCCCACAATGGTCCATTGTTGGCTGTGGAAAAGGTGATACCAAAGGCACACAAACACTAAAGTTAAGCAGGACGACAGTGAAGCTAGTCGGACGACTAGGGGTCGGGTTAAGGACAGAGAGAGACGGAATGCAATGGTTACTTGAAATAAGAGAAATCAATATTCGACCTGAGGTGGGTTCAAGTCAAGTCAAGTGAAATCAAGTTTATTTGTCACATACCAGACTGATTCCTGGGATGTCAGGACTTTCATATGAGGAAAGATTGGATAGGCTCGGCTTGTACTCGCTGGAATTTAGAAGATTGAGGGGAGATCTTATAGAAACTTACAAAATTCTTAAGGGGTTGGACAAGCTAGACGCTGGAAGATTGTTCCCGATGTTGGGGGAGTCCAGAACAAGGGGTCACAGCCTAAGGATAAGGGGGAATTCCTTTAGGACCGAGATGAGGAAAACATTCTTTACACAGAGAGTGGTGAGTCTCTGGAATTCTCTGCCACAGAAGGTAGTTGAGGCCAGTTCATTGGCTATATTTAAGAGGGCGTTAGATGTGGCACTTGTGGCTAAAGGGATCAGGGGGTATGGAGAGAAGGCAGGTACGGGATACTGAGTTGGATGATCAGCCGTGATCACATTGAATGGCGGTGCAGGCTCGAAGGGCCGAATGGCCTACTCCTGCACCTATTTTTCTATGTTTCTATACACATACAGGATGTGTAGTGAAATGAAAGTGGCAATGCCTGCGGATTATGCAAAAAACTACAGAACTGAATAGAACAGAATCATTATTTACATATTAGAAAAGAAAACAGCAATTTAAAAAAGACGCAACACAACAGTAAATTGGTACGGTAAATTAGACCATAGCAGCTGGTTGCTAACAGTCCATTGCTGGGGTGGAAGGGGTCCCCCATAATGTTGCTGGCACTAGATCTGCATCTCCTGCTGTATAGGTCCTGCAGGGATGGCGAGTGTAGTTCCCATAGTGCGTTAGGCCGAATGCACTACTCTCTGCAGAGCCTTCCTGTCCTGGGCAGAGCAGTTCCCAAACCAGATTGTGATGTTGCCGGACAAGATGCTTTCCACAGCCGCTGAGTAGAAGAATTGAACGATCCTTGGAGGCACTCTGAATTTCCTCAGCTGCCTGAGGTGGCAAAGGCGCTGCCTTGCCTTACTCACCAGTGCGGCAGCGAGTGATAACCATATAACCATATAACAATTACAGTACGGAAACAGGCCCTCTCGGCCCTTCCAGTCCGTGCCGACCATTTATTTTCCCCTAGTCCCATTTACCTGCACTCAGACCATACCCCTCCATTCCCTTCCCGTCCATATACCTATCCACTTTACTTTTAAATGTTAAAATCAATCCTGCCTCCACCACTTCTGCTGGAAGATCATTCCACACAGCCACCACTCTCTGAGTAAAGAAGTTCCCCCTCATGTTACCCCTAAACTTCTGTCCCTTAACTGTCCATGTCAGATCCTCTGTGATGTGGACTCCCAGGTATTGTAAGCCGCCCTAACAAAATATGAGGTGCTGTTCCTCCAATTTATGTTGGGCCTCAGTTTGACAGTGAACAAGGCCCAGGACAGAAAGGTCAGTGTGGGAATGGGAAGGGGAGATCGCTTAGGCCGGGACAGGTGAGGTGACGTTTCGGGTCGGGGCCCTTCCTCAGACCCGACAAACGTTAGCGACCCATGTCCTCCAGAGATGCTGCCTGACCCGCCTGGTTACTCCAGCGCTCTGTGCACCTTTTGCGTAAACCGGTGCCCACGGCTCATTGTTTGTACACGCCGCCGAGACCGCTGGGAGGATGCGCGAACCAATGTCAGTGTTCTCTCCTTGAATAATTCATCCGTCATCAGCTCCCGACTTCCGCTCAGCTGGGCCAGAGCTGAGGCAGCACCTTGCATCGCCGGGGCCAGGATAAATTACCTTCTTTGACAGTGCATGTTCTCTCTTCTAGATTCATACTGGTTATTCTATCCTCAAGGAAATCAATACCGTGTCTGAGATTGCTACATTTACAGCAATGGGAGAGTTGCATATGGAAACATTTATACATATTCAGGCTGAGGAAGGGTTCGGATGGTGGTAATCGGGCTTTAATCTTACACCCAAAGTGGCCCTATGACTTGATGCTCATCCCGGAGTAGAATATATATCAGCAGATTTGTTAAGAGTATGTTCAAGTTTCAGACAGATAGATGCCAGGGGTAGAATCAATTGCCGGGGAACAGAGTCTGGCATTTTGGTCATCTCCACACTTAGAATCATAACGTCATGGCCATGTGACACTGTTACAAGTCCTTCGGCCCAACTCATCCATGCCAATCAAGATGCCCCATCTTAGGGCGGCACATTGACGTAACGAGTTGCTGCCTTACATCACCAGAGACCCAGGTTCAATCCTGACAATGGGTGCTGTCTGCACGGAGCTTGTACGTTCTCCCTGTGACCGCTTGGGTTTTCTCTGGGTGCTCCGGTTTCCTCCCATATTCCAAAGTCCTGCAGGTTTGTAGGTTAATCGGCTTCTGTAAATTGTCATAGTGCTAGTGTATGTGGCGATCGCTGGTAGGTGCGGACTCGGTGGGCCGAATGACCCGTTTCCGTGTTGTATCTCAGCCATGATCATCTTGAATGGCGGTGCAGGCTCGAAGGGCCGAATGGCCTACTCCTGCACCTATTTTCTATGATTCTATGATTCTAGATCAGAGTGTACCGGTACGTGATAAGGGAACAACGTAAATAGCGATTAGTACAAGATAGAGTCCAGTAAAGTCCGATCAAAGATAGTCCGATGAGCTGCAATGAGGTACATCGTAGCTCAGGACTGATACGTTCCATATCTAAGTTAGTCATAGAGTAATACAGTGGAAACAGGCCCTTTGGCCCAACTCCCCCACACTGGCCAATAATGTCCCATCTACCCTAGTCCCACTTGCCTGCGCCTGGTCCATAACCCTCCAAACCTGTCTCATCCATGTACCTGTCTAACTGTTTCTTAAACGATGGCATAGCCCCAGCCTCAACTTCCTCCTTTGGTAGCTTGTTCCATACACCCACCACCCTCTGTGTGAAAAAGTTACCCCTCAGATTCCCATTAAATCTTTCCCCCTTCACCTTGAACCTATGTCCTCTGGTCCTCGATTCCCCGACTCTGGGCAAGAGACTCTGTGCATTTACCCAATCTATTCCTCTCATGATTTTTGTACACCTCTATAAGATCCCCCCTCATCCTCCTGCACTCCATTGAACAGAGACCCAGCCTACTCAACCTCTCCCAAAAGCTCACACCCTCTAGTCCTGGCAACATCATCGTAAAAAAGGTAGACAAAAATGCTGGAGAAACTCAACGGGTGCGGCAGCATCTATGGAGCGAAGGAAATAGGCAAAGTTTCGGGCCGAAACCCTTCTTCAGAAACGTTGCCTATTTCCTTCGCTCCATAGATGCTGCCGCACTCGTTGAGTTTCTCCAGCATTTTTGTCCCTCTTCGATTTTCCAGCATCTGCAGCTCCTTCTTGAACATCACCGTAAAAACGTTGAAGAACACTAAGATCTTAGAGGGCTGCAGAGCTGGATGAGGTTACAGATGTGGGGTGAGGCGTGGGTGTTTGATAACGGATTAAAATCTGAACGCTTCTGGGTTGACGAGGATCAGCAGAGGACAGAGTGGTGGGTGAAAGGATCGTAAAGATTGGACGAGGGTTGCAGAGCTTTGCTGAGCAAAGGTTTATGGAGGTTGAAAGTTAAGAGATGCAAGCCAAGGGAGCGGTGGAATCTGGAACAAGCAAGGGCTTGGATCGGTGCTTCAGCAGCGAAGGCTGAGGGATGAAGACACGGCGAGGGAGCTGAAGGCAAGATACAACTTTTCTTTTTCAACTGCAGATGCTGAAATTCTGAAATAAAAACAGAAAACGGCTGGAAATATTCAGCAGGTCAGGCAGCATCCGTGGCAAATGAAGCAGCGTTAACAAAATCCAATGTGCCAAGACCGAGACGAAGACAATAGAGGCAACGGAGGAACTGCAGATGCTGGTTTACAAAAAAAAAGACATAAAGCACAGGAGTATCTCAAAGGTAAACGAAAATGCTGGAGAAACTCAGCGGGTGAGGCAGTATCTATAGAGCGAAGGAAATAGGTGACGTTTCGGGTCGAGATCCTTCATAAATGTTGCCTCACCCACTGAGTTTCTCCTGCATTCTTGTCTACCTTCGATTTTTCCAGCATCTGCAGACCTCTCTTAAACGGACTAACTCAAATGTTCTCTGGAGAACATGGATAGGTGACGTTTCAGTTCGGGACCTTACTGAAGCCAATGGGTTTGGACGTACCCATTCAGTTGGATGAATATTCACCACAAAACGTCAAGCAGTGTGACAAGACAGAGGCAATGAAAGTAGAAGGAGAGGCATGGTTTTCACAGAGAACCCATTAGCTGAGGTATCTTTAATACAAGAGGATCTGAAAAGTTACCGCATGAGTCTCGGTGTTCCTTTACAAATGCCATTGGAAAATACGATCTGGTACATGTCTTGTAATGACTATTCATGATCAAAGTGTTCCGTATTCTAATAATGGTGTTATAAATATCCTGTTACAAAAGTTCCTAACTTTCCCTTTCATAGCTCTGAGGTAATCTTCAATTTTGCCCTTTGTCAGTGGTGGAAGTTGTCCTCCATTATTCACTTATCTTCTCAAAGCATCTCATCATGTTGAAAATACCAATTAACTCCCCTGATAAAAGACATTCACCCCCGTAGCCGACAGTTGTCTGGGTGCATTGTGGAAACAGATGGACAAAGCCTGTTGAAGATCGTCTCTGGTACATTTTGTACACATACTGACTCTGGAGGCAATGCAGCGGATGACGTGATTGTCAGCCTAACACAATACCATTGCTTGTGTTACCATTACCATTGCCCACCGCCTTTCCCTTGCAATCGCAGGAAATGCAACACTTGTTGCTTTACCTCCCCCCTTGACTCCATTCAAGGACCCAAGCAGTCGTTCCAGGTACGGCAGAGGTTCACCTGCACCTCCTCCAACCTCATCTATTGCATCCGCTGCTCTCGGTGTCAGCTGCTCTACATCGGTGAGAGCAAGCGTGGGCTTGGCGATCGTTTCGCCTAACACCTCCACTCGGTTTGCAATAACCAACCTGATCTCCCGGTGGCTCAGCACTTTAACTCCCCCTCCCATTCCGAATCCGACCTTTCCTTCCTGGGCCACCTCCAAGGCCAGAGTGAGGACCACCGTAAATTGGAGGAGCAGCACCTCATATTCCGCTTGGGCAGTTTGTACCCCAGCGGTATGAACATTGACCTCGATTTGCAGGTAGTCCCTAATTTCTCCTCCCCTTCCCAGCTCTCCCTCAGCCCACTGGCTCCACCTCTTCCTTTCTTCCTCCCGCACCCCCCACCCTCACATCAGTCTGAAGAATGGTCTCGACCCGAAACGTTGCCTATTTCCTTCGCTCCATAGATGCTGCCTCACCCTCTGAGTTTCTCCAGCATTTTGGTCTACCATTACTTGGGTGTGACTACACTGATGAGGAGAAACATTTGTGCAACATTTTGACTACTTTCAGATTTTGCGGTTACACAGAGCCTGAGACCCGGGTTCGATCCTAACTGCAGGTGCTGTCTGTGCGGCGTTTGTACGTTTTCCCCGTGACCACGTGGGTTGTCTCCGGGAGCTCCCACATTCCAAAAACACACAGATTTGTAGGTTAATTGGCTTTGGGGCTTTGGTAAAGATAGTAAATTGTCCCCACTGTTTAAGATAGTGCTAGTGTACGGGGATCACTGGTCTGCGCGGACTCGGAGGGCTGAAGCGGCTGTTTCCACGCTGTATCGCTGAACTGAACTAAACTAATAAGTCATAGGAGATAACTCATATCAGAAGTAGGCCATTCGGCCCATCGAGTCTACTCCACCATTCAGTCAAGACTGATCTATCTTTCCATCTCAACCCCATTCTCCTGCCTTCTCCCCATAACTGTCAACACCCATACTAATCAAGAACCTGTCAATCTCTGCCTTAAAAATTCCCCAGTGACTTGACCTCCACAGCTTTCTGTAGCATTTATTTAGATTTATTATTCTCGTTATGACCTTCAGTCATTTCTCCTGCATCTTGCCCTTTGTTTGCCACGGACAGGTAGTGGCGGAGTTTAAAAACTGAGTCACTGGAGTCACGATGAGAAGTGGTGTCCCAGTCAGCAATTATCTCACAACAAGCGCACCAAAAGCACATCATCCATGGGCTCATATCCGCGGACTTGTAATCAAGAAGCCTTGTTAATGATCCGGAGATCAGCTGGAGACTTGGTTAATTATACAGATCTAGAATAAAAAGCTATCATCAGTGATGATGTCCATGAAACAAATGGGTTGCTGTAAAAACCCATCGGGGTTCTTCAGTGACCTTTACGGAAAGGGGATCTTTCATGCTTGCCTGAGCATAGAGGCATAGACAGCATATCTGGAGCGAAGGAATGGGCGACGTTTCGGGTCGAAAGTGATGATCTTTGGACTGACATCTCCCCTGACATCAGTCTGAAGAAGGGTCTTGACCCAAAACGTCGCCCATTCCTTCTCTCCACAGATGATGCCTGTCCAGCTGAGTTACTCCAGCAGTTTGTGTCTACCTTCGATTTAAACCAGTTCTTTCCTACACGTAGAAGCATAGAGCTATACAGCATGGAAACCGGCCCTTCGGCCCGACTCATCCATGCTGACCGAGTTAGACCTACTAACCTATACCTACCGCAGCGCCACCCAAAATCTTTCATCCCTAGTCCTCAACTCGCTGAGATTTTGAAAGTATATCTACCTCTTTATTAAATAACCCTAATGTGCCTGTCCCACTTAGGCGACTAAAGGCGACTGCCGAAAATTTTTCAACATATTGAAAATTTTATCGGCAACATTGGCTGTTGTAAGTTGTCGAAGGTTGTCGAAGGTTGTCGTAGGTTGTCACCAGGTTAACGTAGGTTGTCGCCGGGTGACATTGGTTGTCGCTGGTGCCCACCGGTGAATTCCGTTGTCCTAGTTGCTGGCAGCCGCCCAAAAAAAATCACCTAAGTCGGACAGGCCCATAACATTCGCATCTCCACTGCTCTCTGGGGCTAGAGAATGCCAGGGTCTCATCCCCCTCTACAAGAAGTCGCTCCTGACTACCATACTTTTAATTGTCCATCCTTAATCTTTTAACTATATTCCCTCGTTTGAGGTTCTCCCACTGATGCAAACATCCGAGCACATGCTCCTTTAGAACCTTAGTTGCTTCAATAGAGTTACCCCTTATTTACCACAGTCCAAACATAGATCCAATCTGGGAACCCACGAACAAGACAGGATCAATGTAGGAGTGATTAGTATGTACGGGTGTCGGGGGTTACGGGGAGAAGGCTGGAGAATGGGGTTGAGAGTGAAAGGTAGATCAGCTATGATTTAATAATGGAGTAGACATGATGGACTGAGTGGCTCAATTCTTCTCCAAGAACTTATGAACTAATGAGTGGGAAGCCTGGTTGGATATAGAGTATTGGAGTTACCCAGCGGGTCAGGCAGCATCTCTGCAGAACATGGATCAGTGATGTTTCGGATCGGGACCCTTCTTCACACTGGTTGTGGGGGGGGTGGGGAGCGCAGGAGAGAGGAGGGGCAAGACAAAGCATGGCGGGTAATAGGTGAACACAAGTGAGAGGGGGGCTTGAAAGGCAGATGGTTGGACGAAGGCCAGAGATGAAAAAAAAAGGTGTGTGACAAAATAATTGAAGAGTTGCAAATTGTGAAGCCAGAGGAATGAATGTCAGTGGAGGGGAGGGGGAAGGGGAGATATAGGTGTGAGTCCAGGTGGGGCATTGGGAATGGGATCTCATACTGAACATTATTCCCTTTACCCTGAGTCTGTACACTGTGGACGGCTTGATTGTAATCATGTACAGATGCTCCCCGATTTACGATGCTGCGACTTACGACATTTGGCGCAAACACTGGGTAATGGCAGCTCACCACAGCTCACTTCCGGTCAATTGATCAAATTGTATCAAATGCGTTTTTGACTTACGATATTTTCGATATTTACGATATTTTCATTGTCCATCCATTGGCATAGAAACATAGAAAATAGGTGCAGGAGGAGGCCATTCGGCCCTTCGAGCCAGCACCGCCATTCATTGTGATCATGGCTGATCGTCCCTAATCAATAACCCGTGCCTGCCTTCTCCCCATATCCCTTGATTCCACCAGCCCCCTAGAGCTCTATCTAAAGGGCCTGTCCCACCAGCATGCAACTCTATGCGATTAGCGCGACCTAACGTGGTTGCTTGAGCCGTCCGGCGTCGCGGGGCCGGTCCCACTTCGATTGCCGGAGCCGTGCGGAATTGTGCGGAGTTCGTCCCGAAATCGCGCGGGGCTCCGAAAAACTGACTATGTTCAAAAATTCCGCGCGGCAACGGCTTGTCGGCTCGCAGTCGCCTCGACGCATTACACACCGCCCCGACATCGTGCCTCCGTGACCCTCTCTGTAGGTGCCTCCGTGACCCTCTATGTGTGTGGCTCCGTGGCCCTGTGTGTGTGTGTGCCTCTGTGCCCCTCTCTGTGTGCCCCTCTCTGTCCTGGCGAACTTACCTTAGACTTCGCTCCAAGTTCGCCTCACTTTGCGCCGCGTTGCGCCACTCACCCGACCTTCGCGCGGCCCCTGCTGCCGGTTTGGCCGCGCTTGCCGCACGCAGTCGCATGCTGGTGGGAACGGCCCTGTACAGGGGATCACCCAACCTCCGCGCGGCCCCCGCTTCGAGTTTGATCGCATTCATCGCATAGAGTTGCATGCTTGTAGGACAGGCCCTTAACTCTCTCTTAAATCCATCCAGTGATTTGGTCTCCACTGCCCTCTGTGGCAGGGAATTCCATAAATTCACAACTCTCTGGTTGAAAACATTTTTTCTCACCTCAGTCCTAAATGGCCTCCCCTTTATTCTAAGACTGTTGCCCCTGGATCTGGACTCGCCCAACATTGGGAACATTTTTCCTGCATCTAGCTTGTCCAGTCCTTTTATAATTTTATATGTTTCTATACGATCCCCCCTCATCCTTCTAAACTCCAGTGAATACTAGCCTAGTCTTTTCAATCTTTCCTCATATGACAGTCCCGCCATCCCAGGGATCAATCTCGTGAACCTACGCTGCACTGCCTCAATCACAAGGATGTCCTTCCTCAAATTAACTATGTCGTTCCATACACCCACCACCCTTTGTGTGAAAAAGTTACCCCTCAGAGTCCAGTTAAATCTTTTCCCCTTCACCTTAAACCTGTGCCCGCTGGTCCTCGATTCCCCTGCTCTGGGCAAGAGACTGTGTGTCTACTCGATCTATTCCTCTCGTGATTTTATGCACTGCTCCAAATAGTTTGAAGCGTGTCGTCTTTTTTCCCTCACCTCCCCGCTGCCGAGCGGTGGCCAGAGATTGCCAGGAGCGCTCAACCAGGCACTCAGCTCCCAGCTGCAAAGGACGGCCGTCTAATCAACCTAGTGGGACCTCCAGTCCTCGAGGATTAGCCCAGAGTCTCTGGTAATTGAAGCTTAATCTCTGGAACACTGTCGCGAGCAACTCCAGGGAATAGAAATCCCGGGGGCATTAGTAGCAGAGGTAGCTTGCCTTCATATCCTTTGAGCACTCACATTTATTAATTGAAACGTTCAGTTCAGTTTAGTTTATTGTCACGTGCAACGAGGTACAATGAGAAGCTTTTTTTTAATTGCGTACTATCCAGTCAGCGGAAAGACTATACAGCTGCTCCTCGACCCACGACGGGGTTACATTCCGATAAACCCATCGTAAGTAGACAATAGACAACAGGTGCAGGAGTAGGCCATTCTCGACCCGAAACGTCACCCATTCCTTCTCTCCAGTGATGCTGCCTCACCCGCTGAGTCAAAGTCCGATCAGGCTAGTCCGAGGGTCACCAAGCTGCCCAAGCGGGAAATATAATCTGCAGTAGTGGAGCCCAGTTAGTGAATGCACACCCCTAAAGGTATTGCACTTGGAACAAAGGTACCTCCCTCTCTCTCTCTCTATCCCTGTGACTGGTGTTGGTCAAAATTCCCCCTTCTCATTGTAAAACACCGATTGTTCATTCTGTGTGGACTGGAGATAAAAGGAATTTATTCCACGCTCTCTCAGATAAATTGTTCTTTTCAATAAAAGTCATTTAACGTCCCTTATCAAATGTTTCTCGAATTATGCTTCTTTCCCCTCAAGGCCTCAACTGGTCTGGGAGCCAGGAATCGTGTGATTAAACCCCGACTAAAAATATAAGACACCTGCTTCAACAAGACCGCAAAATAATTAGCGCAAGAAGTCAGGCCATTGAGTATTGGAGTTGGGAGGTCATGTTGCATTTGTACACGACGTTGGTGAGGCCGCATTTAGAGTGCTGTGTTCTTTTTTAGGCAAAAATGTCGCAGGAAAGACGTCGTCGAGGTGGAAAGATTTACGAGGATATTGCCAGGACTCGAGGGCCTGAGCTATAGGGAGAGGTTGAGAAAGCTAGGAGCCTTGGAGCGCAGGGGAATGCAGGGTGATCTTATAGAGGTGTGTGAAATCATGAGAGGAATAGATTGGGTAGACACACAGAGTCTCTTGCCCAGAGTAGAGGAATCGAGGACCAGAGGACATAGACTTAAGGTAAGGCGGGGGGGGGGGGGGGGGGAAGATTTTATAGGAACCTGAGAGGTAACTTTTTCACACAAAGGGTGGTAGGTGTATGGAATGAGCTACTGGAGGAGATGGTTGAGGCAGGTGCTATCACAACCGTTTAAGAAACATTTAGACAAGTACATGGATAGGACAGGTTTAGAGGGATATGGGCCAAATGCAGGTAGGTGCGACTAGTGCAGATGGGACGTGTTGGCCGGTGTGGGCATGTTGGGCCTAAGGGCATGTTTCCACGCTTTAAGACTCTATGACTAAGTAGAGCAAGATGGGAAGCGAAATGTATCAATTGGAAAATTCAGTTTAACAAAGAACTTTGTAAATGGAAGAGGAATCTCAAGCAGCAACATGCCAGTTTAGACTCACTCACTACGTATGAGATATCTGCAAGTCTTCACCACAGGACCTTATTCTGGGCACTTGTACGCAAATTCCAAGAGTGGGGGATCGAGCAGCAGCAACTAGAAAGACTGAAAAGTGGTGGAGTAACTCAGCAGGTCAGGCAGCATCTCTGGAGAATGTTGTGGAGAGGTGACGTTTTGGGTCAGGATCCTTCTTCAGTGATTGCTGGGGAGAGGGTAAGATAGCTAGATACCTCCCTCCAATGGCCACCTGGCGACCCCTGCTGGTCACTGTGCCACGTGCAGGCCTTGGGCACTGGCTCTCTTTGGACTCAGGTCAAGAGTCAAGAGAGTTTATTGTCATGTGTTCCAGATAGGACAATGAAATTCTTGCTTGCTGCAGCACAGCAGAGTATTCTAAACAAAAATACAGAACAGTTACGTTCAATATACACATAAATTAGCAGATAAAGTGCAATAGGCAGTTCAGAGTCTGTTTGTTGGCGAGTTTAATAGCCTAATGGCTGTGGGGAAGAGGCTGTTCCTGAACCTGGATGTAACAGATTTCAGGCTCCTGTACCTTCTGCCCGATGGCAGCAGAGAGATGAGTGCGTGACCAGGATGGTGTGGGTCCTTGATGATGTTGGCTGCCTTTTTGAGGCAGCGACTGCGACAGATCCCTTCGATGGTGGGGAGGTCAGAGCCGATGATGGACTGGGCAGTAGTCACAACTTTCTGCATCCTTTCCCGCTCCCGGACCCCTCAGGTTGCCGAACCAAGCCACGATGCAACCGGTCAGCATGCTCTCTACTGTGCACCTGTAGAAGTTCGAGAGAGTCCTCTTTGACATGCCGACTCTCCGTAATCTTCTCAGGAAGTAGAGGCGCTGATGTGCTTTCTTTATGATTGCATCAGTGTGCTGGGACCAGGAGAGATCTTCGGAAATGTGCACGCCCAGGAATTTGAGGTTCTTGACCCTTTCCGCCATCGTCCCGTTGATGTAAACGGGACTGTGGGTCCCCATCCTCCCCCTTCCAAAGTCCACAATCAGTTCCTTGGTTTTGCTGGTGTTGAGAGCCAGGTTATTGTGTTGGCACCATTTGGTCAGTCGGTCGATCTCACTCAGGTTCCTCCCTCGCATAGTTGACGCTTGACTTCATTTGCGTGTGAAATTAAAAGCAGGAGCTATGTATCAATTTTGAAAAGTAATCATGGGTTTTTAGTGTGGTGGCCAATTTACACACAGTGATTCCAGATACCAGCATAACATTCTGAAGAACGGTCCCGACCCCGAAACGTCACCTATCCATGTTCTCCAGAGATGCTGCCCGACCCGCTGAGTTACTGCGGGCAACTGGTGTCTTTTCTTGCACACGATCAGATCGGACAAACAGCGATGTGATAATGAGTAGTGACTATCTATTTTTTGTATTGACGAAGATTAAGGTCACCAGGATGTTCCAACCTGGTCCTCTTCAAGTCCATTCAGTAAGATCACCAGCTTCTATGTCGGGGGAATGCAAACAGCACTTCATTTTAACCTGAGTCCGACTAAGGTGATCTCCCCAGCATAGCACGGTCTGAAGAAGGGTCTCGGCCCGAAACATCACCCATTCCTTCTCTCCAGAGATGCTGCCTGTCCCGCCAGGTTACTCCAGCTTTTTGTGTCTATCTACGGTTTAGGAATAGGTTTATCCTTGGCACATGTACCGAGGATACAATGAAAAGCTTGTTTGTGCCATTTAATCAAATCAGATAATAGACTCATGGAGTCAAACAGTGTGGAGACAGTCCCTTCGGCCCAGCTTGCCCATACCGACCCCATCTTCTCATAGAAACATAGAAATTAGGTGCAGGAGTAGGCATTCGGCCCTTCGAGCCTGCACCGCCATTCAATATGATCATGGCTGATCATCCAACTCAGTATCCCGTACCTGCCTTCTCTCCATACCCTCTGATCCCCTTAGCCACAAGGGCCACATCTAACTCCCCTCTTAAATATAGCCAATGAACTGGCCTCAACTACCTTCTCCCAGAATAATGGGTAAGCCATTTAGAACGGAGACGAGGAAACACTTTTTCTCACAGCGAGTGGTGAGTCTGTGGAATTCTCTGCCTCAGAGGGCGGTGGAGGCAGGTTCTCTGGATGCTTTCAAGAGAGAGCTAGATAGGGCTCTTAAAAATAGCGGAGTCAGGGGATATGGGGAGAAGGCAGGAACGGGGTACTGATTGGGGATGATCAGCCATGATCACGTTGAATGGCGGGTGCTGGCTGTAGGGGCCGAATGGCCTACTCCTGCACCTATTGTCTATTGTCTATTGTCTACACTAGTCCCATCTGCCCACACTTGGCCCATACCCCTCTAAACCCACCCTATCCATGCACCTGTCTAAATGTTTACCTGTCTAAATACCAGGAAGGATAGGATGGGGTCGATGTATGGAAACCTGCTTCCAATGCTGTATTTCTAGAACTAAAAAACTTTCCCTGTGGCTCAGGCCCGCGAGTCCTGGCAACATCCTCGTACATTTTCTGTGTACTCAGGACGTCAATGAACTCAGGCATTACTGAACCTTTCACTCATCTTCACAGGTGGAGTGGCCATTCGAGTTGCATTTCACAAGTTCACAAGTTATAGGAGCAGAATTAAGCCATTCGGCCCATCGAGTCTACTCCGCTATTCAATCACTGCTGATCTCTGCCACTTAACTCCATGTTCCAGTTGTCTCCCCATAACCCTTGACACCCGTTCTAATCAAGAACTTGTCTATCTCTGCCTTCAAAATATCCACTGACTTGGCTTCCACAGCCCTCTGTGGCAATGAGTTACACACATTAACCACCCTCTGACTGAAGAAGTTCCTCCTCACCTCCCTTTTAAAAGAGCGCCCTTTAATTCTGGGGCCATGACCTCTGGTCCTAGACTCTCCCACCAGTGGAAACATCCTCTCCACATCCACTCTGTCTATGCCTTTCATCATTCTGTAAGATTCAATTAGGTCCCCCCTCAACCTTCTAAACTCCAGCGAGTACAGGCCCAGTGCTGCCAAACGCTTATCATATGCTAACCCACTCATTCCTGGGACCCTCTCCAGAGCCAGCACATCCTTCCTCAGATGTGGGGCCCAAATATGCTCACGGTACTCTAAATACGGCCAGACCAGCGCCTTGTAGAGCCTTTAATAAGCATTTGTTTATAATGTGGATTGAAAGATTCAACATGGCTGAGGGATGGAGGGGAAGAAGCCTCCTCAGGCTGTTGCTACAGCGACCAGGCTTGGCCTGCTGCGTTGTACTGCTTGATGCCCTGCCCCTCCAGTAGGGTTGTCAACTTCTCACTCCCAAATAAGGGACAAAAGGTCAAAATACGGGACAAATTCCCCACGGCAATTCGTTGACCGACTCGGCCGTGGCTGGGTGAATGATGAGTTGGGCCCGGGTGCTGGACTGCACACAAAGCCCAGCCGGCGGGCCAGCTGAGGAGTTTTGGCCCAGGCCGTGCGACATCAGGCGCAAATTCCGGCGCCCCGTCCAACTCATGAACCGATGATCGGCCGTGAGAAGGAGGGGTGGTGGTGGTGTAATGGTGGTAAGCGAAAGTCCAAAGATCAGACAGCTGGCCGGGCTGCTGACCGACGGGGCCACGGGCGAGGCGCTGCTGCTGCACTCCATGGGCTGCACTACGTTGGGACGGGTGAGGCGGGGCCGGACGCGGTGCTCCAACCCGGCAGTCCCCTCGACCCGAGTAGTAGCAGTCAAATAAGGGACAAGTTCGGTCCCACACAAGGTACGGGACAAACCAATTTAGCCCAATATACGGGATGCCCTGGCTAATACGGGACAGTTGGCGACCCTAGCCTCCAGTGCCACACACACCGACAGCCCCTACCTGGAGCAGAGGTGCATTTGCAAGGAGGAGGAAATAGGATGGGGAGGTAAACAAAATTGATTGGGGAAAAGCAGCAGGGGGCGGGGGAGGGTGGAGGGAGAGAGGGGGTGACAGGAGTTGAGAACAAGGAGGAAGCGGAGGGTTAAAGAGGGAGTGGATGCAGCTACAAGAGCTCTTACTGTGAAATTATATCGTTGCCTTGCTGGAGTCAGTGAAGTGTGAACGGAACACTCCAGCACATCAAATAAATGAAGGTAGATCAGCTCCCTGCAGCAGTCTGCAGCCGAATGCCTTTGTAGCCTGAAAATATTCTCCACCATTTGATGGAGAAGCCGGTGTTAGAAATAAACACCTTCCACTCGCCTAAGCCCTGGATTTCAGAAAAGCATCTATCAAAACGGTGTACACTCATAATATTCGGGTTTTAACATTCCCCTTCAGCCTCCATCAATCCTGGCCTTTGCAGACACAGATACAGGGCACTGCTGAGTGCACTCATTCATACGCGCACATGCTCGCACACACACGTACACATGCTCAACGTTGCTCACACACACAAGCACACACACACATGTACACGCACACAGACACACGTACGTAACTACACACGCCCACACACGCGCATAGACACTCAGGCATACAAACATTTAAATACATGCTTTTGATTTGATTTACAGATTCAGAGCCATTTGGCCCACCGAGTCGGCACCGACCAGCGATCACCCTGTGCACTAGCAGTAGGAACAGTTTTACAGCTTTTACCAAAGCCAAATTAACCCACAAACGTGCACATTTTTGGGATGTGGGAAGAAACCGGAACGCCCGGAGAAAACCCGCGCGGAAACCCCACAGGGAGAACGTGCGGACTCCGTGCGGACAGCACCCGAGGTCAGGATCGAACCTGGGCCTCTGGCGCTGTAAGGCAGCAGCCCTACCGCTACGCCCCTGTGCCGCCCCACCGTGGGTCACCAGATAGGCCAGGGCAGTGGCACGCACAAAAACACACACACACGCGCGGGTACAGTGGGATCACTAAATACTTATGCGCAGATGCACGTGAGCGCGCACGCACATACACACACACACACCGCCCCTTGCACCATGCACAGGTCAAATGCACATATACATACACATATTAAGATGCAGTGGGTCTCAGAAATAGATACAATGCCTTTATGTTGAGACACACACTCAGATACTATGGATGCATTCTCCACAAATCAGTTACAAACTAGTATTGATTACTTGATAAAGTGGGCAGAGGAATGCAGATGGAATTTAATGTTAATAACTGTGAGGTGCTGTGCTTTGGGAGGGCCAATATAATAAGGGTAGGACATACATAATGAATAGTATAGCACGCGGGGAGTATTGAGGAACAGAAGTACCTCAGTCTACCGGACCAAGGATCCCAGAGAAGGAGATTTTTTAGGCAACTGCCGGCGACTATCATAGTCGTAGCAGGGCGCCGAAAAACCGGCAACAACCAACGTCATTCTGGTGACAACTTACGACAGCACCTAAGTCAGGAGAAGTCAAGGTACGCTCGCTGGCGCCAAGCTCAAAATATTTCAGCAATAGACAATAGGCAATAGGTGCAGGAGTAGGACATTCGGCCCTTCGAGCCAGCACCGCCATTCAATGTGATCATGGCTGATCATCCACAATCAGTACCCCGTTCCTGCCTTCTCCCCATATCCCCTGACTCCGCTATCTTTAAGAGCCCTATCGAACTCTCTCTTGAAAGTATCCAGCGAACCGGCCTCCACCGCCCTCTGAGGCAGAGAATTCCACAGACTCACAACTCTCTGTGTGAAAAAGTGTTTCCTCATCTCTGTTCTAAATGGCTTACCCCTTATTCTTAAACTGTGGCCCCTGGTTCTGGACTTCCCCCAACATCGGGAACATGTTTCCTGCATCTAGCGTATCCAAACCCTTAAGAATCTTATATGTTTCAATAAGATTCCCTCTCATCCTTCTAAACCCCAGTGTATACAAACCCAGCTGCTCCATTCTGAAAACACGTTGAAAATTTGGCGGCAACCAGAAAGACGCTATGACATTTTGAGCGACTGAGGGGACTACTCCTGGCGACCACCGGCGAACACGTGGCGACAAACTAGTCGCCTGTTGTTGCCTAAAAAATCGCTTAAGTGGGACAGGCCCAATAGCATAGTTAGATAAGGTGGAGACGAAGACATATGGAATACTGGTGTACATTAGCTCAGGCATAGAATGTAAAAGCAGGGCTGTGGATACATTGTACACAGAGAAACCTCATCACAATGCAGGGATGTATAAATCTACAAGGGATGGGTTTATGTTCAGGGTAATCGATTTAGACGGGATCTGAGGAATAACATTTTCATTCAAAACCCACGCAGGTCATGGGGAGAATGTACAAGCTCCGTACAGACATCACCCGTAGTCGGGATCGAACCCGGGTCTCTGGCGATGCAAACGCTGTAAGGCAGCAACTCTACCGCTGCGCCACCGTGCCGCCCATTCCCCAGACTATATTGCTTCTGGCCTGTGGGTCTCACTGCCCCTGATTACAGAGGCTGATCGCTGCTTCACTTCCTGCGCTCACTTGCCCGACACACATGACTTTCCCACAGACAGACATTTTAGAACCGTTGTGGAATACATCAGTGGCATGTAGGAGAGAGAGAGAGAGAGAGAGAGAGAGAGAGAGAGAGAGAGAGAGAGAGGGAGAAAGAGAGAGAGAGCGCGAGAGAGAGAGAGAGCGAGAGAGCGAGAGCGAGAGAGCGTGAGAGAGAGAGAGTGAGAGAGAGAGAGAGTGAGAGAGAGAACGCTGGTCACCGCGTGGGGTTGAGAGTATTGTAAACAATGAATGTACTGTTGTACTGCAATGATTTGTTTGTTATAGTGTGATTTTTTGATTATGTTTTGATGTGTTGTATTATATGATTGTGTCGAATAAAGTTTTTGGAAAAGGAAAAAAAGAGAGAGAGAGAGAGAAAAAAAACCTGGCTAGAGTGGGCTGCCTGCCCCTTTTTTTGCCCTACAACTGTGCACGTGTGTCCCTGGAGAGGGAACACACGGTTCTACGGGGACTCTGGAGGCCTTCCGTGGGCTCTGATCACCGCATGGGCTTGAGAGTATTGTAAACAATGAATGCACTGTTGTACTACAATGATTTTCTTTTATACAGTGTAATTTTGATTATGTTTTGATCTGTTGTATCTTATGATTGTGTCGAATAAATTTTTTGAAAAGGAGAAAAAAAAGAGAGAGAGTGTGACTCTGGGTGTGTGTGTGTGCAGGTGTGCCTCACTCACCTTTACAATGCGAGCAAGTGTAAATGGAAACCTTGCCAGTCTTTACTAGAATTTCTAAATCTGCAGGAAGGAACTGCAGATGCTGGTTTAAACCGAAGATAGACACAAAAAGCTGCAGTAACTCAGCGGGACAGGCAGCATCTCTGGATGTTTTGGGTCGAGGCCCTTCTTCCTTAAGGGTGTGAGGGTCTTGACCCGAAACGTCACCCTTTCCTTCTCTCCAGAGATGCTGCCTGTCCCGCTGAGTTACTCCACCATTTTGCGTCTATCATTATGAGAATTCCACTCTCTTCTGACTGACTATGGGTGGACAAGGGGATGGGGACTGGACTCTGTGCCTTCCCTCACAGTGGGAACCATTGTGGGGGAGATGTTTTTATGTTCTATGTTAAATTCCTTTATAATGTTATGTTGTATCCTTACTAATGTGCTGCAATGGTGACTTTGAAATTCAAGTTGGCAATTGGTGTATGTGACAATAAACGAACCTTTGAACCTTTGTTTATTCTTTCTGCCCGATTCCTTATCGTATCCCCTTCTCTCCTCCCCCCCCCCCCCCCCCCCCACCCCTTCACGTCACTCTCACTGCCCCTTGGTTTTCCATCTGTCCCTCATTTCCATCCCACCCTGCTGCTTTTCCCCCCCCCGGCCTCTGTGAAGATGAGGAAGCCGAGCCCTCGTTGCCCGCTGCTTGTCCGCAGTGACTCCGCGGCTAATTGTCACCACGAATTTAATACATGATGTTCAAGAGGCAGCTCCACGGTCAATTCTGCAACACCGTCGCATTGCTTAACCCACTCATGACTTTCAAAAACAATCATAAGATAAATATTCAGTGAACAAATATGGTCTCCATTCACTGACTATATGAAGGGTTACACAAAAACCTGGAGAAACTCAGGGGGTGCAGCAGCATCTAAGGAGCGAAGGAGATAGGCGACGTTTCGGGTCGAGGCCCTTCTTCAGACTGGTCAGGGATCAGGGAAACGAGAGATATAAACAGTGATGTGGAGAGATAAAGAACAATGAATGAAAGATATGCAAAAATGTATTGGTGATAAAGGAAACAGGCCATTGTAAGCTGTTTGTGGTGTGAAAATGAGAAGCTAGTGCGACTGGGGGGGGGGGGGGGGAGATGGAGAAGGAATGTCAGGGCCCGAGGGCTGAGGGAGAGGTGGGAAGGGGGGGAGGCAGCCTGGGTTAACAGAATTGAGAAAATTCAATGTTTAAGCCCAGAGGATGCAAACTCCCCAAACGGAATATGAGGTGCTGTTCCTCCAACTTGCGGTGTTGCTCACTCTGGCCGTGGAGGAGGCCCAGGACCGAGAGGTCGGAGTGGGAGGGGGAGTTGAAGTGCTGAGCCACCGGGAGGTCGGGTTGGTTATTGCGGACCGAGCGGAGGTGTTCGGCAAAACGATCGCCCAGCCTCCGCTTGGTCTCACCGATGTAGATCAGCTGGCATCTGGAGCAACGGATGCAGTAGATGAGGTTGGAGGAGGTGCAGGTGAACCTCTGTCGGACTTGGAATGACTGCTTGGGTCCCTGAAAGGAGTGGATGGGGGAGGTGAAGGGACAAGTGTAGCATCTCTTGCGGTTGCAAGGGAAAGTGCCCGGGGAAGGAGTGGAGCGGGAGGGAAGGGAAGAATTGACGAGGGAGTTGCGGAGGGAGCGGTCTTTGCGGAAGGCAGACGGGGGGGAGATGGGAAGATGTGGCGAGTGGAGGGGTCACGTTGGAGGTGACGAAACTGGCAGAGGACTATCTGTTGTATGCGCTGGCTGGTGGGGTGAAAGGTGAGAACCAGGGGGACTCGGCCCTTGTTGTGAGTGGGGGAATGGGGAGAGAGGGCAGTGTTGCGGGGTATGGAGGAGACCCTGGTGCGAGCCTCATCTATAGTGGGGGAGGGGAAACCCCGTTTTCTGAAGAACGAGGACATTTGCGATGACCTGGTGTGGAACACGTCATCCTGGGAGCAGATGCGGCGTACACGGAGGAATTGGGAATAGGGGATGGAGTCCTTACAGGAAGCAGGGTGGGAGGAAGAGTAGTCCAGGTAGCTGTGGGAGTCAGTTGGTTTGTAGTGGATGTCAGTCAGGAGTGTATCACCTGCAATAGAGATGGTGAGGTCAAGGAACGGTAGGGAAATGTCGGAAATGGTCCAAGTATATTTGAGTGCCGGATGGAAGTTGGTGGTGAAATGGATGAAGTCAGTCAGTTGTGCGTGGGTGCAGGAGGTGACACCAAAGCAGTCGTCAATGTAACGGAGGTAGAGGTCGGGGGTGGGGGCCCTGGTACGCCGAGAACAAAGATTGTTCGACGTGCCCGACAAAGAGGCAGGCGTAGCTAGGGCCCATGCGTGTGCCCATAGCTACGCCTTGTGTTTGGAGGAAATGGGAGGAGTCAAAAGAGAAGTTGTTTGAAGGGGTAGCTGGGCTCAGCATTGTAACTCAATAAGTACCCGGTGGTAGGATCAGATGAATAGATCTAATCTGAGACTTGTATACTCGTCTCTATATATATTGTTATTTGAAATTGTTCCATTCATTGTTAAGATGTATACTTCATTTTTTTTAGTATACTAATTGTTTGCTAGTATTATTTTTACTATTATATTATATTATAAATAGAAGCTTATATATATTGCTTTGTAATACTTATATAACTTTGGAAACATGTAAAATGTATATTTGAAAAACTGTTATAATATTAGCAATATGTATGGCTTCTAATAAAAATATTATTTTTTAAAAAAGATAAATATTCAGAGGGTTTGAATTAAATGTGCTGGTATGAACAATAATGTCCTGACATTAATAACTAATTACAATAAATTATCACAACAATTATAATTAGGCACAAGGATTAACAATAGTAAGATATATATATTAGTAGAACTATTGGAAATATTAGAAGTATGCATATTACATATTCGTTTCTTATATCAACTTTTCCACATAGAGGGTGGTGGGTGTATGGAACAAGCTGCCAGAGGAGGTAGTTGAGGCTGGGACTATCCCATTGTTCAAGAAACAGTTGGACAGGCACATGGATAGGACGGGTTTGGAGGGATATGGACCAAGCGCAGGCAAGTGGGACTAGTGTAGCTGGGAGATTGTTGGCCAGTGTGGGTGAGTTGGGCCGAAGGGCCTGTTTCCATGCTGTATCATTCTACGACTCTATACAGGAATTACATTTGTGAATAAACACAATCCCGTCGACATCTTGGGCAGATATATTTTTATTGTGCGTTTCTATACACATTTCCTCCATTACAATAATATCGTGTGTGCCTCATAACATTGAGTGGATGGCATGCAACAAAAAAGCAACTTTGTGAGCTGAGGCTGGTGAATCTGCGGAATTCATTGCCACAAAAGACTGTGGAGGTCAAGTCAATGAATAATTTTAAAGCGGAGACAGATAGATTCTTGATTAGTACGGCTGTCAGGGAGAAGGCAGGAGAATAGGGTTGAGAGGAAAAGATAGATCAAACATGATTGAATGGCGAAATACTCGATAGGCCAAATGGCCTAATTATACTTCTATCACTTATGAACTTATGAACACACACATTCTCCTCAATTAAAATAATATCGTAAGAGCTTCATAACACCGGCTAGTGAGCACACAACATAAACCTTTGAACTGTACACGTGGCAATAAACTAAACTGAACTAAATTAAACCAAATGACCCAGCACACTGGTGCAACAATAGAGCTGCTGCCTTACAGCACCAAAGACCCGGTTCGATCCCGACTACGGATGCTGTCTGTACGGAGTTTGTACGTTCTCCCTGTGACTTTGTGGGATTTCTCCGGGTGCTCTGATTTCCTCCCACACTTCAACGACATACAGGTTTGTAGGTTAATTGGCTTCCTTAAATTATAAATTGGTCCTAGAGTGTGTAGGACAGCGCAGGTGTACGGGATGATCGCCGGACGGCGTGGACTTGGTGGGCCGAAGGGCCTGTTTCTGCTCTGCATCTCTAAAGTCTAACGGTAAAGGTCCCCTTGTTACCTGGGATGGATGTGCTTGAGAGGCGTATGAGGCGCAAGGTGCAGATCATCCTGAAAAACCCCGGGCATCCCTTCCATGGAATTCTGGAGAGTCAAAAGAGCACTCGGAACAACAACCGGCTCCTCTCCCTGCCCTGTAGAACAGAACGGTTCAGGAGATCCTTCACCCCTGCAGCCATTAGATTTTATAATTCGGACCGCTAGGCTGTAGGGGGATGTATCTTTCAATTTTTTAATTTTTAATTGTTAATTATTGGTCTTTTTAAGTATTTATTGCTCCACATTGTATTTTATGTATTTTCTGTCTGCGTTCGTTTTGAATGTGTGGGTTTGTTGGTTGGGGGCTTCTGGACATCTGAATTTCCCCGAGGGGATCAATAAAGTATTTATAAACAGTTATAAAATATATACCTCTTTGCCAAGATCCTCCTGGATAACTTGCTGGACCTCGAGCAGGCTGCTCTGCGGAGCTTGGCTGTGCAGAATCTTCAGGGTGCTGGTGTACTCTTCAGGTAACAGGTAGTCCAGGCCTCCCAGGTGCTGGCCCACCTTGATGAAGGTGCCCCTGTTGGCTCGGCAGAGATCCAGCAGGTGCCTGGCAGAGCGACGGTGTACCTTTGGAGGGGGAGCAACAGAAGGGTAGTTTTACAAATCCGCAGTCGGAACGGTGATCTAGCTTCATCTAAACAAAGAAAATGGACACAAAATGCTGGAGTAACTCAGCGGGTCAAGTAGCTTCTCTGGAGAAAATGGATAGGCGATGTTTCATTGATCATGAATTCATTGCCACAGATGGCTCTGGAGGCCGTCAAGGGATATTGTTAAAGCAGAGATAGATTGATCCTTGATTAGTACGGGTGTCAGGAATTATGGGGCGATGGCAGGAGAATAGGGTTGCGGGGGAAGAGGTAGATAACTAAGTAAGTAAGTAAGTTTATTGGCCAAGTATTCACAGGGCCAGGAAGCGAGCGGGCAAGATCATCTCCGACCCCTCTCACCCTGGCCACAAACTCTTTGAATCCGGACTGTCAAAGCTGCCACAGCCAGACATAAAAACTGTTTTTATCCACGAGTAGTTGCTCTACTCAACAGCCAAAAATATGTAGCCTCCCTTTGATCTGGTATTTTGGTGGTTCACATGCTTGATCAATGGTGTTTTATCATTAACGTTTTATTATTATTAATGTTTAGTGTTTTCTGAGTCATTCGTAACTGTCACTGTATGTCATGCTGTTACTTGTGGGCGGAGCACCAAGGCAAATTCCTTGTATGTGAATACTTGGCCAATAAACTTACTTACTTAAAGGGGCCTTCTGGAAATAGTAGCATGTCCTTGCACATGCTATTGCGAAGGCCGTGACAGTTTTACCACAAACTACAAAATATACCCCCCCAACTTTTTCCTGAAAAAAACCCCAATAAACTTTGAATAGATGCAGATTCATATAGTATTACAGCATGGAAACAAGGCCTTTGGCCCAACTCGTCCATGCTGACCAAGATGCCCCCATCTTATCTAGTCCCATTTGCTCACATTTGGCCCATATCCCACTGAACCTTTCATATCCATTTACCTGTCCAAATGCCTAAATGTTGTTATTGGACCAGCTTCAACTACTTCATCTGGCAGCTCGTTCCATATACCCACTGCCTTTTGTGTGAAAAGAATGACCTCAGATTTCTATCAAATCTTTCCCCTCTCACCTTAAACCTCGAGTTCTTGATTGTCCGACCTTTGGAAAAAGACAATGTATTTGATGAGAGGGAAACTTCATAGCAGATGTGTGGGCCAGGTTTTTTCTAACACAGAGAGTGGTGGATGCCTGGAACTCGCTGCCAGGGGGAGGTGGAAGCAGATATGAATGTGGATTTTGTGAGGATATTATATTGGACACAGTAACGCAGTGAATGGATGGGATATGGATCACGTACAGGCGGTCACGGCGGTAGAGCTGCTGTCTTACAGCGAATGCAGTGCCGGAGACCTGGGTTCGATCCTGACTACGGGTGCTGTCCGTAGGCAGTTTGTACATTCTCCCCGTGACGTAAATATAAATGTAAATATTGTCCCTGGTGGGTTTAGGAGAGTGTTGTGGGCCTGTCCCACTTGGGCGATTTTTTTGGGCGACTACAGGCGACTGCCGCAAAATTTTCAACGTGTTGAAAATTTTTCGGCGACAATGGCGACAATTTTTGCTGTCGTAGGTCGTTGTAGGTTTTCGTAGGTTGACGTAGGTGCTGTCGTAGGTTGTTGCCAGGTGTCGAAGGGGAATTCCATTAAAACTAGTCCCTGGAGGTCGCCTATAGAGTCGCCTCAGTGGGACAGGCCCTTTAATGTGCGGGGATCGCTGGTCGGCGCGGACCTGGTTGGGCCGAAGGGCCTGTTTCCGCGCAGTATCTCTAAACTAAACTAAACCTACATCATGGGCGGAAGGGCCTATTCTTCAGCCGCACTTTATTACGTTCTATTAAATATGTAAAATGTTTCAAAACAATGGAAATGCCGATGACTACAGCAGCTCTTTTCAAGCACTTTCTGAGTGCTTTATGATACTGAATTATTACAGGTGAAGACCTCTTCTGAATGCCTTTCAGACCTTTTTGCACGAACCTCATTTAAGGAGATAGTATGAATGCAAAAATAAATCACCATCCTGTTGTCGAGATAGAAGTCTCAACTTTCTTTCATTTGCAAGGCAATCTCGTTTGAAGAACAAATGGATTTTTTCCTCAATGTCAAGCAATCAGGATATTAATAATTTTGAGCACTTAAGTACATAAAGCGTGAACGACAGTCTCTTGCCTGCCCGTTAACTCTTCACCATAGCCAAAGTCGTTATAAATGCCTGAGATGATTCTGAAAATCCAACTCCATTAGCATTTCAAATCACAAGGTAATAGCTGGCACAATTAACCTTTTCATTTTAAATACAAATTAGCCTGGGTTTTTTTAAATAAAAATCCCGTTCTGCTGGATTCCCAGGGGTTTCTGGGACGGGAGGAGAGTGTCTGTGTTTGATGGGCGAGCAATGTTGGTCAGTTTGGAGACGGGCGAATGTCTTTTATGTCCATGTTTGGAATGCAGAAATCCAGTCTGTTGAACACATCTCCTTCACGCGATGCAATGAATTTCAGCGCTAGTTTTTTTGGGGCGGCAGAGTGGCGCGACCGTAGAATTGTTGCCTTAAGGGCCTGTCCCACTTGGGCGTCATTTGCGCTTCATTTACGCGACATCATTTACGTGTCATGACACACGGCGCGCGCCGCAGGATTTAGGGATTCACAAAATCTTCGCACGCCACCCGCGTGACGCCCAAGTGGGACAGGCCCTTTACAGTGCCCGAGACCCTGAGTTCGACCCCAACTGTGGCTGCTGTCTGTTCGATTTTCTCCGGTTGCTCCAGTTTCCTCCCGCACGCCAAACCCGTGCAGATTTGTAGGCTAATTGGCTGCTGTTAATTGTCCCCCAGTGTATAGGATAGCGCTAGTGTACAGGGTGATTGTTGGTCGGTGCGGATTCGGTGGGCCTGTTTACCGCACATATTTGGGATGTGGAAGGAAACGGGAGCACCTGGAGAAACCCCCCCCCCCCACCGCACAGGGAGATCGTGCAAACTCTGCACAGATAGCATCTGCAGTCAGGATCGAACCCTGGCCTCTAACGCTGTGCCACCGTGCCGCCCTTTTGGCGGTCCCAAGCCGGTCAGTGAGCACTGAGAAGAGGCGATGACCCGGGTCATAGTTTGACAACGAGCCGAGATGGCGATGGTGGACGGGTCGGAAAGAACTGCAGGTGCTGCTTTAAACCGTAGACACAAACAGCTGGAGTAACTCAGCGGGACAGGCAGCATCTTCTGGAGAGAAGGAATGGGTGACGTTCCGGGTTCGGAAAGGTCTCGACCCCAGAAAACGTCACCTATTCCCTCTCTCCAGGGATGCTGCCTGTCCCGCTGAGTTACTCCAGCAATTCGCGTCTATCTACGGTGGTGAACGGGTGCAGTGTGTGTGCAGAGTGAAAGGCGACAGCGATTCGCACAAGGACTCAGTCAGCCAGCGAGCAGGCGCTCTCGCTGTTACGAACCGTTGAACTCCGACTAAAATAAAGATTCATCTGTCTCACGCTGCCTCACAGGACAGCTCTGGGCTGGGGAGGCAGCGGGGGGGGGGGAAGAGTCTGCAGCTTTCGCCTCTTCAGCTCTGCTATTAGGATTGCACTGCTCCACCAGATCCCATTATACTGATATCATGTGATTATTCCAGTGCAGCGGGCAGCGCCTGACCTACTGCCTATTGTGGCTTGGTTAGCTTATCTCCGCTGCACACTGAGTGCGGATGAAATATCAGCCCATTCAGCCGGGACTCCTTTCTGCTGCTTAGATGGTTTTAGTTGGCTCAATGCTCTGTAACTGAGCAAACACTCATATTCATCCACAGTCTAGGTTAGTTTAGTCACGAGAGCTGTATGGAGAGGCTGGGGCAGGCTAGGACTTTATTCAGGAGGGGGAGGGGTGATCTTATAATGTATAAAATCACGATGGGAATAGACAGGGCCCGCAACACAAGTGGCGCAGCGGTAGAGTCGCTGCCTAACAGCGAATGCAGCGCCGGAGACCCGGGTTCGAGCCCGACTACGGGTGCTGTCTGTACGGAGTTTGTACGTTCTCCCCGTGACATGCGTGGGTTTTCTCCGAGATGTTCGGTTTCCTCACACACTCCTAAGACGTACAGGTTTGTAGGTTAATTGGCTTGGTGAATGTGGGTGTAGGACAGTGTTAATGTGCGGGGATCGCTGGTCGGCGCGGACCCGGTGGGCCAAAGGTCTAGTTTCCCCGCTGTATCTCGAAACTAAACTAAATTAGAAATTGTTCAGCCAGAGCTGAACACACTCCCAGCCATCTGCATGCCATGGCGTCTTGTCGCTTCTTGTGCTTCTTGTGCGTGGTGGTGGAAAGATTGGTGGAAACAGGGTCCGCGACGTGAACGCTCTTTCCTTGACCCCAATGGACAGGGTGGCTGCACGGAGTCTTTTGCCCAGAGCTCAGAGATGCTACCTGACCCGCTGAGTTACCAGAGCATTTTGTGTCCATGCACGTTCTACCTGTAAGTTAAATGGTTTGTTATAAGAGTAAAGTGCCCCTAGTGGTGCGTAGGCCAGTGTAACTGTTGATGTGCGGGGATCGCCGGTTGGCCGAAGGGCCTGTTTTCCGCGCTGTGTCTCGAAACCAAACTAAATAAAAAACTAAACAGAATAGGGGAGATCGGGCACCAGAGGACATAGGTTTAAGGCTCTCCGCTCGGTCGTGAGCTGCTGAGTGCTGCGAAGGGTCTCGATCAAAGGCTGACAAGCAAGCACGTGAGGAGCTCGGATCAACGACAGATAGTAAAGATCAAGGGCGGCGAACATTTCCCCGAGTCACACTCTGCCACTCAATGAGACATGACCTCAATAATGGAGCCAAGCTGTGAAAATCAGACTGGCTGCATTTGCCTGGAAGGCGGAGGGAGGGACGGAGGTCACAGATATATTTGCTGTTATCTTTATGTGCAATGATTTATTCTCAGCACGAGGAGGAGATGATGAGAATTCCTATTCAAGTTCCTCGAGCTCCGTCCGCCAGGAAGAGCTGTTCCTGCAGGCTCGGTCTGGATGGTATATCTTCATGTTTCCCGGCCACTGGGGACTAAAGGGAATACACGATACAACTGCCGCAAGGTTAATTAAGGTCTCGCAAAGCAATTTGTAAAGAAAATTCCGCAGTAAATCAAACGGCCTACAATTACAAATGATGCGAGGGTCTCACTCGCCACGGGGATGTTGTTCGACGAGCCCCCGGGACTGCTGTCTGGCACAAAGAGCGATCGTTCTGGAGATCGCAAGTTGCTGCAGGAGACTGGAGCTCAAGGAGCTTTTAGTTTGAGTGTGAAGTTAGAATCCAACCTCAGCAATCTGAGACCATTTTCCCAAGTCCCGTACAACACATTATCTGAAGAAGGACCCCGGCCCGAAACATCGCCTTTACATTTTCACCAGAGGGGCTGCCTGACCACCTAAGTTACTCCAACATTCAACATCTTTGCAACTTTGGTATAAATATCTAACAAAAATGCTGGAGTTACGGGCCTGTCCCACTTAGGAGATTTTTCAGCGGACTGCCAACGACTGTCAAATTGCCGGCAGTCGCCTGAAAAACTGGGAACTGGAATGTCGACTGTCAGAGTGGAACACACACACACACACACACAATCACATCGCAAAGGCGGGGGCCAGGGCAAGCGGGGGAGCGCTGTCTAAAAAATTCCCACAGTGCAAAGCCAATGTGATACAGACACACACCGCGATGAACAGGAAGGTTGGCGCTGTAATTAAGACGGTGAAAGCTCAGTGTACGGGAAGTCCTTTAAAAGAGGGGGGAGAAGGAGGGAGAAGGAGTGGAGACAGCTTTTCAGAGGCCAGAGATACACGGCTGTGAATCTCGGCGGACATTTAACATTACCGGTCGGTTATCCTCGGTTCTGAAAACTATTGCTTACGTTTTTTTCCCCCCAATGAGCCGTTGACATTCACCGGTCAGCACCGGCGACAACCGACGAGAACCTCTGAGAACCTTCAACCTCCTGGCAACCCACTAGGACCTCCGTGCGACCCACCTACGGCTCGAGAATCCTCGCTACTCTCCATGGCAACTTCATTCTAGTCGCGACTAGTTCCCAGAATGAGGCCGCGACTAGTTCCCAGAATGCGGGAACTCCTCACGACCATGAAGGCGACTCCCCGGCAACCACCCGTGAACATGTGGCGACTGCACAGTCTCCTGCAGCCGCCTAAAAAGTCACCTAAGTGGGACAGGCCCATAACTCAGCATCTGCAGTTCCGTTTTATTACGCAATATTCTCTTTTACCCATCTCAAGGAAAACTGCAAATTACCCGAAAACACCGGGTCGTAGACAATAGACACGAGGTGCAGGAGTAGGCCATTCGGCCCTTCGAGTCAGCACCGCCATTCAATGTGATCATGGCTGATCATCCCCAATCAGTACCCCGTTCCTGCCTTCTCCCCATATCCCCTGACTCCGCTATCTTTAAGAGCCCTATCTAGCTCTCTCTTGAAAGCATCCAGAGAACCGGCCTCCACTGCCCTCTGAGGCAGAGAATTCCACAGACTCACATCTCTCTGTGAGAAAAAGTGTTTCCTCATCTCCATTGAGTACCCGCAGTCAGGATCGAACCAGGGCCTAACACTGTAAGGCACTGACACTGTAATAAGTTACCTTGAAGGTCGCAGAGGAGCAGCAGTGAGACCAGCGAGGGAGTGGATTGGCTGAAGGAAGGCTATCTCCTAGGTGAGTAAAGTACGGGACCTTTAAAAAGAGCGCCAAGAGACAGCCCGGGGCAATTACCTTGAAGGTCGCAGAGGAGCAGCAGTCAGACCAGCGAGGGGGTGGATTGGTTGGGATAGTTGATGTGATTAGATAAAATTAAGTTCAGGTGTAGCCGAGCGCCCTTGGGGAGGTGAGGTACAAGTCTTTGGGTCAAGAGTCTTCGGCGAGGAGGCTACATTTAATCGGTTGTGTGCGCGTGCGTGTTTGATTTAATTTAAATATTTAAACTTATTGCAGCGATGGCAGGAATGTTCTTGCAGTGTGTTTGTTGCAGGATGTGGGAAGCCAGGGGCACTGTTGGTGTCGCTGACTACTATACCTGTGGGAACTGTGTCCAGATGCAGCTCCTCAAGGACCGAGTTAGGGAACTGGAGCAGCGGCTGGATGACCTGCGGGTCCATCCGGGAAGACGAAAGGTTCCTGGACAGGAGCTACAGTCAGGTCGTCAATCCAAGAGCGCATGAGGTAGGTATGTTACAAAACTTACCTTGAGCAGCGCTGCAGTTCTGCCGCTCCCCGTGTGCGCGACTTTGGCGCCTTTTAGAGGGGGGGGGGGGGCTTAAAGTGCCGTTTTTTCACAGACAGGGAAAATCGATCAATGTCGGGTGATTTCGTTGCGGAAGAAAAATCGCTCCGACATTTCATGAATTAAGGTATTTTTAAATTACTCTAAATTATTTATTAACTAGAGTAATTTAAAAATCACCTTCAAAAGCCGTGAGCGCCGACAACCGGAAGGATTTTGCGTAGGGGAGAAAAAAAGGTAAATAGTTTATTTTTATATTAAAAGTTGGTTTTTCGGGAGGCTTTAATAACAGTTTCATGTTGGGAAATGGGGTCCAAAAAATGTATGAACAAACAGTATTTTTCCTCCCGACTTCACCGCTAACCGCAACGTTCCAATCCACCGCATTCCACTAAAACCCACTCGCTAGTTGATTTAAATGGCCACTAATTTACAGGAATCAAACACTAAATTCCTTCCATTTGGCCCAGAAATTCATGAAAATGAGATTTAAAAATTATGTTATATTGTGGATTATTGTGTGAATGTTATTTGGACACTTAGGCAATTTTAAAAAAAGTTTATCTTTTCTTAAGAAATGGATAGATGTTTAGATCTACTCATTGAATTTTGTAATTAGCTACAATTAGATAACTAACTAATTATATGCTTTAATTTCAGGTCATCCAAGTAAGATTGTTCCATATTTATTTCAGAATGCTTCAATCTATAATAAGTGAAAATTTCATTGAGTTCTATTAATTTTTAAGAAAGTTATGGGCTTTTAACTGATCCAGATCACAGCTTTTGAGTTAAGTCAATTGAAAGGAAATGGGGAACAAGATGCTAATTTCCGAGTATGAATATGGCCATAACTTTCTTAATACTGAAGATATGAAAGTGAATTAGGTGTCAAATTAAACTTCTTTTTATACTTTATCTGATGGGATAAATTGCAGACTTGATTTTTAAAATCTCAAAATTGTGTAACATTGCTACATGAGGCACGACGGTTAGAGACAGAAAGGAAGGGCATGAAGCGAGTGCAGGAGACCTTGGTGGAAGCACCTCTTGAAAACAGGTGCACCCTCTTGGGAGTTGTCGGGGCAGACGATGCCTCCAGTGCGGGCGGCGGACAGGTCTGTGACTCGAATCCTGGCGCTGAGGTGAGACAGGCGAGACCGACGTCCGGCAGAGTCATAGTGGTGGGTGACTCCATTGTCAGAGGTGCGGACAGGAGATTCTGCAGCGACAGGCTTGACTCGAGGATAATGTTTTGCCTCCCTGGACCGAGATGTCTCAGACTGACTTCAGAACATCCTCGAGAGGGAGGGTGAGCAGCCGGGCATAGTTGTGCATGTAGGCACAAACGACGTTGGTAAGAAGAGGAAGGAGGTTCTGCAACGTGAGTATAGAGAACTAGGCAGGAGGCTGAAAAGCAGGACTTCTAGGGTTGTTATCTCTGGGTTGCTTCCAGTACCTCGTGCTAAAACAGGGAGATAGGGGATCTGAATGTGTGGCTGAGAAGTTGGTGCATGCGGTTGGGATTTAGATTTCCAGATCACTGGACTCTCTTCTGAGGCAGGGGTGACCTGTACAAAAAGGACGGGTCGCACCTCAATTGGAGGGGGTCCGACATTCTAGCAGGCAGGTTTGCTTGTGCTACATGGGTGGGTTTAAACTAAACAGTGGGGAGGGTGGAGTCAACAACGTGGAAGCGTATGCGTGCAGTTAACGGGAAAGAGAGTGTAGGGAAGGTCACATTTAAACTAACAGGGCAGGGGGATGGGAACCAATGCAGGGAGACAGATGGCCATAAAAGGAGGACAGAAGCCAAAGGTAGAAGGGAGATAAGAAAAACAAGACTGAAAGCTTTGTGGCTTAATGCACAGAGCATTCGTAATAAGGTGGATGAATGGAATGCGCAGTTAGCAGTTAAGGAACATGATATAGTTGGAATTACGGAGACGTGGCTCCAGGGTGACCAAGGCTGGGAGCTAAACATGCAGGGGTATTCGATATTCAGGAAGGATAGACAGAAAGGAAGAGGAGGTGGGGCGGTATTGCTGGTTAAAGTGGAGATTAATGCAATAGCAAGGAGAGACATTAGCTTGGATGCTGCAGAATCATTATGGGTAGAACTGCGAAATAGCCAAGGGCAGAAAACGCCCAGATACCAGTAGGGAGGTTAGGGATACCATCAAGTAGGAAATTAGGGATGCGTGTAGCAAAGGTACAGCGGTTATTATGGGTGACTTTAATATACATATAGATTGGGCCAACCAAATTGGTAACAGCGCTGAGGAGGAGGATTTCCTGGAATGTATATGGGATGGTTTTTTAAACCAATATGTAGGAGAACTGACTAGAGGACAGGCCATCCTAGACTGGGTATTGTGTAATGAGGAAGGGTTAGTTAGCGATCTTGTTGTGCAATGCTCCTTGGGCACCATTGACCATAATATGGTGGAATTCTGCATTAGGATGGAGAGTGACACGGTTAATTCAGAGACTAGGGTCTTGAACTTAAAGAAAAGAGACTTCGAAGGTATGAGACGGGAATTGACTAGGATAGATGGGCAAATTATACTTAAAGGGTTGATGGTGGAGATGCAATGGCAAAGATTTAAAGACCGCCTGGATGAACTCCAGAAATTGTTCATCCCAGTCTGGCGAAAAAATAAAACGGGGAAAGCGGCTCAGCCGTGGCTAACGAGGGAAATCATGGATAGTGTTAAATCCAAGGAAAATCCATATATATTGGCTAGAGGAAGCAGCACACCGGAGGACTGGGAGAAATTTAGAACTCAACAGAGGAGGACAAAGGGGTTAATTAAGAGAAGGGGAAAAGAGCATGAAATAAAGCTTGTGGGGAATATAAAAACTGACTGTTCTGCCATTTCCTGACAAGGAAATGGCAGAACAGTTAAATGGATACTTTGGTTCTGTCTTCACTAAGGAAGACACAAACAATCTCCCAGAAATACTAGTGGACCGAGGATCTAGTGGGAGGGAGGAACTGAAGGGAATCCACAATAGTCAGGAAATTGTGTTGGGTAAACTGTTGAGACTGAAAGCAGATAAATCCCCAGAGCCTGATGGTCTGCACCCCAGTGTACTCAAGGAGGTGGCCCTAGAAATCGTAAATGCATTGATGATCATTTTCCAATGTTCTGTCGACTGGATCAGTCCGATGTGGTGTATCTGGACTTTCAAAAAGACTTTGACATGGTCCCACACAAGAGTGCAAAATTAGAGCACATGGTATTGCGGGTAGGGTATTGACATGGATAGAGGACTTGTTGGCAGACAGGAAGCAAAGAGGAGGAATTAATGGGTCCTCTTCAGAATGGCAGGCAGTGACCAGTGGGGTGCCGCAAGGCTAGGTACTGGGACCCCAGTTATTTACAATATATATTAACGATTTAGATCTCTGCCTCAGGAGGCAGCGGAGGCTAATTCTCTGGATGCTTTCAAGAGAGAGTTAGATAAAGCTCTAAAAGATAGAGGAGTCAAGGGATATGTGGAGAAGGCAGGACGGGTACTGATTGTGGATGATCAGCCATGATCACAGTGAATGGCAGTGCTGGCTCAAAGGCCCAAATGGTCTACTCCAGCACCTATTGTCTATTATCTATTGTCTACTGTAACATCTCCAAGTATGTGGATGACACAGACCTGGGTGGCAGTGTAAGCTGAGAGGAGGATGCTATGAGGCTGCAGGGTGACTTGGATAGGTTGGGTGAGTGGGCAGATGCATGGCTGAGGCAGTATATTGTGAATAAATGTGAGGTTATCCACCTTGGTGGCAAGAACAGGCCAACAGTAGTCCTTGTTCCTCAGTCACTGAGAGTAAGCTTGCAGGTACAGCAAGTAGTGAAGAAAGATAATGGCATTCGTTAGCCTTCATTGCTAATTAGCCTTAATTGCGTGAGGATTTGAGTTTAGGAGCAAGGAGGTCCTACTGCAGTTGTACAGGGCCCTGGTGAGACCGCACCTGGAGTATTGCATACAGTTTTGGTCTCCTAACTTGAGGAAGCACATTATTGCAAGTAAGGGAGTACAGCGTAGGTTTACCAGGTTAATTCCCGGGATGGTGGAACTGACATATGATGAAAGAATGGGTCGACTGAGCTAGAATTTAGGATGAGAGGGGATCTTGTAGAAACATCTCAAATTCTTAAAGGATTGGGCAGGCTAGATGCATGAAAAATGTTCCCCATGTTTAGGGAGTCCAGAACCAGGGGTCACAGTTTAAGAATAAGGGGTAGGCCATTTAGGACTGAGATGGGGGAAAAACCTTTTCACCCAGAGGGTTGTGAATCTGTGGAATTCTCCACCGCGGAAGGCAGTGGAGGCCAATTCAGTGGATGTTTTCAGGAGATAATTAGATTTAGCTCTTAGGGCTAACGGAATCATGGTACTGATTTTAGATGATCAGCCATGATCATATTGAATGGAGGTGCTGGCTCGAAGGGCCGAATGGCCTGCTCCTGCACCTACGTGTCTATGTTTACCGCTGCGCTGCCGTGTTACCCCATCTTGACTTCCTATTTTCCTAAATGATGAATGTCAAGCTCCAGCTTATTTCCTGCATATTTTCTGTTGCGATTGAATAGTTACAGGACTCCCGGCAACAGAGGCAGGGGTGCTGGGGACAGGGGAAGTTTAAAGGTTCTCTTCTGGCGATGACTTTGACGGGACGGGTCAGCTCCCTTCAAACCACACCAAGCTGCTGAACCTCGGCAGCTCATTCATCCCTGAAGTTCAGCCCATTCGCTTCACATGTGGTGGCTTCAAGTGTCCAAGGAACATCTGCCAAGTTCAAACTTTAACCGACGCCTCTGATTTTCTCACTCAATATGACTGAAAAGTGGGTTCATCAACGTGCAATATAAAACCCCAGGGAACAGGGAAAACAACATTTGACTCTTCTAGTTGCTGTATCGGAGATCAAACAAAAAGACCACATTTGTTCAACAGGAAAAAAGACACATTTGGGCGGCACGGTGGCCCAGCGTTAGAATTGCAGCCTCACAGCGCCAGAGACCCGGGTTCGATCTTGACTACAGGTGCTGTCTGTACGGAGTTTGCACGTTCTCCCCGTGACTTGCATAGGTTTTCTCCGAGATCTTCCATTTCCTCCCTCATTCCAAAGGAAACATAGAAACATAGAAAAATAGGTGCAGGAGTAGGCCATTCGGCCCTTCGAGCCTGCACCGCCATTCAATATGATTATGGCTGATCATCCAACTCAGTATCCCGTACCTGCCTTCTCTCCATACCCCCTGATCCCTTTAGCCACAAGAGCCATATCCAACTCCCTCTTGAATATAGCCAATGAACTGGCCTCAACGACCTTCTGTGGCAGAGAGTTCCAGAGACTAATTGGCTTGGTGTAAATGTAAAGTTGTCCCTAGTATGTGCGTAGGGTAGTGCTAATGTGCAGGGATCGCTAGTCGGTGCGGACTTGGTGGGAGGAAGGGACTGTTTCTGTGCTGCATCTCTAAACTAAACTAAACTAAACTAAACTAAATTTTGCCAGAAATCTGAGATCTCCAGGGAGTTCAGGGCACAGTTGGTTGAACTGCTGCCTCATAGCTCCAGTGATCTAAGTTCAATCCTAACCTCCAATGCCATCCGTGTGGAGTTTGCATGTTCTCCCTGTGACGTGAGGGATTGCCTCCGGGTGCTCCGGTTTCCTCCCGCATGCCAAATCCGTGCTGTCTGATAGTTTAATTGGCCATTATTATGCTTGGGTAAGTGGTAGAATGTGCAGAGAATTGTTAGGGGGGGGGGGGGGGGCGAGGGAGCAGGAACAATGGTTAGGTGGGTGATGGGTCTGCTCTGTGAGGCAGCAGAGTTGGACGGATCAGCAGAAATGGATCAACGGTTATGGGGAGAATGTAGGAGATTGGGATTGAGAGGGAAAGATAAATCAGCTACGATTGAATGGAGTAGATTCGATGGCCCAAATGGCCCAATTCTCCTCCAATGACTGATGAACATAGAAACATAGCAACATAGAAAATAGGTGCAGGAGGAGGCCATTCGAGCCAACACCTCCATTCACTGTGATCATGGCTAATTGTCCCCAATCAATAGCCCGTGCCTGTCTTCTCCCCATATCCCTTGATTCCACTAGCCCCTAGAGCTGTATCTAACTCTCTCTTAAGTACATCCAGTGATTTGGCCTCCACTGCCCTCTGTGGCAGGGAATTCCACAATTTCACAATTCACTGGGTGAAAAAGATTTTTCTCACCTCAGTCTTAAATGGCCTCCCCTTTATTCTAAGTTTGTGACCCCTGGTTCTGGACTCGCCCAACATTGGGAACATTTTTCCTGCATCTAGCCTGTCCAATCCTTTAAGAATTTGAGATGTTTCTACAAGAAAACCTGGTGTTTCAGGTTGAAGAACTTTCATCAAAACTAACAAAATTAGATGCACAGAGTCTCTTGCCCAGTTTAAGATAAAGAGGAAAAGATTTAACAGGAATCTGAGGGGTAACTTTTTATTACAAAGGGTGATGGGTGCATGGAAAGTGCCGCCAGAGGAGGTAGTCGAGGCAGGGACTATCCCAACGTTTAAGAAACAGTTAGACAGGTACATGGATAGGACAGGTTTATGGGACACTGTCAGGTCTCGTGTTTGATCTAGTTTCTGTTTCTTATTGGTTTTTAGTATTAGAGTTTGCATTCTTGTTTTATTTTGGTGTCTCACATCTCTTGTTTCAGGTCCCATTTCCTGTCAGGTCGTTTACCCGCATGTGATTGTTGGCTCCGCCCTGATGTGTTTCACCTGTGTCTCGTTATCCCCTGTAAAGGGCCTGTCCTACCAGCATCCGACTCCATGCGATGAGCGCGATCAAACTAGAAGCGGGGACCACGCGGAGGTCGGGTGATCCCCTGTACAGGGCCGTTCCCACCAGCATGCGCCTGCATGCGGCAAGCGCGACCAAACCTGCAGTAGGGGCCGCGAGGAGGTCCAGTGAGTGGCGCAACGCGGCGCAAAGTGAGGCGAACTTGGAGCGAAGTCTAAGGTAAGTTTGCCAGGACAGAGAGGGGCACACAGAGAGGGGCACAGACGCACACACACACAGACGGCCACGGAGCCACACACAGAGAGGTTCACGGAAGCACGATGTCGAGGCGGTGTGTAATGCGTCGAGGCGACTGCGAGCCGACAAGCCGTTGCCGCGTGGAATTTTTGAACATAGTCATTTTTTCGGAGCCCCGCGCGATGTCGGGACGAACTCCGCACAATTCCGCACGGCTCCGGCGATCGAAGTGGGACCAGCCCCGCGACGCGGACGGCTCAAGCGACCACGTTAGGTCACGCTCATCGCGTAGATTTGCATGCTGGTGGGACAGGCCCTTTAGTCTGTATTTAAGCCCTTTGTGTTTTAGTTCACATTGCCAGTTCGTTGTGTATGCTACTTGGTATCACCTCGTTCCAGCTCTAGGAATCTTGTGACCTTGTGATCTCGGCCATTGCCTGTTTTTCGACCACTGTTTTTGCCTGCTCCTAGATTATACTGTTGCCTCTGTTTTTGCTTACCTGTGTACCGACTTGGACCGATTAAACTCTGAAAACAGATCTGCCCTGTGTCTGAGCCTGCATTTGTGTCCTCCACCTCGTTCAGTTCTGATAGACACATACATATATGCACACACACACATCCCATGACAATATATACAATATATACAATATTTAAATATTCAACTTTGGTTCTTTATTGTGGTGTGTACATGTGGTGAGTACTATGTTAACATATCTGTTGTGCTGCTGCAAGTACTGCAAGTTAGTTAGTTAGTTTAGTTGGGGTTTTTTTTGGCGTTTTTTTAATATTTATTTGATTAGAAGGAGAAAGTAATTGGCATAACAATTACACAATTTCGTACAGCTTCAGTTTTAACATTTTATAATCTGATAAATAAATCGGAAAGAAGGGAAAGGAAGAAGGAAAAAGAAAGGAATTTCGAAAAAAATACAAAAAAAAAGAAAAACCCCAGAACTAACGAAGAAGTGAAAGAAGCGGAGATATATCCCACTACCCTTCCCTACGCCCGCTCACCCGACCCTAGCGTCGGTTTTGAGTTTGTGTTCAACCATTATGTTGTTGAAGAAATTCAATGAAAGGAGACCATATTTTGGAAAATTTGTCAGACAAAACCAGCCTTATTTTTTCTAGATGTAGTGTCTCGGTCATTTCTGTGATCCACATCTTCACTGTGGGGACTGTTATCTTTTTCCAGAATTGAAGTATAAGTTTTTTTGAAGTTATGAAACCAAAGTCAAGGAAGCTATGTTAGTTTAGTTTATTGTCGCGTGTACCGAGGTACAGTTATTTTAATTGTTCCATTTCGGGACATATCACCATCACACATTCTTGACTAAGATTCAAGTGAACAGAAGCTGCAAGCCACCAGCAGGCACGCTGATGCTCCCTCCGGGATGTTTGTTCCATGCAACCGGAGTGAGACAGCCCCATGCATGACGAGTATAGTCATCGAGCCATAGACTGATTCAGTGTGAAAATCGGCCCCTCGGCCCAACTCGTCCACACCGGCCAACATGTCCCAGCTGCACTAGTCCCACCTGCCCGCGCTTGCTCCATATCCCTCCAAACCTGTCCTGTCCATGTACCTGTCTAACTGTTTCTTAAAATGTTTAAGAAAGAACTGCAGATGCTGGAAAATTGAAGGTAGACAAAAATGCTGGAGAAACTCAGTGGATGCGGCAGCATCTATGGAGCGAAGGAAATAGGCAACGTTTCGGGTCGAAACATTGCCTATTTCCTTCGCTCCATAGATGCTGCAGCACCCGCTGAGTTTCTCCAGCATTTTTGTCTACTTGTTTCTTAAACATTGGGATAGTCCCAGCCTCAACTACCTCCTCTGACAGCTTGTTCCATTCACTCACCACCCTTTGTGTGGAAAAAGCTGCCCCTCGTTCCTTTTCCTTCACCTTGAACCTAGGTGCTCTGGTCCTCGATTCCCCTAATCTGGGCAAGAGATTTCGTGCATCTACCCCAGCTATTCCTCTCACGAGTAGATGGTGATTAAAATGCTGCGAGAACATCCAGGCCCCCTCACTCCATCCTCACAGGTCAGGTACCAACACGATATAACCATATAACCATATAACAATTACAGCACAAAAACAGGCCCTCTCGGCCCTTCCAGTCCGTTCCGAACACTTATTCTCCCCTAGAGCCATCTACCTGCACTCAGACCATAACCCTCCATTCCTTTCCTGTCCAAAGACCTATCCAATTTAATTTTGAATGATAAAATCGAACCTGCCTCCACCACTTCCACTGGAAGCTCATTCCACACAGCCACCACTCTCTGAGTAAAGAAGTTCCCCCTCATGTTACCCCTAAACGTCTGTCCCTTAATTCTCAAATCATGTCCTCTTGTTTGAATCTTCCCGACTCTCAATGGAAAAAGCTTATCCACGTCAACTCTGTCTATCCCTCTCATCATTTTAAAGACCCCCTTAACCTTCTGCGCTCCAAAGAATAAAGACCTAACTTGTTCAACCTTTCTCTGTAACTTAGTTGCTATGGCTTAATTAGCACTGATTGTTAATTACAGGTAAGGGTTTTAAAACACTGCTCACCCACCCACCCCTTGGTAGCGCTGGAATGAAATATGAATGCAACGATTGCACCATTGCCCTGCGCGTTTGCAAGGCGCACCCGATGTGCAGCAGTAACGAGCAAGGTCAGGCTTGAAGGGAAAGTGGCGGAGCTTGTTCTCGCCGCCAGCAACGATGAACGCCAAAATGTCTGTCCCACCTCCCTTGTTTGGGAGCCAGTGGTGATGTTGAGCAGCCACAGGTCAAAGAGTTGACCCCCGCTGCTCTCTCCTTCACAGCCTGGGACAATGTCACATCACATTATTGAGGACGAGGGACAAAGAAAGGGACAGTGAAGGTGGCAAACACGAGAACAGGCGTCACAGGGAGCAAGGAGGCTCAACGGTCACAGTTTTAAGGAAGCTTTTCATCATTTCCACCACCCACCTATTAAAACGCCTTCCTGACCCAACTGACTGCCCAAGGGGATTTGATTTGATTTTCATTGCTCAGAAGGACAGCTGCCGGCTAAATGAACTCGGTTAAAAGAGCGTGTAATTATTCCCCGTATACTAAGGTGGATCGTGGCGATACCAGGCAGCCCCGCGGGGGGGGGGGTGGGGGGGAGGGGACGCGACGCATAAGTGACGGTTCACGGGGACCAGGTTATTTAAAAACATTCCCGTAACAAAGCAAAATATTGAACAGCTAGCCCCGGGAAACGCTGGAAGTGCATTGAAGGTAGGTGCCGGTGGGAGGAAAGGGGATGCGAGCAAAGAGCAGAAGAACTAAAAATACAATTTTCAGCAATTTTGTTTTTCAATATGCCGTGTCAATATAAGCTGTTTGAATGGCCTATGTGTGGGTTTCATTAACTCCTCACACTGCCCACTGTTCCATGAGCAGCACTAAGATTTTGTTTACCGGCTTGTACTCGCTGGAATTTAGAAGATTGAGGGGGGATCTTATAGAAACTTACAAAATTCTTAAGGGGTTGGACAAGCTAGATGCTGGAAGATTGTTCCCGATGTTGGGGGAGTCCAGAACAAGGGGTCACAGTCTAAGGATAAGGGGGAATTCCTTTAGGACCGAAATGAGGAAAACATTCTTTACACAGAGAGTCGTGAGTCTCTGGAATTCTCTGCCACAGAAGGTAGTTGAGGCCAGTTCATTGGCTATATTTAAGAGGGCGTTAGATGTGGCACTTGTGGCTAAAGGGATCGGGGGTATGGAGAGAAGGCAGGTACGGGATACTGAGTTGGATGATCAGCCATGATCACATTGAATGGCGGTGCAGGCTCGAAGGGCCGAATGGCCTACTCCTGCACCTATTTTCTATGTTTCTATGTTTCTATGTTTAGAGGTACAGAGCGAAAAAAAGGCTCTTCGGCCCAGCGAGTCCACACCACCCAGCGATCCCCGTACATTAACACTACCCTACACACACACTAGGGACAATTTTACATTGACACTTACATTTTCACCACTAATTAACCTACAAACCTGTACGTCTTTGGAGCGTGGGAGGAAAACAAAGAACTCGGTGAAAACCCACGCAGTCACGGGGAGAACGTACAAATGAAAGGATCGACTAGGCTTATATTCACTGGAATTTAGAAGGATGAGAGGGGATCTTATAGAAACATGTTAAATTGTTAAGGGATTGGGCAGGGTAGAGGCAGGAAAAATGTTCCCGATATCCAGAACCAGGGGTCACATGTTCGGAATCAGGGGTAGGCTATTTAGGACTGAGATGAGGAAAAACCTTTTCACCCAGAGAGTTGTGAAATTGCGGAAATCTCTGCCACAAAGAGCAGTGGAGGCCAATTCAAAGGATGTTTTCAAGAGAGAGCTCTTGGGGCTAACGGAATCAAGGGGTGTGGGAGATAAGCAGGAACGGGGTACTGATTTTGGATGAACAGCCATGATCATATTGAATGGCGTTGCTGGCTCGAAGGGTCGAATGGCCTACTCCTGCACCTATTTTCTGTGATTTTAACTCCGTGCAGACAGCACCCATAGTCGGGATCAAACCGGGTAGTTGCTTTGCCCCCTACTTGTACTGGGCTTGTACACTCTGGAGTTTAGAAGGATGAGAGGGGATCTCATTGAAACAGATGAGATTGTTAAGGGCTTGGACACAGTCGGGATCAAACTCCGGCGCTGTAAGGAAGCAACTCCACCGCTGCGCCTCCATGCAGCCTTAAAAGATGATCAGACCATTATTGCATCAAAGTCTGTGTGAGCTTGAGGTGCATAAACTGCTGCCATCCTTTCCTATATGACAACACCCTTATAAAGCATCGAACAATTTTGAATTGCAAGCTATTTCATTGGGGCAGTGGGACACTGCCGGGTTGTGCAAGAGCTTTTCGCAATGTTACACTACTATTTTAACAACGCACTTGGATATAATCTGCATGGTTCCTCTCATAGGCATTTGATTTGGTTTCTGGTCTTTTTCCGCGTGGCAGACTCCGACTCATTGATCATGCACAGCGAGCAGGCAAGAGGATTAATGGTTCGAACATCATTACCGGCAGTCTATAAAGAAAGAATGGGCAGTCGATTACCGGGAAAATCCATAAGCGACATCAATTTTTGTCGCGAGCGACAATGGATCGAAAGAAAATCAAAATCCAGAAGCACCGACCGGTTGAATTTTGTACGGGTGCCTTAACAAAAGATGGGTGTGCAAAACAGGCAGCACAGCTCGGAGAGAGATAGCCCAGGGGCACAATGGAGACGAGGTTTAAAGTAGACAATAGACAATAGACAATAGGTGCAGGAGGAGGCCATTTGGCCCTTCGAGCCAGCACCGCCATTCAATGTGATCATGGCTGATCATCCCCAATCAGTACCCCGTTCCTGCCTTCTCCCCATATCCCCTGACTCCGCTATTTTTAAGAGCTCTATCTAGCTCTCTCTTGAAAGCATCCAGATACCCAGCCTCCATCGTCCTCTGAGGCAGAGAATTCCACAGACTCACAACTCTCTGTGAGCAAAAGTGTTTCCTCGTCTCCGTTCCAAACGGCTTACCCCTTATTCTTAAACTGTGGCCCCTGGTTCTGGACTCCCCCGACATCGGGAACATGTTTCCTGCCTCCAGCGTGTCCAAGCCGTTAACAATCTCATATGTTTCAATGAGATCCCCTCTCATCCTTCTAAACTCCAGCGTGTACAAGCCCAGTACAAGTAGGGGGCAAAGCAACAAGGCAAATAAATTTAAGTGTAGCAAGGAACTGCGGACGCTGATTTATATTGAAGATAGACACAAAGTATGGGAGTAACTCAGCGGGTCAGGCAGCATCTCTGGAGAAAAAGGACATTTCGGGTCAGAATCCTTCTTCAGACTGGAAGTAGATGGCAAGGGGGATGGATTAAGCTCTATTCTCAACCAATTTGAAGAGATGACTAATAGTGCATGAATTAGCAATTTTCAGGACTGATCCCACATGCATCCAGTCATTAAGTACGGCACTCCTTTGGAGAGTAGACCTGAAGTGCATCAGTAGCCTGATCTATTGCTTTGGTTCTGCTTGCTCCACTGTTCCCCTATTAGTCTCACTAATAACCCCCAGATTTTACAAGGCAGGAATGCTTCAATGGCTCTGTCACCTCTGTCATTTATGTTTCTATACTCCCGATCCTCTTCAGCAGATCCAAATTCAGACAAGCTGCTGTGAGTTAGTCTGAGACCAGGGTTGGCAGTGGCTCGGCCAGTTGAGTCGCTGCCTCTCGGCACCAGAGATCCATGTATTAACTGCAGATGCTGTCTGAATAGACAATAGATAATAGGTCGGCCCTTCGAGTCAGCACCGCCATTCACTGTGATCATGGCTGATCATCCACAATCAGTACCCCGTTCCTGCCTTCTCCCCATATCCCTTGACTCCGCTATCTTTAAGAGCTCTATCGAACTCTCTCTAGAAAGCATCCAGAGAATTGGCCTCCACTGCCTTCCAAGGCAGAGAATGTCACAGATTCACAACTCTCTGGGTGAAAAAGTTTTTCCTCATCTCCGTTCTAAATGGCCTACTCCTTATTCTTAAACTGTGGTCACTGGTTGTGGACTCCCCCAACGTCGGGAACATGTTTCCTGCCTCTAGCATGTTTCAATAAAAAACCTCTCATCCTTCTAAACTCCAGTGTATACAAGCCAGTCGCTCCATTCTCTCAGCATATGACAGTCCCGCCATCTCGGGAATTAACCTGATGAACCTACGCTGCGCTCCCTCAATAGCAAGAATGTCCTTCCTCAAATTTGGAGTCCAAAATTTGGAGACCAAAACTGCACACAATACTTCAGGTGTGGTCTCACTAGGGTCCCATACAACTGCAGTAGGACCGCTTTGCTCCTATACTCAACTCCTCTTGTTATGAAGGCCAACATGCCATTAGCTTTCTTCACTGCCTGCTGTGAATACTTATTCACTGAATACTTTCTTCACTGAATATTTATAACACCCCATGAGCGCACAGAGGGGGACAACAGTTCACGAGCCGAAGCGAGGATCCAGACCGAGGCGGCGGCTAGAGACCCTGCCGCATCGTGGGACTCAACCGGATCCGGCACCTCTCCAAGAGACCCATCGTGCAGGCCGATCGGACAAGGCCTGCACCAGCACACAACGGTGGAGCAGCAGTGGAGGGTGCCTGCAACTTCACTTAGCCAGGCCGATCCTGCAACGCTGCCGGGACAACGGGCCTTTATGACCAGCTGAACTTAATGCCAAACCTGATGCCGCTTCTATATTCATAAGAGATTAGAGCAGGATTAGGCCATTCGGCCCACTCTACCATTCAATCATGTAACCATATAACCGTATAACAATTACAGCACGGAAACAGGCCATCTCGGCCCTTCAAGTCCGTGCCGAACAACTTTTTTCCCTTAGTCCCACCTTCCTGCACTCATACCATAACCCTCCATACCCTTCTCATCGATATGCCTATCCAATTTATTTTTAAATGATACCAACGAACCTGCCGCCACCACTTCCACTGGAAGCTCATTCCACACCGCTACCACTCTCTGAGTCAAGAAGTTCCCCCTCATGTTACCCCTAAACTTCTGTCCCTTAATTCTAAAGTCATGTCCTCTTGTTTGAATCTTCCCTATTCTCAAAGGGAAAAGCTTGTCCACATCAACTCTGTCTATCCCTCTCATCATTTTAAAGACCTCTATCAAGTCCCCCCTTAACCTTCTGCTCTCCAGAGTAAAGACCTAACTTATTCAACCTATCTCTGTAACTTAGCTGTTGAAGCCCAGGCAACATTCTAGTAAATCTCCTCTGTACCCTCTCTATTTTGTTGACATCCTTCCTATAATTGGGCGATCATGGCTGATCTATCTCTCCCTCGTAAACCCATTCTCCTGCCTTCTCCCCACAACCCATGACACCAGTACTAACCAAGAAAAAATGTCTCAGTGGACCATCTCTACATATTTTGTACTTAATCTAGGATTGTGTTCATGTGTAGTAATACTTTGCTGAACTGTATGCAGAATATAAAATGTCACTGTACCTCGATGCATGTGTCAATAAAGAACCCCTGACAAATGACTGAGTGGGTAATGATGAATCAGAGTCGAGCTGGGAGATTGAACAACAATCCAGCTCTCAGCAAGACCAGGGAGCTGATTGTTGACTTTGGAAGGGCAAAGCCGTAGATCACAACCTCTGTGCATGTCGGCACTCCGACTTCCCACTGGGTCAGCCTGTCTTCATCGATGGATTGGCAGTGGAGAGAGTCAACCACTGCAAGTCCCTGGGCGTGCACATCTCCTGAGATCTGTCCTGGGCTCAGCACTTTGATGCAACCGGAAAGAAAGGTCCATCAACACCTCCACTTCCTTCGAAGATTGAGGAGATTCGGTATGTGGACGAATACTTTCTTCAATGTCTACAGGGTGTCTTGTAGAGAGCACATAGACTGGTTCGGCAACTCGGGCACCCAGGGATCAGGGAGCTTACAGAGAGTGCCAAGACTTAATAGGACAGGATTTCTTCGGAAGCAAAGAAGCAACTTTTTCCACACAGAGGCTTTAGGTTCAGTAAGGGTCTCGATCCGAAAGGTCACCAATTCCCTTTCTCCAGAGACGCTGCCTGTCACACTGAGTTCCTCCAGCATTTTGTGTCCAGCAATGGTTTAAACCAGCATCTGCAGTTCCTTTATACACAGATTTAGTTTTAGTGGCAGGTGTATGAAACGAGTTGCCGGAGGTAGTAATTAAGGCAGGTACAAGAACATTAAAAAGGTCAGATATATGGTATAGGAAAGATTTAGAGGTAGATGGGCCAAACACGAGAAAAAGGGGCTAGCTTGGAGTATCTTGGTGGACATGGGCAAATTGGGCCAAAGGGTTTGTTTCCGAGCTGCATTGAACATCATCAAACAGGTCACAAATGGTCAATACAGTCCTTCACCTTCAATGTTGAGGTGATTCAGACACTGGGGTGGATTCTATTCACTAGGGTGGATCCCTCTCCAAGACTGACGTAAAGCTCGCTGTTTGACCTGTTTTTACAAAATGTTAAATGGTCAGTTCGACAATGATTACAATACCTACACCAAACCCAAACTTATTAGGAGCAGATGAGGGCATTCAATCCAATCTCAGATACCAGCTACCAAGACAGATGTGTACAGCAATTCATTCTTCCCCCGCACAATTAAAGCATGGAATAGTCTTCACCCTACCATAGTTACCCAACCAGACGCAATTAAATTTAAGGTAGCTCTTCTTCTCCAAGAATCCTATTTTGCCTAAGTCAAACCCCCACCACCTCCAGTTTAAATTCCATTTGGAATATGTTGGAGGACCAATATCCAAGAACTGTGCTAGACACGTCTTCAATGCTGCCAGCGACCCTGTTTCTACCACCTTCTCAAGCAGTGTACTCCAGGTACTCACCAAGCTCTGAGTGAAAAGGGACCATCTTGGATCCCTGAGACATCGCAATGAAAATCCTGCTGGTGCTGGAATTCTGAAAATGCTGGAAACACTCAGCAGACCGAGCATGGTCTGACACTCTTTGACCTGCTGAATGTCTTCAACATTCTCCATCAAGGGTCACAAATAATCTTTATCAAGCTCTACTGAGTTGCTACGCACTGAGAGAAGATAGACACAAAATGCTGGAGTAATGGGGCTGTCCCACTTAGCGATTTTGTCAGGGAACTGCCGGCGGCTGTCATAGTCGTAGCAGGACGCCGAAAAACCGGCGACAACTTACGTCATCCTGGTGACAATCTAGGACAGCACCTACATCAGGAAAAGTCAAGCTACGCTCATTGGCGAAAAACCCACTGTCGCCGAAAAATTTCCATCATGTTGAAAATTTAGCGGCGAGCAGAAAGACGCTACGGATCTTTAGCGCGACTGAGGAGACTACACCCGGCGACCACCGCCAAACATGTGGCAACAAACTAGCCGCCTGTAGTTGCCTGAAAAATCGCCTAAGTGCGACAGGACCAATACACAGCGGGACAGGCAGCATCTCTGGAGAGAAGGAATGGGTGATGTTTCGGGTCAAGACCCTTCAGGGCCTGTCCTACCAGCATCCGACTCCATGCGATGAGCGCGATCAAACTAGAAGCGGGGGCCGCGCGGAGGTCGGGTGATCCCCTGTACAGGGCCGTTCCCACCAGCATGCGCCTGCATGCGGCAAGCACGACCAAACCGGAAGCAGGGGCCGTGCGGAGGTCGGGTGAGTGGCGCAACGCGGCGCAAAGTGAGGCGAACTTGGAGCAAAGTCTTCAGGTAAGTTCGCCAGGACAGAGAGGGGGCACACAGAGAGGGGCACAGAGGCACACACACAGAGGGCCACGGAGCCACACTCATAGAGGGTCACGGAGACACCTACAGATAGGTTCATGGAGGCATGACGTTGAGCCGGTGTGTAATGCGTCGCAGCGACTGCGAGCCGACAAGCCATTGCCGCGCGGCATTTTCGAACATAGTCAGTTTTTCGGAGCCCTGCGTGATGTCGGGACGAACTCCGTACAATTCCGTGCGGCTCCGGCGATCGAAGTGGGACCGGCCCCGCGACGCCGGACGGCTCAAGCGACCACGTTAGGTCGCGCTCATCGCATGGAGTTGCATGCTTGTAGGACAGGCCCTTTCTTCAAACAATCTCCTCCACCTTGCGGAGCTGGTCCTTAATTAAATATCCTCGACCACAGAACCAACCAAATTAAATATCCTCGCCCGCAGAACCAACACTCACCTCTGCCTAGCTGGTCCTTAAAAAAACAACCCATCTTCTGCTGCACACTTAGACTCTTGAGCAAAAGTCATACTGACAGCTAAACAGGTTTATATATTACCAGATTTCACTCCGGATATAGACTGCATCCTTTGTCAAGTCACTTGATCTCATCCCCAAGGATTTTGAAGGAGAGCTGTAGATCTTGATAGACAGACACAACTAACTCTTAAAAGGAGTTGCTTTTCAATTTCACAAACAGACTTGCTTGTGATTAGACGACTTTTGTATTTGGATGACGGCAAGCCCATAGTCAATGTTCCACGCTAACAAAAAAGCCTTTTGAAGATAACGTTTTCTTTTGCTGATGCAAAGAATTCTCAGAATGAACAATTTTCCCGTTGCATTCTTCCCAATTATGTTGCGAATTTGCGAGCTCTTTATAAGTGAAGTGAAAACCGAAACAAGGATTGGAGGAAAAGTGCAAATCCTATGAGGAGACGCCTAACCGGTAAAGGAGTTTTGGAAATGGCTACAAGTGGGGCTTTGAGTTCAGCTTTGGAATTAAACGAGACACTTATGTACGGTGGGACACAAAGTGCTGGAGAATGAGTCTCTGGAGAATGAGTCTGAAGAAGGGCGGTCACGGTGGAGCAGCGGTAGAGTTGCTGCCTTGGAGCGAATGCGACGCCGGAGATCTGGGTTCGATCCTGACTATGGGTGCTGTCTGTGTGGATTTTTTACGTTCTCCCCGCAACCTGCGTGGGTTTTCTCTGATATCTCCGGTTTCCCCCTGCACTCCAAAGACGTACAGGTTTGTGGGTTAATTGACTCAGTAAATGTTAAAAGAATTGTCCCTAGTTGCCTAGTTGCTGTAAGATAGTGTTAATGTGCTGGGATCGCTGGTCGGCATGGACCCGGTGGGCCGAAGGGCCTGTTTCAGCGCTGTATCTCTAAACTAAATCTAAGGGGTCTCGACCCGAAACGTCATCCATTCCTTCTATCCAGAGATGCTACCTATCCCGCTGAGTTACTCCACCACTATCTTCTGTGTAAACCAGCATCTGTAGTTCCTTCCTGCACATGTCTGGAGAACATGGACAGGTGACGTTTTAAGTCAGGACCCTTCTTCAGACTAACTTCAGTTCCTTAGAAAGACACAAAATACTGGAGTAACTCAGCAGGACAGGCAGCATCGCTGGAGAGATGAAGAAGAGTCTCGACCCGAAAGGTCACCAATTCCTTCTCACCAAAGATGCTGCCTGTCCCGCTGAGTTTTTTTTTGTTTGTTTTGAACTGAGTAGGAGCAGTTTTTAATCTCATTGTACATGTGTATAGTGACAATAAAAGGCATTCTGATTCTGATTCTGATTCTGAGTTACTCCAGCATTTTGTGTCTATCTTCAGTGTAAACTAGCATTCGCAGTTCCTTCCTACACTCCTCAGATCCCCTCAAAATCTCTTGCATCTTATATTAAATCTATGTACTCCAGTTTTTATCTACCTCCAATAAGGCGAAAATATTTCTGCTATCTACCCCTATTTCTACCTAGCATCATTTTCCGTACCGCAATCATGTCCACTCTTCACCTCCCCTGTTTTGGGGAAAACAGACCCTGTCTCTCCTTGTCTCTACCTGACTGTTCCAGGCCTCCCCTCCTCTCTCATCCAGAGAGTGGTGAGTATATGGAATGCAATGCCTGAGAGAGTGGTGGAAGCAGAATCACTGACAACATTCAATATGAATGAGCACTTGAAATCATCCAGGGATGGAACATTAAGGGCCATCTGCACTAATACAGATTATCCTCAAGACTCAGACAATGGACAATAAGTGCAGGAGTAGGCCATTCGGCCCTTCGAGGCAGCACCGCCATTCACTGTGATAATGGCTGATCATCCATAATTAGTACCCCCTTCCTGCCTTCTCCCCATATCCCTGACTCCGCTATCTTTAAAGGGGCTGTCCCACTGTGGTGACCTAATTGGCGAGTTTAGAAGTGTTTACGAGAGTTTGAAAAAATGTTAATGTTGAAGACCTCCTTCGACTATGTAGAAGACCAGCTTCGACTAGCTTCGGTAAAATTGGACACCGAATAGTGGAGAGTGAGGACGACCTCCCTTCGATCTCCTTCGACCTCCCTTCGCCTATGATGAAGACTATCTACGACTACCTTCGACTACCCTCGATTACCTACGAATGACATGCCGACCTACTACAACTAAACCTACGAGTAAAAAAAGTATCGATTTTTTCCATGGCAACCTTTTTTTACTCACGGGCATTTTTCCATGTTGAAAAATACGCCGCGACCTAGCTGAGGCCTCGAGTATGCGGGGACTATTCTCAAACATGAAGGAGAGTTACAAAGACCCCCTAGGATCTCGTGTCGACCACGCTGCGAGTATGAGTCGAGGGCAAATTCACCAGAACTCACGGATTAGGTCGCCGCAGTGCGACAGCCCCTTAGATCTTTTGAAAACATCCAGAGAATTGGATTCCACTGGCTTCTGAGGCAGAGAATTCCACAAATTCACAATTCTCTGGGTGAAAAAGTTTTCCTCATCTCTGTTCTAAATGGCTTATTCTTAAACTGTGGCCCCTAGTTCTGGACTCGCCCAACATCAGGAACAGGTTTGTTGCCTCTAGCGTGTCCAATCCCGTAATAATCTTATATGTTTCAATAAGAGCCCCTCTCATCCTTCTGAATTTCAATGCATATAAGCCCAGTCGCTCAATTCGTTCAACATATGACAGTCCCGCCATCCCGGGAATTAACCTTGTAAACCTACGCTGCACTCCCTCGATAGCAAGAGTGACCTTCCTCAAATTTGGAGACCAAAACTGCACACAACACTCCAGGTGTGGTCTCACTAGGGCTCTGTACAACTGCAGAAGGACCTCTTGGCTCCTCTGCTCAACTCCCCTTGTTATGAAGGCCAACGTGCCATTCGCTTTCTTCACTGCCTGCTCTACCTGCATGCTTACTTTCATTGACTGATGAACAAGGACCCCCCAGATCCCACTGTTCTTCCCCTTCTCCCAACCTGACACCATTTAGATAATAGAAGGTAGACAAAAGTGCTGGAGAAACTCAGCGGGTACGGCAGCATCTATGGTGCGAAGGAGATAGGCAATGTTTCGGGACGAAACCCTTCTTCAGACTGGTGTGAGGGTGGGGGAGGGCGTGAAGAAGAAAGAAAGAGGTGGAGCCAGTTGGCTAAGGGAGGCCTGTGAAGGGGAGGAGAAAGTAAGGACTACTTGAAATTAGAGAAGTCAATGATCATGTGCAAACTGCCCAAGTGAAATATGAGGCGCTGATTTAGATAATTAGATAAGGTGACCATTTAGTAGCAATGTTACACAATTTTGAGATTTTAAAAATCAAGTCTGCAATTTATCCCATCAGATAAAGCTTAAAAAGAAGTTTAATTTGACACCTAATTCACTTTCATATCTTCAGTATTAAAAAAGTTATGGCCATTTTCATACTCGGAAATTACCATCTTGTTCCCTATTGCTTTTCCATTGACTTAACTCAAAAGCTGTGATCAAGGACAGTCAAAAGCCCATAACTTTCTTAAAAATTAAGAGAACTGAATGGAATTTTCAGTTACTGAAGCATTCTGAAACAAATGTGAAACAATCTTACTTGGATTACCTGAAATTAAAGCATATAATTAGTTCGTTACCTAGTTGTAGCTAATTACAAAATTCAATTACTAGGTCTATCAATTTCTTAAGAAAAGGTTAAAAAAAATTAAAAGCCTAAGTGTCCACATAACATTCACACAATAATTCACAATATAATATGATTTTTAAATCTCATTGTCATGAATTTATAGTCCAAATTAAAGGAATTTAGTGTTTAATTCCCGTAAATTAATGGCCATTTAAATCAACTTGCAAGTGGGTTTTAGTGGAACGCGATCGTTTGGAAAGTTGCGGTTTGCGGTGAATTTAACCCCCAGTCGACAGGAAAAATACTGCCAGTTCATATATTTTTTAAGTCACCTTTTCGCAACATGAAATTTTGATTAAAGGCTTCCTAAGAAGCACGTTTTTATGTAAAAATAAACTGTGTACCTTCTTTTGTCCCCCTACGTAAGATCCGTCCTGTTGTCGGCGTTCACGGCTTTAGAAGATGATTTTTAATTCACTCTAGCAGTTAAATTATTCAGCGCAGTTTAAAAATACCTCCATAAAACAAACGTCAGAGCGATTTCTCTTCAGCAACTAAATCCCCTGAGATTAATCGATTTGAATGGTCTGTAGTAAACGGCATTTTAAACCCGCCCCCTCTCAAAGGCGCCAAAGTCGCGTGCACGGGCAGTGTCAGAACGGCAGCGCCGCTAACGGTAAGTTTTGTAACATACCTACATTTAGATAATAATCTGCCTTCCTGTTTTTGCTACCAAAATGGATAACCTCACATTTATCCACATTAAACGGCATCTGCCATGCATCTGCCCACTCACCCAACCTGTCCAAGTCACCCTGCATTCTCATGGCATCCTCCTTACAGTTCACGCTGCCGCCCAGCTTTGTGTCATCTGCAAATGACATCACCATTAACTTTCCTACATTCCCTCGTCCTCATGTCTTTCTCCATAATAAAAACAGAGTAAGAATATTCATTGAGAAAGCCACCCATCTCCTGCGACTCCACACATGGATGGCACAGTGATTTCTGAGGGGACCTAATCTCTCTCCAATTACCCTTTTCCCCCATATTAAATCTTTTTAGATTCTTCTTAATATTTTCTGCCAGAGCTATCTCATGCCACCCTTTACGCCCTCCTGATCTCTTCAACATATTCCACAGTCTTCTAAATCTCTCCAGGGATATACTTGAACCCAGTGGGCAGAAAGGGACTGCAGTTGCTCGTTTATACTGAAGATTGTCACAAAGTCTTGGAGTAACTCAGCGGGTCAGGCAGCATCTCTGCAGGAAAAGGATGGTGGCGTTGTGGGTCGGGACCCTTCTTCAGACTTGAACCCAGTTGCCTATACCTCACCCATGCCTCCTTTTTCCTGACCAGATGTATCTCATCATCCAGGTTCCCTTGCTCCAGCCTGCCCTTCTCTCCAGCAGGAACATGCATACCTTGAATAGACGATAGACAATAGGTGCAGGAATAGGCCATTCGGCCCTTCGAGCCAGCACCGCCATTCAATGTGATCATGGCTGATCATCCACAATCAGTACCCCGTTCCTGCCTTCTCCCCATATCCCCTGACTCCACTATCTTTAAATGCCCTATCTAGCTCTCTCTTGAAAGTATCCAGAGAACCGGCCTCCATCGTCCTCCGAGGCAGAGAATTCCACAGACTCACAACTCTGTGTGTGAAAAAGTGTTTCCTCATCTCCATTCTAAATGGCTTACCCCTTATTCTTAAACTGTGGACCCTGGTTCTGGACTCCCCCAACATCGGGAACAAGTTTCCTGCCTCTAGCGTGTCCTAACCCTTAATAATCTTATATGTTTAAATATGATATCCTCTCATCCTTCTAAACTCCAGAGTATACAAGCCCAGCTGCTCCATTCTCTCAGCATATGACAGTCCCGCCAACCCGGGAATTAACCTTGTAAACCTATGCTGCAGTCCCTCAATAGCAAGAATTATTGAACACTCACTATCACAAGCATCCCACTTTTCAGATGTCCCTTTGCCCGAACACAAACTATTCAGATCAACCATTTGCAAGTTCCTGATTAATACCATCAAAGTTGGCCTTGCCCCAATGTAGGACGTAAACGTGTGAACTAGCCCTGGCCTTATCCATAACTATTTTAAAGCTAATAGACCCGTGATCACTGGTCCCAAAGTGCTCCCTCGCTGACATCCCAACCCATCCACCTCCCTTTTTCCAAAGAGTAGGTCAACCTTTAACCTGTCTCTTGTGGGGCTTTCAACGTATCGCCTGAGAAACACACTTGTGAACACACTTGACAAGTTCCACCCCATCTAAGCCCCAGGTACTGTGTCTGTCCCAGTCCATACTGGTAAAGTTAGCTTTCCCTGCCATGCCAACCCTATTATTTTTGCAGCTGTGTGCAATCTCCCAGCATATTTGTTTCTCTAATTCCAGTAGAATATTTTTGGGGCCTATAGTACACTCCCAACAAACTGGTCTGTGCTTTTTTATTTCTCAGCTCGATGTATATAGCCTCACTGGGAAATCCCTCAGTAATATCCTCCTGGACCCCTTGGATTTCTTTGGCGAATAAAGTAGCTCCCCTTAGATAGACAGAAAATGCTGGTGTAACTCAGCGGGTCAGGCAGCATCTCTGGAGAAAAGGAATAGGTGATGTTTTGGTTCGAGCCCCTTCTTCTGAAGTCTGGAGAAGAGTCTCGACCCGAAACATCACCTATTCCCTTTCTCCAGAGATGCTGCCTGATCCACCGAGTTATTCCAGCTTTTTGTGTCTATCTTTGGCCAGCATCTGCAGTTACTTCCTACAGAAGTATCTCCCCTTCCACCTTTTCCCCACATCTATCTTTTTCTCACAGAGAGTTGTGAGTCTGAGGAATTCTCTGCTTCAGAGGGAGGTGGAGGCCGGTTCTCTGGATACTTTCAAGAGAGAGCTGGATAGGGCTCTTAAAGATAGCGGAATCAGGGTATATGGGGGAAAAGGCAGGAACGGGGTACTGATTGGGGATGATCAGCCATGATCACATTGAATGGCGGTGCTGGCTCGAAGGGCCGAATGGCCTACTCCTGCACCTATTGTCTATAGTCTCACCTGTGGTACCGGTATTCTGGAACGTTAAAGCTGCCAGTCATGTCCCTTCCTCAGCTAGGTTTCTACAATGGCGATATTTCATTTAAATGCAGACTGCATTTCATTTAAATACAGGCTTTAGACTCAAAAGATTCAGGGTACCACTGCAACTTTTAGCAAGGACAGAGAGCACATGATTAATATTTAACTGCGAATGAATTAGAAAAGTGCATGACCGTGAATGCTGAGCAACTGCACTGTCAGAACACCGAGTTCTTCTGCAGACCAAGGTCTAGTTCTGTCACAAGCCACTGTTATCCCAAATGAGTAAAGAAGATGATTCATCTCACACCTCCACGCAGTTCAAACCATGCGTGAGTGGAGTGGGGAAAAAAGACAACTTGCTGGAGGAACTCAGTGGGTTAGACAGAATCCCTGGAGAACGTGGAGAGGTGGCATTTTGGGTTGGGACCCTTCTGCAAACTGGAGTGAGCCCAGAGAGGTAAGGCAACCCAACAGCTTTGTAAAGCCCCCTTGCACTGCCTTGTCTAGCACTGTCTGGCATGACAAAATATCCCAAAGCACTTTAAATAAACGCTTGGATGGAAAAATTGTCACTGGGGTTAGGACTTGGTCAAATGCCTGGTTAAAGAGACCAGCTTTAATCCTTCGTTTAAGAAGGAACTGCAGATGCTGGAAAATCAAAGGTAGACAAAAATGCTGGAGAAACTCAGCGGGCGAGGCAGCATCTATGAAGCGAAGGAAATAGGCAACGTTTCGTGCCAAAACCCTTCTTCAGTTACTTCCCATAGAAGTATCTCCCTTTCCACTTTTACCTTACCTCCATCTTTTTCACACAGAGAGTTGTGAGTCTGTGGAATTCTCTGCCTCAGAGGGTGGTGGAGGCACGTTCTCTGGATACTTTCAAGACTTGAAGAAGGGTTTCGGCCCGAATCGGTGCCTATTTCCTTTGCTCCATAGATGCTGCCTCACCCGCTGAGTTTCTCCAGCATTTTTGTCTACCTTCAGCTTTAATCCTTGGTGGGACTTTATTTCTTGGAGCAGAGGAACA